>JAHLSL010000135.1:16034-41866 GCA_025920805.1 Petroica traversi | reverse complement strand
AGACCTCCCAGAGGTTTCCTCCTAAATATTTGCCTTAAACCAGGACATTTGGGTTGACAATTGAAAGGTTTGAGTTGACAATTGCAAGGTTTGGGTTGATAATTGCAAGGTTTGGGAAGGGAATGAGCTTAAATCCACTCTGTTTTCCAAGAGGGCTCCATCTCACCTGTCCAGACACTGCCTGAGCTGCCAGATTTGTGGGAATTTTGCTGCCTTCTACCTTCAAAGCTTGAAACCAAAGCTGCTGACCCCAGAAAGGGCCCTGGCTGTCAGCACCCCCAAAGTGGGCTGGGAATCATCCAAGGCTCTGCCCAGGTGATGTTTTTAGGGATGTTCATCCCCCAGAGCAGCTCAGATTTACCAGATTTGCAGCTCTGGCATGCGGGACAATGGCAGAGCCAGGGAAAATCCCACTTGCCCCTTTCCCCGGGGACCAGAGCAGCTCCTGTGCCAAGGGGAGGGAATGGACCCTTCCCCCAGGAACTGTTTTTGCCAAATCCAGGTGGGCTCTTTTCTCATCACCTCATTATCCTCCAGGTGCTTATTGCAGTGTTTTTCCAGGTGCTGAGCTTGGACTGATCCCTCTCGATTTCATGAGCTTCCCAATTATTCCTTTCTAATGGCAGGTGTTTTAGTTATTCCTTCCTACTCTTCCAGGATTTCCCTCTTCCTTCCTGTGCTCTCCCAGGTAAAAGCTGAGAATTCAGCTCCTATTTTCTCCCTGCCTCTACTCAAATTAATTGCATCAATAATTGGCCAAAAGATAAAATTCCCTTTTTAAATGAGGGATGCACAGAATCCTTAAGCTTCCTCCATATCATCCATTATTTACTCTGTGTGGGATTATCCAAGGATTTATTTCATTTTCCTATTCATATATATTAATAAATCCATGGATTTATTTCGTTTTCCAGCTCCATTTCATTTCAGACCTTCTGATAATTTATTTTCACATTTAGTTGCCATTCATGATCTGATTCCTTTCTTGTTCCCAAGTCCCTGGAAATCCCTCAATACAGCTCCAAGATTTTTTTTATCCCAATTATTTATTTTTCTCCTGGTCTTTTGACAGCCCATTTTTGGAGGCTTTCCTTCTTTCTTTTTTAGCTTGCACCTTTTCCAATGAAATAATTCATTAAATTTCTGGAGTTTCCTTCCTTGGAGCTTCCATTCCCAGGTATCTTGTAAATGTTTAAGCACAATATTAATACAATCATTCCCTGTGGCGAGATCTTAAATCATCCATAAGAACCTAAAATGTCAGATCCTCTCCACTGCTCATTCTGCCAGAGTGTGCAAGGCAAGCTGCAGGATTTTCCTGAGGAGATTCCAAGGATTCTGGGAAGCCTCAATGGCCAATAGCTTTCTCCAGGTTATTTTCATTTAGAACTTTGAATGGATTTTCCACTTATCCATGGGATGCAGCATGACCTCCACAAAGAGCACATTGGGAATGACCAAGATTTACACTGGAGAGGCTGGAGATTTTGGGAAGCTCCTCTCCCCTATTGTTTCTTTTCAAGTGTTTTGGGATCTGCTCATGGGCAGAATGTGACTTTACAAAACACATCCCCCTCCTAAGAGTGAGAACATTCCTGGCTCCAGGAACTGCTGCTTCTGATCCCCCTGGGATAAATGTCCCATTGTCACATTTATTCTGGAGGTATCCATAGGCTCTTCCTGCCTCCTGCTCCAAGGGCTGCCCACGCCTTCCCAGGATCAGTCATTTTGTGCCATCAGCCTGACTGTGGTGGTCACTTTGTCACCTCAGCAGCAAAATCTTTCATTATTTAATTAACTGTGAAGGCAACAAAACCCTGTCTCAGAGGGCAGAATATCCCAAAAAATTATCCCTAATCCAGCCTTCCCAGGAACTTTTCCTTCTGCTTTTGGGGCTCAATCAGGAGAGGGCAAATCCCGGTGGATCCTTCCAGCATGCAAGAGCTCTGAGGGCTTTGAGCTCCTTTACACAGAGGTGACGTTTCCTACAGGATCAGGAGCATTTTTCCTGGGATAACATCCCAATTCTGTCACAACCCCTGAGAGGATGCAGAGGGAGCTGCCACTGGAGAAACCACAGGGAAAGCAGCAAAATCCATGGAAAAGCATCAAATGTTGGGATGTGATTCTGCTCCCCGGACTGAGGGAGCTGCTCCTTCCCTAATCTGACACAGCATCCCAAGAACTCCTTCTGCATCCCAATTTTTTGCCCAAATCTCTCCTGAAGAGGAGGGTGTTCCTCTTGGAACTGCTTTTCCTGATATCCCAGACCTGATATCCTGGGACAAGCAGCAAAGGGATCAAAGGAAGGCACAAACTGTGCTGTTCAGCAAGTTCCAGCCTGGCTCCCTCAGCAGCTCCGAGTTCCTCACAGACCCCTTTGAAAATCAAATCCTTCCCTTGTTTTCATGGGATAAGTGGCAGAAAAGCAGGAAGAAAACACACTGAAAACCTCTGCGCCCAACTGTGCTGAATTTCCTAGGATCTCCTCTCTCTGGGGAAACTGAAGGAAAGGAAGGGGAAAATCCTGAAAGAATTGCTGCCCGAATAAAACCAGGCAACTTCCCATACAAAAGGGGTGCACTCCATGAAAAAGTGGGTTTGATCTCTGGATATTCATCCCCTGAGGGATGTTAATGATTTTTTAGGATTAAAAGCAAACCTTATGTGGCTCTGGGATAGAGTGGTTGTGTGGGAATGGTTGTGTCCTGCTTTTGTCTGGAGTTTGCATGGAAGTGGAAGGTGCAGTAATAAATCAAACAAAGTTAGAACAGCTCTAGAATCCATGAATATTTCATGGAATTATTCCTTGGAAAATATTTGTTATGAGAATTTGGATGGTGGGTAATGAGCTGGGTAAAGAAAGAACTGCCATTCCAGGATTATCCATCTAAAATCCACCAGTGTGGAAATGGAGAATGTGGGAAATACTAATTTTGAAAAGGATATGAAGAGAACCGATTGTGAAAACCCAGTGAAAAAGGCAGCATCCAGCCTGGATCTGGATTTTATTCCAAAGGTGTTTCAGTCTCAGGGAGTAATTGGAGGAATAGTTGCTGGGAGGTGTTTTCCATCCTGTACATGGAGCTACTTCTGCACAGGAATCTTTCAGTCACCTCTAGGCTCAAACTCCATGATTTTATGTTCATATTTAATAATTCCTCTTGATTATGCACATCCAGACAATAAATGAGATTTTAACATTAAAAATCGGCTTTTCTCCCTTTTATCTCTCCAATAAATAACTCTTAAGTCAGTCTTGTAACCCCTTAGAGCAGTAAAAGAGAGCAAATATCTGCAAAATAATTTAACTTAACAAGGCTTTTGGAAAGGAAAATTAAATATCTGCAGCTCTTGCTGGTGAGAGGTTCAGCTTCGTGAAATGATGGGATTTGGAATTATTGTTACTCTGTCTCAGATTTTCCCTTTGTGCTTGATGGGTGTCCTGGAGCCAAGGCATGGCCAAGGATGGAAAGGATGCAGCTCCCATGGGTCCCTGTAGGACATAGGGAACAGCACAGGGGACCTATGGAAAGGGGTGTCCTTGTATCGCATGAATATTTGAATGGATGTTTCATCCATGGCTTTGTTAATTTTTTTGGAGTTTCCCGTTGGATTTCAGCCTCTGCAGCTTTCAGTGATGGAGATTCCACAGTTTATCTTCCAAAGCTTTTGATGCCCCCAGCATCCATCCTGCTGCCTCATTTCCGATTTATACATTTACCCCTGCTTCCAGATCTTCATTTTTTTCCCCTCACATTTTTTATTTCTGTATGGAAATCCTCTGCTGTGTTCCTCATTTAGATTCCTGATCCCACACATTGAACCTTTCCCAGCCCCTGAGCCTTTCCCAAGCCCACTCCAGCCATTCCCAGGGATGAGCAGTGTTCAGGACACAGGGATTTACCTCTGCCTTTGATCTGGCCCTCTTCTCCTTCCTTAGCACATCCCAGCACCCATTTCACCCTCTCTGAGTTGATGTTTCAGGACCATCTGTTCCCAAGCTCCGAATCTTTTTGGATCCCCTGACTCCAGGGATATTTCCTGCATAGTAACAGCGAGCTCCAGCCCCTTGGCATGGATCGAAATGTAGGGCCCTGCTCCTCCTGTGCAGAATTCCCTGGTCACCTGTGCCAAATCCCAGCTGGCATTTCCCTATCCAGTCACTGGTGGCAGAAGGAGCGGGGCTGAGTCTTCCAGTCCTGGATTGCTTGATGCTATCAGTGTTGGGATCTCAGCATTCCCAGGCTTTCCAGATCATTTGCAAGCCTCCACTCCTGAAATCCTCCCCTGAGAAGTGACTTTCTCATTCCTGAAGCACCCATTTGTGTCAGGATCAGCAACTTCATTCTGAGGATGTTACATTTCTTCGGCTGGTGAGGATTCCCCCTGGAAGGACTGTGGAAATCCAAGGAGGGAGTAGGACCTTGGAACACATATTTTTTAAAATGAACTTTTCATAAAGGCCTGGAGGGACAGGACACAAGGAATGGCTTCCCACTGCCAGAGGACAGGAATAGAAGGGATTTTGAGAAGGAATTGTTCCCTGGGAGGGTGGGGAGGGGCTGGGATGGAATTCCCAGAGAAGCTGTGGCTGCCCCTGGATCCCTGGCAGTGTCCAAGGCCAGGCTGGACATTGGGGCTTGGAGCAGCCTGGGACAGTGGGAGGTGTCCCTTCCCATGGCAGTGTTTTTACTTTCCAATATCCAACACTTTTTTTTGGCACCTTTTCTCCAGGACTATTTCACCCCTGGATTCAGAATTGTTCCAATTAAGGTCTTTGATTCTTAAACAATTCTATAGTTCTCTGCTTGCTTTGTGCTCCCACTGTCTGTCCTTAAGAAAGCAAGATTGCAATGTAGAGTGAATATTACTTTTACATCTCAGACTTAGTGATTTAACTCATTTTTAAGGGATTTAACACTTGTAATGCAGATTTTTTTGCCAGCTTACAGCATCTTTTAATTCAAATTATTTCTTTTACTGTGTCTATATTCCCAAATTGCAGCTGGCAGTGGGCAGGAGTTTCTTGGTGTTATTTTTTTTCTTTAAAATTGGCAAATTCCAGCTGTGTTTGCTCTTTGTCTTTCAGACAGATGTGAGCTTTGCTTTGTTATTTAGGGTTTTTTTCATTTATTATTTCTACACTTTCATTTACTTCTGTTTTCTCTTTATTTCTAGGCCTTCTAGTCCTCTTAAATCAAGATCTACTGCTTTCATTGTTTGCCAGGGATAAAACTCCCAATCTTTTCCTCTCCAGGTAGCTCCCAGACACCTGTGCTGGGGATGATGTATGGAGGGAATGTGATGAGCCTGTGTTTAATGGACAAGTTTTTCCCTCCTGCTCGGGGCTGTAACTTGGATGTCACATTGAGGAGCACACCTGGGGCTGGCTGTGCTCAAGGTGATGGGAGGGTCACCAGAAGTAGCTGATTTTAGGGACTCTCAACAAATACATTTTTTTTAAGGTGCAGACAATCTAAACATAGACTTTTTTCGCCCATTTTTCATCTGATAACCAGCTTTTTTTTTTTTTTTTTTTTTTTTTAGTTAAATGTGCACTTCTAACCAAGCCCTGTGTTTTAGATCTTGCTAAATAAAAAAATTGGTTTATCTTCACTTTTGGGGCTCACTTGACTGAAAAAACCCCAAACTCCTGGGAGTGTCTCCAAGCTGTCTCCTCACTTCTGGAATGCTCCGGCCCTTGGTGCTTGAGTGGGCTCTTCATCCCAGCCCCTTGTGCTCAGAGATGTCTGACCCTACCCACAGTGCCACTTTTAGTGCTGGTGAAGCTACTGGGGATTTGATGAGCAGTGAAACTTCTCCTGGCCTTTTTGGGGTGCTGTTGGTGCTCTGAACAGGAACAGTTACAAACCAGTGGGGTTTATAGGTTTCATTGAACATAAAGTTACAGGGAGAATATTTTGTGTATCGCTCATCACAGTCCTGAGGGGCAGCTCCGACCCAGGGAAGGGCTGGAGCTGGGCCAGGGCAGGCTCAGGCTGGAGATCAGGGAAAGGCTCTTCCCCCAGAGGGTGCTGGGCACTGCCCAGGCTCCCCAGGGAATGGGCACGGCCCCGAGGCTGCCAGAGCTCCAGGAGCCTTTGGACAGCACTGCCAGGGATGCCCAGGCTGGGATTGCTGGGGGGGTCTGGGCAGGGCCAGGAGCTGGATCCAGGATCCCTGTGGGTCCCAGCTCAGGACATTCTGTGATTCCATGATAAGAACAAATCCTTGCTGCAGCTTTGGCCACTGGCCTGGCACTCCAGGGAATTCCGGAACTCCAGGGAATTCACAAGTCTCTGAAGTAGAAACAGAACTCCTCCCACAGCCGGACTGGGCAGAGGAAGCTGATCTCTGATATCCAAACCAGATGGGCTAAAAGCAAAGAGCTTTTTGGGAAGCAAAGTGACTGGGAACTGTTCCTTCCTACCACTTCTGGGCTCATTTTGCAGGGGACAAGTGGAAGTTACCGATGGGGCCTGAGGGCTTGGCCAGGTGAGGCCTTGCTGACCAGGATTGCTGGGGAATCTGTAAATTCCACATTTTTCGGGCCACCAACAGTCAGGAAGGATTTGAGGTGGCCTCAGGTCTCAGGGAATACACAGGACTGATCACTGTGCAAAGGGAAAACAGGAGGAAAAAAAAAATGGGGAAAACAGAGGCTGAGAGAGGGGAAAGGCCCTGTGGAGCCTGTGCATGAGGGGCTGTAAATCCAGCTGGTTGTAAGTGCAATTCTTGGTAACTACAGCTCGTAGTAACTACAGCTCTCACTGCTCCAGCTGCCTGCTAGGGACAAGACCAGGGAAATGCTGATTCCAGCAGAGCCAGCAGGAACAGAGTTTTCCAGGAATCACCTTCCCAAGCATCAGCGAGACTCCCACTGCCCAGCATCAGCTTAGATAGGGTGGCATAAACTTCCTCTTTTTTATAAAACAGAGGAAAACAAATCACAACGGCAACAACCACCCTGCCATCCCTACCACGTGATTCCATTTCAGTGGGATTACAAATGTTCCCAGATGTGTTTAGTCCCACAAAGCAGAGCTAATTTATTCATAAGCAGATCTGTAAGGCTGTCTGGACAGGATCCTCTCCATATTCCAGGGAATTATTAAATTGTGGGGAGTGTGAAGGGTTTCTTTGCAGGAGCCTGCAGTGCATGGATCCAGCAGGGCAGCCAAATGAGGGGAAAATGGGAATGACAGGGAAGACAGGCAGGAAAGAGGGACTGTTTACATGAGGAAAAATTGGCAGTGACAGACCCAAACTGGCAGAGTTTCAGGAGGGAAAAAGACTGCACAACACAAGACAAACACCACCAGAAACAGGGAAGAGCCCTGCAGGGACTAATACCTTGGCAGGTAAATCCATGTTCTCCTCTGGGATGTGGACTCCAATTTGTGGGAATTCTGGCAGCTGTTGCCACTGGCACCGCTCTGCTCCAGCTGGAAAACACCCAGGAACATCAAACCAGGGCAGCATCTTCTCCAGACAGGCTGCTGCCTGGTGCTGCCTGCCCTATGCTGCTTGGGAAACCAAAGAGCTGGGAGGTGAGAAGGAGCTTTCCAACTCCAGCCCAGCAGCTCCTGACCCGCTGTATGTTCCACATCTGCTCCAGCCAGGAATGATTCCACAGCCCTGGGCTGATGCTGCACTGGGGCAGAACAGTGGGGATGTTGGAAAGTGCAGAGGACGAAATTCAGAGTGGTTGACTGGCCCAGCTCACTCTCTCACTGAGGCAGGACCAAGGGCAAGGACACGAGGGATGCTCCTCTCCTCCTTCCAGCTCCTGGCTGCTGCTTCCATGCTGAGCCCCAGTGGGAGCTGCACACGGATCTGGGAACAGTGACAGAAATGGGGATGGAAACTGTGGGACCTGGGCAAGGCTCTGAGAGACAGGGGATTGTCCAGCCTGGAAAAGAGAAGCTTTGGAGTTCCAGTGCCTAAAGAGGCTCCAGGAGAGCTGGAGAGGGACTGGGGACAAGGGATGGAGGGACAGGACAAGGGGGAATGGCTTCCCACTGCCAGAGGACAGGGATGGATGGGATATTGGGCAGGAATTGTACCCTGGGAGGGTGGGCAGGCCCTGGCCCAGGGTGCCCAGAGAAGCTGTGGCTGCCCCTGGATCCCTGGCAGTGCCCAAGGCCAGGTTGGATGGGGCTTGGAGCAGCCTGGAACAGTGGGAGGTGTCCCAGCCATGGCAGGGGTGGCAGGGGATGAGCTTTAATGTCCTTTCCCACCCAAACCATTCCATGATTCCATGATCAACCCAGCATCCCCAGCTGGCTTTTTCTGAGTGTCTTCTATCCCCCTAAATGTCAACATCAAGCTGTGCTGGGACAGGAGTTTTATCCTTTCTTGTTTTTACAGATGACTGCTAGAAAAATCTGTATTTTTTCTTTGCCCTTTCCTTTCTTTTTTCCCTTTTCCCCTTGCGGTTTCTCAGAACTTTTTCAACTTTGTAAAAGTGACAGAGCTGAAAAAGAAAACTGAATTTGTCACAGTGTCACTTTCTTGTACTGAAAACATTTGTAAAGTAAAAAAGGGGGTGAAAGGCAAAAATCACACTTGGTATTCTTCGCGAAAAGGAGGAAGAAAAAAAAAACCTAAAACCCCAAACCCAGTGTGGCAGGTGTTGAAAATATATCTGGTCCAAACACAGGCAGAGTGGAAAAAATGGATGTAGCCCAAATTTCTCACAGGAGAAACAGCTCCTTGATTGTGAGGTTGCCAAACCTGAAGGACGGGGCCACCCAGGGAGACCTGGGTGAGCTCCTGAAGTGACCCGTGGGACTCTCATGGGGTTTCACAGGCCCAAGTGCTGGTGCTGTTCTCTGGGCAATTCCAGGATCAATCCAGGCTTGGGATGAGCAGATGGAGCAGCCCTGGGGACAGGGCTTTGGAGTGTTGGTGGGTGAGAGCTTGACCTGCCCCAGCCCTGAAACCCCCCATGCCCTGGGCTGAGCCCTCAGTGCGGGCAGAAGGGGAGGATTCTGCCCCTCTGCCCCACCTGCAGAGCTGCCCCAGCCCTGGGGCCCAGCACAGGAAGGACCTGGAGCTGCTGGAGAAAGTCCATGGAGATGCCCCTCCGCTCTGGAGTCAGGCTGGGAGAGCTGGGGTGCTCACCTGGAGAAGAGAAGGCTCCAGGGAGAGCTCAGAGCGCCTTCCAGAGCCTAAAGGAGATCCAGGAGAGCTGGAGAGGGACTGGGGACAAGGGATGGAGGGACAGGACACAGGGCATGGCTTCCCAGTGCCAGAGGGCAGGGCTGGATGGGATATTGGGGAGGAATTGTTCCCTGGGAGGGTGGGCAGGCCCTGGCACAGGGTGCCCAGAGAAGCTGTGACTGCCCCTGGATCCCTGGCAGTGCCCAAGGCCAGGTTGGACACTGGGGCTTGGAGCAGCCTGGGACAGTGGAAAGTGTCCCTGCCCATGGCAGGAGGTGGGACTGGATGAGTTTTAATGTCCCTTTCCACCCAAACCATTCCATTATTCCAGCCCAGTGGTGCCTGATGATGGGACCTGATTCAGGATGCCCCTTTAGGAATAACAATCTGAAAAGTTCTTGGAAATGGAACATCTATGACAGAGGAGAATCCCAGTGACCTGTGTGGAATTAGCAGAGCAGGGGGGGAGGGCAGGGGAAGCATTCCCAGATATGGGAGCATGCTGGGAGCTCAGTTATCCACTGAGGACTCATCAGAAGTGTTGATGTTTTAGTGTCTCCTCCTCCTCACAAGTTCTCTGGATTTAAACCCCTTTCACACCCCTGCTGGAGAGGGGGGGAGTTAAACCTTGGGAATCCACTCCATTTCCCTCCTCTCTCCCAACAGCTCCTGAGGATGTCCCTGCTCAGCCCCAGGACTGGAGTTCAGCACACATTTACTTTGCCGAGTGAAAATTCCTGGGGAAAACTGCTATCTCTGAAGTCATTAGACTAATTAGGACAGGGATTATTTGCATGCTCTCCGCTCTGGCTTAACTCTGGAACTAAGTCTATGTCTTCATTTTGCATTCCCTGATTAACACAGGGAAAAAAAGCAGCCGTGTGCTGAGTGGCACAGCAGCTCCCAGGACTGACACTGGGGTGGGATCTCCTCTGAATCTGGGAGCTCTGGAAGCACCAGGGGTTTTCCTGGTTCCAGTAAATTTGAGGGAAGTAATTCCAGTGAGACTGGGCAGAGTCAGAAGCACTAAAAGAACAGCATCTTTCAGGCACACCCTGCTGGGATTTAATTCCTTACAGGTGGGATAAGGATGAGCCCCCCACAATGGCCAGGAAGGCAGAACTGGGCAGGGAAGGAGCTGCACAAAGCACTGGGATGGGACAATCCCAGGAATCTGTCACCTGCCATCTTTACACGGATTAAAAGGGAAATTATTCCCAAATCTCCCATTCCTGCAGGAAACCCCAGTTCTGGGGAAGGTGCTGCCCATTGCTCTTTGCTTTCCAAGAACATTCAGATGAGCACCTCCAGTGCACAGAAAAGTGAAATTCTACATTTTCTACATGAATATTCAGGAGGATTTTCTTCAGCTGCATCCCATGGAGGATTCTGTGCCACACCATCATGGAAAGCCACCCCCCAGCTTATCTGTCCAGCCACAGCTCCCTGGTGGAGCCCAGAGTGGAAGTGCTTTGGGGGCTGCTGGAGGCTGATAAACAGGAGTTAGAAGAGGTGATGGATTTGGGGAATCATTTTCACCAGTGAAGGATTTGCCACCTCTTTCCCTACATCCCAAGGAAAGGCCATTGTGCTTTCCACATCTATTGTTCAAATGGGTTCAGGCACTTGGATTCCTGCACTGGAATGGCTACAGCTTGCCCTGAGCTTGGAAAAAGCTCTTTGGCTTTCTTGGCTCTGGTTTTCAGGAATTGTTGATGATTTCAGCAGTGGTTAAAGAGCGACACACAAAAGTGCCTGGTTTGTAGAGATAAGGGCTGGATCCAAAATCACAGAACCATGGAATGGTTTGGGCTGGGAAGAGACCTTAAAGCTCTTCCAGAGCCACCCCCTGTCATGGGCAGGGACACCTTCCACTGTCCCAGGTTGCTCCAAGCCCTGCCCAACGTTATGGGATATTGGGCAGGAATTGTTCCCTGGGGAAAATCATCTCCTGGCCTGCATTTGGATCAACAAAGCCTCAAGCACATGAACCAGATCCAGCACTGCCCTCTGCAAGATCCTTGTTTTCCAGGAGCTGCATTTCCATGCTTTGTTTCCAGCGTCTTCCAATGCTCCAGCTCCACAAGGGGATATTTCCTGTTTGTTGGAATAACGGGAGCCCTCAACCACTCCTTCACAGCTTTCTCAGGGAAAAATGCAGCATCCTCTGCTCTATTTAAAAGCAGGGAATGTGACACATCAGATGGATGTGACATCTCCAAGAGAAGTGCAAAGGTCAAGAACAGAGCCCTTGTTCCTTATTTTCCTGCTTTATGGCTCAGCTGGAAGGATAAAAGCTTTTTATTCCTTAGTGAAAGACAAGCACATCCCAGAAAATTGTCCTCCCAGGAGGAAGGGGGTTCTTCACAAAGCCATCCCCAAACAGCCACCCCAAAATTCCTGATGGTTTCATTAGGGATTTTCAGCTGTTCCCCCTCCCCTTGCACAGATTTACACCTAAAGTCCACACTACACACTGAGTATCGAGTAAAAGCTCGGAGTTAACACCTCCAGCTTTTCCAGAGGAGTAAATTCCCTTCCCTAGAGCATCCTGTGCTGAACTTCTCCAGGTGTTTCTTGTTTAATTAAGGCTTTTAGCAATAAACTTGTGAAGGATTAGGCCCAGGAAGTAATTAAGCTCTCAAGAGACCTGGCTCCCAGTTTTCCTAAATTCCATGAGATATTCCAAAGGAATACAAAAAAAAAAAAAAAAAAGCAAAGAAAAAAATGGCAGAACCTCAGGTGCAAGGGAGAAATGTTTTACCTTAAAGAAATCCCACTGTATTCTGTTAATCAAATAAAAATAATTGGCCTGGTAGTGCTTTCTTTGATAGAATAAACCAGAATGCAGTGAGTAATAAAAATGTTTCGGTTTAGGAATGTCTAAGCCCAGGATGGGCCTGGAGCCTCAGTATTCCAGGTGCTCCATGGACATGGATAAAAACGCATGGCTTAGGCATAAAAATAACATCAAAATAAAAAGAAAAGGCATAAAAATAACCTGAGAGACAGGAAAAATCCATTTCCAGAGAAGCAGCCTGCTGTTCTCTGAGCTCTAAAAACTGAATCTCCTGGGTTGCTCAGAAGACAATTCCCCAAAACTCCATATTTCAAACATTTCCCATAAGAACCTTAAAATACCCAAGATATTTGACTGCCTGTGGACCTGATGGTCCAAACTCTGCACTGATTTTAGCCTGTCCTGAGCTCATTTTTGCTCCATTACATGGCTCCAATCCCAGAATTCGATATCCTCCAGCCCAGCTGAGCCCAAAGGATGTGGGATTTGGGATCCATGTGCTGGGAGCCACCAGCAGCAGGAGCTGAGCTGAGGGGATGGAAACCTGGACACAGATCAGGACTGGAGCATCAGGAGAGCCTGATAAACATCTTTATGGCAGTGCAAAAGGAGATGGGAATAAATAGAAGGAACTCCAAGTCCCCAGTGGTGCCCAAGAAGCAAGAAACATTGGATCACCATGGAATTAAATCCATTGCAGATTCCTAACACAAAATCATCCCTGGGATCATCCTGCAGATCCCTGTGTGCTGCATCTGCAGCCCAGTGATGTGGAGAGTCCCTGTGGAGCAGATATTTTGCTCCCTAAATGGACCCAGCTTTCCCTGGAATCACATCAGCAGTGGGACAACCAGCAAGGAAACACTCTGGAAAGCTCAAAATGACTAGAAACATCAGATGGGAATAGGAGGGGCAGGACAACCTCCAGATTTTTGCCTTTCAAAGCCAATCCTCACGGGAAGGGCCTCACCCTCCTTCAAGGCTGTATCCTGGAGAGGTGCCCATGGCAGCAATTCCAAAGAGCTCCTCCAGATGTGCCCTCTGGACAATGTTCCATCCCAAGGGAGCAGGGAAAGGCTGTTATTTATCCAGGAGAGAGCACCTGCAGCCCTGTCAGCTAGGTGGGAAGCCAGGACTCTGGAGTGTTACAAGGAATCCAAAAGTGCTTATCCCTCTGAGGGGCTGCCAGGAGCCTTCCTGGGGGATGGAAACCTAGACACAGATCAAGACTGGAGCAACAGGAGAGGACGGGCCAGCCTGATAAACATCTTTATGGCAGTACAAAAGGAGAGGGGAATAAATAGAAGGAACTCCAAGTCTCAAGTGGTGCCCAAAAATACGATTTAATTTTGGAAAGGCGTTTTTTTCTTGAAAGTCACACAGATGGGAAAAAGAATTAATGCTGCCATGAGGCTGGAGAGGAACCCAGAAGGTGGGAAAGTGCAGGAACATTAAAAACTTCCAAGTGTAAAAGCAAATGTGAGGCCTTTGGGATCCCTCACTTTGCACCTCCACACTCCTCTCACAGAGAGTTTGGGGTGCAAAATTCTCTGTTCCTCCACACCATAAAAAAAACACACCAAAAACCTGAAGTTGGTATTTTCTGGGGGCTTAAAACACCCTGTTAACTCCTGGGCAAAGGCTGCAGCAGGGTCTCAGCTCTGCAGAGGTTGTGGGTCTAAATTCTCCAGAGCTCATGGGTTTAAATTTTCAGGGGGGTGTTTTAATGCAAAATAATTCCCCTGAGATGTAGGAAAAGCCACAGGAAGGACACCGGGATTGTGTTTGATCCAAACATGGAAAGAGGGAGAGAATTCCACTCAAAGAATGATCAAGGAATGGCAGCAATTAATGATCCTTAAATGAGTAAGGAAGGAGGAAAGTGAAGACTGGGAGATTTTGGGAAACAGACTCCAGGAACTCCAGGGAGCTGATTAGTGCTCCTAATCAAAGCCCTGGGACACAATGGGGAGCTCAGGAGGAATAAAGGCTTCTTAAATCAACTGATAGCAAGGGTGGAAGTGAAATTTCTGCCTGGAAAGAAATGGCAGTGGAGAACCAGGAATTACCAGTTTGGTTAAATCAATAGCAGGGGAAAAAAAATTAAAAAGGAAAAAGCAGGTCATTGCTGAGGGGAATATTGTGGAATAAAACAGATTGTCAGAGAGAAAAACAGGGATCAAGACACAAAATAAATGCTCTGCGGAAGGGAGATCAGGAGCTGGGAGAAGACAAATTTCAAGTGTGTCAGGAACAGGAGTCAGGCCTTGGGAAGCAGCAGTCAAAGGGAGAGAAACTCCAGTTAGCAACAGCATTAATTGGGATCACCCACAGGAAAGTTCATTATCAGTGGATAGTTCATAAATGCCCTAAAATTATCCTGTCCTAAAGGAATTCCCCTTGTTCCAGCCAGTTCTCCAACCTCAGCACAGTTCTGTGGATGTTTCTGAGTGGGATGAGGTGTTTTACAGAAGAATGAAAAATTACAGGCCCAAGAAACACAGGTAAATCAGAGAATTATGAACTTTTCCAGGGATGCAATTACAAAACCATCCCAGTTTTGTACAGCCAGAAGATGACGGGGAGAAAAGAACAACCAACAGATTTGTAAAGAACAAATTCTGTCAAAGCAGAGCCATTTCCATCCCTGACAGAGCCACGGGCTCTGAGGAGAAGGGAGAAGTGCAAAGATCAGATTTTGGGGAAGATTTCTGTCACACTTATCAGGAAGATGAGCAAACACAGGTGGGGTGAAAGCTCTGCTGAGGAGATTCAGAGCTGCTCCCAGGGGCCACTCATCAACAGCTCCCCATTAGTCTGGAGCTCTGCTTCTGGTGGGACCCTGGAAACACCTGCCCTGGGCCTGGGAATTGTCAGTGGTTTTATTGCAAAATGAAATAGTGGGATGAAATGTGGGGTTATTGTTTGCAGAGGAGATTAAAGGGGCTGGGAGCATCTTGGGTAGAAAAGGTTTGAATTTCAAAATGGTCTTGGCTTATTGGAGAAACAGGGGGAAGCAGGATGGGTTTCTGGAAGGACAGTGGACACTTGTACAGCTAAGGGGGAAAAAAAAAGATTAATTGCTAAAAACTATGGGAATGAGTAGATGGAGGCTCCTACAGAAGGAAAGGAATTGAAAGGCAAGGGGGATGTTGGAATCTTACAAACTGAAACAGGCACCCTGTGAATGTCTGAGCTCCGAGAAGGAAAAACATCACAGAATTCCAGGATGGGATGGGTGGTAAGGGACCTTTAAAGCCCACCCAGTGCCACCTCCTGCCATGGGCAGGGACACCTCCCACTGTCCCAGGCTGCTCCAAGCCCCAATGTCCAACCTGGCCTTGGGCACTGCCAGGGATCCAGGGGCAGTCACAGCTTCTCTGGGCACCCTGTGCCAGGGCCTGCCCACCCTCCCAGGGAACAATTCATTCCCAATATCCCATCCAGCCCTGCCCTCTGGCAGTGGGAAGCCATTCCCTGTGTCCTGTCCCTCCATCCCTTGTCCCCAGTCCCTCTCCAGCTCTCCTGGAGCCTCTTTAGGCACTGAGGTCTCCCTGGAGCCTTCTCTTCTGCAGTTTTATCAGTACCCCTTATCAGACCGCTGCAGTTCCTGCTGGTATCCCCTTGCTCTGCAAGACCTTGGGTGCAGCAGCTTCTCCTCTGAGCACCTCTGGGGAGTCCTGAACCTTTGAAGTCACTGGGAAGATCCCAGAACCTCTGGAGTCACTGGGATGGCCCAGAACAAGCAGGAGAAATTTGGAGGTCTGCAAACATCCCCCCCTGTGAGAAGAGTCCTCGTCCTTTTGAAAATGGGATGGGTTTCCTCTCCAGCAGAAAGATGAGAAAAGGAACTGTCCTGGAGTCAGCTGGGATTGAGCTCATTTTATCTTGGAATCTGGAGCAGGGCTGGGTTTGGGATTTCGTGTGAGGACAGTGTTGATAAAACACCAATGTTGTGGGTGGTGCCAAGCTTTGCTCACTCCAAATCCAGGACTTTTCAAGATCTTGGGCTCTGCCAGTGAAGAGAGGCACAAAAAGAAGTGGGAAGGACTGGCCAGAGAGAGATTCCAAAGCTCAGTTTGTCATTTTTAGGATATAAATGGAGGGGGGGAGTGACTGGGAGTCACTGGTCACTCACAGGTTTTGGTGGGGCATTGATCATCAATTGTATTGGGAATAATTTGTTTCTCTTGGATTTATTTTAATTACAATATTATTCTTCTTACTTTGATTAGTATTATTAATATTGCATTTTGTTTTGTTTCCATTATAAAACTGTTCTTATCTCAGAATCTTATTTTCAGCTTTTCCTCCTCCTCCTGCCCTGGGGTGTCCATGATGGATTGACTCCATTGTACTGAATTTCCAGCTGGGGTTAAGCCTGGAGATGCCTTGAGAAGGAACCTGGAGATCTTTTAATCTCTGTCACGTCCTGCCCATCCCACTGTGGAATGGTTCTTTCCATTATGTCTTGGGTCAAGTTTTAATTTCTGCTTGATTTTTAATTTCTTTCCTTTTTCCGTGCTCTGTAACAGTCCCTAATTTTGTGCTCAGAATCTCGACTCATCTGTAATTTGAAGCAGCAGCACAAAAGGGATTTGTTTTCCTCCACTTGCAATTCTCCCAAAACAAAACCAGCACTTTCAGGATATTTTTTCTGGAGGAAAAAATCCCTGCAGGAATTCTGCTCCCACCAGGGCTATATGAGGTTTTCCATGGCACTCCCATCCCACCACAACTCCAAGTTCAGGGCCAAAGGGAACTGGCAATGGCCAGCAGGATCTCAGCTGCTCCCAATGGAATTTTCCGAAGTCACCACTGAGAGCCAGGGCCTGGCGCTTTCCCTACCACCAAAGGGCCTGGGAAACAGATCCTGGATGACCCAGAGCTCATGGAATGTTTCTTTCAGCACTGGTCCTTTTTTTCCATAGGTATCTCTGCTCCATGGGATCAGACCTGTCAGATGCTCCCCACAACTCCACAGTGCTTAGAGGACACCCCTTGCCCATTTTCGTCTTTCAAATACCTTTTCCAGAGCTCCTGGTGGGAAAATTCTTTTGTTTTTAAAGCCTGCAAGCTAAAAACAGGGATAAAACAACATTTCCTTAGCATGTTTTGAAGATCCCAAGGCAGGGAAAGGAACTCCTGCTGCTGCTGCCTCTTGGAATTGCTGTCGGGGAGGGAAGGCTGGAGTTTGTTCCACTTTTTTGGGGGGTGGATCAGAGCATCTTTTCAGCCTTACAAAAAATGATGCTGCCAGGAAATATTCCTGTGTGGAGCATCAGGGATCTGCTGTTCCATGCAGGAAAACAGAGCTCCCTCTTATTGGGCTGGGGGAAGAGCTGATTTTTCAGTTTGAAATTGAAAAATCATGTAGGGAAAAAAAACCACATTTTGCTTGGATCATGCTGAAATATTATTTTTGTTGCTAAACCAAATCCATTGTGCCATTCAGCATGAAATATTCCATCCAATCCCAAATGGAATACTTGATTTGTTTAGCAAGGAAAAGGAGAGATTCACGAACATCTGATGGAGCCTGAGGACTGCAGCTCAAAATCTTAATACTCCTCACCTCCCAGGAGGATGGAGCCATGATTCCCTGGAAAGCCAGGAATGTTCCCTGCCCTGCAGTGCTGGGTGTAAATGATGGGACTCTGTGGATTCAGGGAACAGCCCCATTCTTCCCCCATTCCCATTTTTAAATGCCCTCAGGGCATCATTCCTGCCACTGGGATAAACTGCACATTAGCCAAGAGCTCCCAGTGAAGTGTAAAATGTGTAGTTTAGAATTTGATTGAAGCACCTGAACAATAAAGAATTTATATGGGTTCTACAATCCTTCACCTTCCTTCCCAATTCTTTTGTCCACCCTGAGGTTTCCTCGTGCCTTGGCCATGAGCAGCTCAGTCCTGAGCACCCACCTGGAGCCGTGGAGTCCCAGCAAGGTCTCTGCTCCCTTCATGGGGGTTTTCAAGGTTATCAAGGCCCCTTTCCCACCTGCTGCTGCAACGAATTCCCCATCCTCAGCTGCCCTTTGGATCAGGAAACACAGAGAGGAACTTTCGCTTCACAAGGCAGCAGCACAAAAAAGGAGTTGGTCACAGTTCCAATGAGAGATGCTTCTCTTCTTGGAAAATTGCCCTGGGGGTGAGGAAATGACAAGGAAATGACAAAAGCCTCATTTTTCTCTCTCCAGCCACAATGAAAGCTCGGGATGCAGCAATTCTGAGCACGGGCTGCTGAGCAATTCCAGCCTAATACACAACCCATAAGGATAAACCAACATATGGACCTTAGATCCTGCCATGGTTTAACAGAGCTTAATTGGATCATCCATTTTTTCCAATATTGCCATATCAGGGCTGCTGCTAATCCCCCGGGGGCTGCTGTGTGCTGCAGATTAAAGCCCTGGCCACAATCTCCAGGATATGCTTGGCTAAACAATATTGAGCAACTCAGTCTTCAAACATTTAACTGCTAATTTAATGTCATTTCTCCACGTCTGAGGCTTTCTGGGGGTGCTTTTGAGATGAATGAACACACAAATAAATTCCTTAAAATAATCCACCTCAAATAATCTGAATATTCCAGGGGATGCCTCACTTCAGATTAAAACACTGCAACTGGAAGGGCATTATTGAGATTTATCTACCAGAAAGAAGCAAAATCTTTGGAGGATTGGCCCTTTCTTGAAAGGTTCCCCACAGGCTGCTCCTGGGTGCTGCATTTTCCAAGTTCTTGGATCTACACAATTCTTCTTTTGAAAAGTGATGCCTGGACTCCAGATTCTCCCAAATTCAGAGGTGTGGCTGTGGATGAGGTGGATCCAGTCCTCATAACCCAAAGGTCAGCATAGATTCCAAAGAACCACGGGCTGGATAAATCCACAGAGAATTTTAAAGGCAAGGCTTGGAGGAGTTCTTGGAACAATGGGAGCACTCCGAGCATTCCCACAGGACAGAAAATCAGCACAAAATCCAGTTATTTCTCTGAATTCAGGGAAAAATCCTGGTGATCATGAGTTCAGAGAGTCATGGAATGGTTTGGGAGGGAAGGGACCTTCAGGGCCGTCTCACTCCAGTCATGGCAGGGACATCTCCCACTGTCCCAGGTTGCTCCAAGCCCCAGTGTCCAGCCTGGCCTTGGGCACTGCCAGGGATCCAGGGGCAGCCACAGCTTCTCTGGGCACCCTGGGCCAGGGCCTGCCCACCCTCCCAAGGAAGGATTTCCCTCCTTCAGCTCAAAGCTATTAAATCATTTTAATTGCTCATAAATAACCAGTAAAATCTTGAAGAGAAAATGCACATTTTGAAGTTTTTGTTGCACGTGAACTTTAGGGTAGGGAAGAGCTGAAATTTCTTAAAGAAATGTAAGAAGAAATCCTAACAAAACTCACAAAGGAAAGTTAACAATAAAAAATATTCCAAATGACACTGGGAGGGGATCAATGACCTGGCCACTGGGGGGGATCCAATACTCCAGACTTGAATTCTAATTACAATGGATTTGTGGCACTAACTCCTCCTCCCTCCTCCCCCTCCCTCTCCAAATGTATCTCTGCTACAGATAATTACCCTGGGATAATTGTGAAGATTCCTCATATTGTTAAATAATGTGGATCTCTGCAGGAAAAACTGTAGGATTTAACTCTGTGGAATTTGGTTATAAGGGTAAAATAGAAGTGAGAGATTTCTAAAGATGGGCTTAGAGCATGGGAGTTTATTGTGAAAGAGCATGGGTGTGAGAGACCTGCTGAGCTGCAAGACACAGCTCAAAGCAGGTCAGAAAGAGAAAGAGGTAAAAGGAGAGAGTAAAAAAAGAGAGAGATTTGCCGTTTACAATACAATAAATCATCTTCTCTGTTGAATATTCTAATTCTCTTTAACCAATCTGAAACAAGCTACAAACTCTATAATATTTGCATGTAACCTATAAGAATCATTACATTACCATAGGGGATTATATTTTAAACCTTAAAAAAACTGCTTTTGGGAATCTCCTACCAGGCAGGCAGGGTTTGCTCTGACCTTTGGCCCCGCCTGGGCAGAGGGCATTGTTCTATCAAGAAGGAGGATTCCCTTCAGCCAGCTCTGCCATTGTTTCTTAGTTACTTTTCAACTCAAACCTTGTCCTCATCCCAATCTCAACTATACTTTCCATATTTTCAGCATCACTTGCAAGGCAATCATATCTATAAGGCTTTCCTATTTCATCTTCCCCAAAGAAAAACAGCAGGACAGGGAGCTCCTATCAGGCCCTGAACACGAAAGGAGATAAGATGATAATGAACTTTAAATCACCAATATTGAGTGGCCTTGTGTGTGATTGCCTGTTAAAAATCATCTCATGGATCTTGTTCAAGTCATCATGGTCCTTATAAATATTGGGAAGGAAATGTTCCCTGGGAGGGTGGGCAGGCCCTGGCACAGGGTGCCCAGAGAAGCTGTGGCTGCCCCTGGATCCCTGGCAGTGCCCAAGGCCAGGTTGGACACTGGGGCTTGGAGCAGCCTGGGACAGTGGGAGGTGTCCCTGCCATGGCAGGGGTGGCACTGGATGGGCTTTAAGATCATTTCCAACCCAAACCATTCCATGAACCTGTGATTCCATGAAATAAAGAAATGGATACAACACCCTTGGCTGATCATTGCATTACATTGAGCAGTGAAGATTGAAGAATACTTCAAGAGGAGAGCCCAGTGATGGATCAAAAAGTGTGATTATCCCCAATTTTTAACCAGAAAAGAAAAAGGGGGTCCTGCTAAGAAATGAATGGAGAACAGCACAGAGAACCACCTTGTTCTACTGTGAAAATCCACAGTGTTTTCCCTTCTGGAATATTGTCTGCAATCCTGATATCTTGGTGGCAGAAAGATTCTTACAAAATGGCAATAAAACATAGAAGAGATGGTGAGAGGTGTGAAATGACATCTGTGTAAGGAAAAGAAAAGACTGAAAATCTCCAGCTTAGGAGAAATGTGACAGTGGTTGGTCAATTCTCCAAGGAGAATCCTCCATCTGATGCCTTTTTCCTGATGTTAGGAAAAGGAAGCCAGACACCGTGAGAGGGTTGGGGGTCGTTAGCTTGGTGTTTAATGAGGATCCTGTTGGATGCATCACCTGCCCCAGGTGACACAATGCACACACCCATCAGTCACACACACAAGTTCCAGCCCTTACACATCACAGATCCAACAAGGGAGCCCAATGCTGGGACTGGGCTGGGCTCAGCTCGAGTTTCCAGAATCTGTCCTGCCAGGGGCCCTTGGCTTCCTGAGCCAGCAGAAGGTTTGGTGTCCCTGGCTCTGCAGCTCTGGGCTGTTCAGGCTCAGGGCCTGCAGGGCACTCCCAGAGCACTGAGCACCAGGCTCAGGGAAGGGTCACAGCTGTGCTGGTGCTGTGGGTGCACACAACTGGGGAAAAGGGATGGTAAAGAAAAGGATAAAATCATTCTGGCATCACATCCATCAGGTGGAAAGTTCAGAACCAGCAGAAAGAAACGGTGTCTCCAAAGGGCCTGGAAATAAAGGGTGGGATTCCTTGCAGTTTGTAGGAACATAACATGGAACACTGGAATATGAATGGAAGAAAAGGGAAGATGCCAGTGGAAGGTTAAAGGGATACTCTGGATTATATAAAGGTCTTCTCCAGCCTTAGCAATTCTGTGATTCTGGTATCAGCTGCTTTGTCCACTCAGGGAAAGGAAGCTCCAAGAACAGGCAGCAGGGACAGGTTCACATCGGAAAAGAAATGCTTTTCCTTGGGATCAGGCACCATAAGATGGGGTTTGTTTACATGCAAGCCTCAAAGCCTTGTGGTGTGAGAGCAAACCTGAAACAAAGAGAGAAAACAGAGGGGAGGAGGGAGATTTGTTCCAAATATTCCCTCTTCTGTTCTGTCTCTCTCTGGTTTAAAAGCATTCATGGTTTGAGGGTTTTTCCCTCGCTCTGGAGGCTGCTGCTTTGGGGCCTGTTTGTTTGCAGGAGATGGTTCAGACAGATCCATCTGCAAGCTCTGATTGAACCCTGTTCCCATCACACATCCCCACTAAATTTTTTAACATCAAACTCCTTCCCTCTCTTCCACTGTGCATCCTCCAGGGATGAGCCAACCAACAAATCAATCCCATTTCAGAGGAGGAGCTTTGGAGCTTTTAAAATCACCTCCAGAAAATCCTGGCAGGGCTCCCAGTGCTCATCCAGAGGCTCCTGCACAAAGGGCTTTGATCCAACACAGAGGATGCACCTGCATCTTCCTCCCTTCTCTGCATCCTTCCAGACACCAGAGGTACCTGGAATAGCCAATATTCCCAGTGCATCCAGGAGAATCACAGGAGGAGCCTGGAGAGGCTGTGGAGACTGAAAAATCATGGATATTGGGAGCACCAGTGGATTTTTTTCCATAAGCAGTGACATTTTAGCAGATTACAGAGTGACTGGGAGGACTGGGAAGTTTGGGAGGCTTTTAGGGGGTTCTGGAATTTGAGAAGTCTCTGGATTGGGGGATGCTGGGAGGCTTGGGAGGTGTTTAGGGGGTCCCAGTTCTCAGGGGACTCCCAGAACTTAGAGAGGGGGAAACTCTGGGGGTGGTGAGATTTGGGGGGGGACTCGGGGGCCCTGGGATTTGCCAAGTCCCAGGACTGGGGCTACTGGGAGGTTTGGGGGGGTTGGGGAGTCCTGGGAGGTTAACCAACACCTCAGTGCATGCCATCCTGCACTGCACTTCTGGAGGATTATCCAAGGGAGGATGGGCAGGCAGGGATATCCTTTTTTTTGGGAAGGGAGAGCTGAGCTGGGCTGAGTTATCAGCTGGAACCTCCCTCAGCCCTGCCAAACAGACTGAGCCTCAACCCCAGTGTGGTTCCAGCACTCAGCCCTTGGTTTAAGGTGAATGGGGTATGAACACCACTTCCTGAATCCTCATCTCCCTCTCACCCTTCTGGCACCAGCAGCCTGATGCATCCATGGAAATGGTGAGGAAACTCAGGGCTGGCCACAACAACCACGGCCAAAGCACTGGGGGAAAGAAACCTCAGGGCTTCAGGTATGCCCCATCATGGAATTATCAAGGGTGGAAATGATCAAGATCATCATCCAGTCCAATCTTCATCCAAATATCACCATGCCCACTAAATCACATCCCAAAGTCTCACATTTTCCTATTTTTGGAACACCTCCAGGGATGGGAACTCCACCAAGCCCTGGGCAGCCTTTTCCATGCCTGTCCACCTTTTCCATAAAGAATTTTTTTCCCTGATATCCAATTTAAACCCTCCATGGCCCAGGCTGAGGCCGTTCCCTCTCCTCCTGTCCCTGTTCCCTGGGAGCAGAGCCCGACCCTCCCTGAGCCCCCTCCTGTCAGGGACTTGTGCAGAGCCACAAGGTCCCCCCTGAGGCTCCTTTTCTCCAGGCTGAGCCCCTTTCCCAGCTCCCTCAGCCTGTGCTGGGGCTCCAGCCCCTTCCCAGCTCCGTTCCCTTCCCTGGACGTGCTCCAGCCCCTCCAGGTCTCTCTTGTCAGGAGGGTCCCAGAACTGCCCCAGCACTGGAGGTGCCCCAGCAGTGCCAGCTCAGGGGACAGGCACTGCCCTGCTCCTGCTGCCACCCCAGGGCTGGCACAAAGAAGAGCCAGAGTTGGGAATCCTGGCTGTGATTCCCTCTCAGTGCTCTGTGCTCACTTGCAGGACCTGTCCCTGGGAGGACACACAGCTCCCAGAGTCCCTCTCCATCCCATCCCTCAGGAATGATGGATCATGTTCCAAAGTGGTGCCACTTCTCCTGTAGGGTGTCCCTGCCAGGGGCATCGATCTCCTGCAGCCTTTTGATTTACTTGGTTCATTTAATGGACCTGCTGGAGACAGGACCTGGCTGTGTCCACTCCAGCACTTCCCCTCCAGGATGTGAATTCCCAGCACCTGGAGGGCTCTGCTGAGGCAGCAGAGGCAGCAGTCCTGGAACTCACCAAGGAGAAGCTGAATTATTTATCTGCCCTGCCAAGAAGGGAGACAAAAACGTTTCCAATACAGCAAGTCCTGGAAATCTGTGGGGCTCTGAAAGCTGCTTTTCTTTTTCCAAAGCAACCCAAACCACACCCTCATTTTCCACACTGCTGGGAACACCACTCCCAAGAGACAGCTGAACTGGAAACCAGTAAAAAAGGTAATTTGTTTATTTATCCCTACTGGTTTATCCCTATGGATTGGGTTATTCCAGAACCTGAAGAAAAGGGTTGAAAAGAAAAGCCCAGGAATTCTGGAGGAAGGGTAGAGCTGGCACTGGCAAAGCCAGGAGAGGGAATATCACAAGCCACAAACATTCTCACACACTCCCAGGAATGTCCAGCTTGGAATATTGTGCAAAATCATGTTCTCCATGGAAGCCTGTGCTGCTGCCATGCTGAGGAAAGCTCTGTCCTGGTCCTGAGGATGAGAGCCTTTTCCAGCATATTCCAGGATGCAGAGCTCTGGATCTGCAGTCCCAAACATCCCTCCAGGCTGGGTGAGGATTTTTAAATGCCCAGAATTCCTCAGGCACCAAACCTGGGCCTCTTTTCGAACCTATTATGGACTGAGAATCCCAAACATGGGCCTCTTTTTGAACCTTTTATGGATTGGGAATCCCAAACCTGAGCCTCTTTTTGAACCTTATGGATTGGGAACCCCGTGCTTCTCTGATGAGCTGAAGCTTCAGAGAACTTCTGGCCGTCCCCATGCCACCCTGGGCTCCCCAGACAGGTGTCACTGTCACCTGAGGTGCTCTCCTGCACCGCAGTCCCCTTCCTCACCCAGGGGACTCCTGCACTGGGATCTGCTGGTCCTGGCAGTGTCAGTGCCTCCCACAGGAGCAAAGCAGGAACAGCGGGGTGCTTCAGGTTATTGCTGGGATGCACAAAGGAGCACAGGGATGGAGCAGCTGGCAAATGTTGGATTAGGAGCCCCTGGAGTCTCTGTGCCAGGGGCTTTGGGCCAGATGCTGACAGGACCTGGGCAGAGTGGGATTAATTGACAGCAGGCAGTGAGTTAAAGGGGAAAATCACTCCCTAAATGAGGGAAGATCCCAGGGAATCATGGGGTGATTAGAGAAGCTGCTGCTCAGCCTTTAATTCAACAGGCTCCGGGTGTGCTCTTTATTCCTAAGGCTAAAGCCAGCCCTCCCCTCACCCTAAACCACCAGGAAATTAAAGCTGCCAGAGCCCCACAAAGCCCAGAGCTGCTGAAGTGAACCCTTGGAGGGCGAGGACAGTGCCTGGGGATACTGCAGCCCTTTGCAGGCTGGAGAAATTGGGAAAACATCAGGATTTCCAGCAGCAGGGTGGGATGTCAGAGAACTTGGGAAGTGGGTTAGAAAGGGCACAAGCTCTGCACTGACTGTGGGGTGACAGACCAGTGTTGGAGAAAGTGGAAGAGCTGGGAATCAGCAAGGCCTTTGGAATGGATTTCTGAGTCCCTGTGGCCTCCCTTCCAGGCTGTTCCACGCTCACTAGGAATGGTATGTGTGCTGTTCCATGCTCAAATGGTTTGCTTCAAGTGGCTGCAAAGCACAGGATAGCCCAGTCTGCATTTTTCCAAAGATTTTCCATAATTTTTTTTTAGGAGACCTAAGGAATAGTTCATGGAAGACTCCAGTGCCATCATGGCCCTGCATTTCTGGGGTTCCATTCAATAGAATTGCAGTGCTGGGGGCAGTTTTGGTGCCACAATGTAAAAAAAGACACGAAGCCATGGAGAGAGACCAAAGGAGGCCACGAGGATGGGGAAGGGATTGGAGGTGAAGCTGAATGAGGAGGGGATGAGGGACTTGGAATGTTCAGTGGAGGACACTGAGCTCAGGCCTCACCAGGGGCTGCAGCTCCTCCTGAGGGACAGCTC
>JAHLSL010000135.1:0-15634 GCA_025920805.1 Petroica traversi | reverse complement strand
GTGAGAGGGTTGGGGGTCGTTAGTTCGGTGTTTAATGAGGATCCTGTTGGATGCATCACCTCCCCCAGGTGACACAATGCACACACCCATCAGTCACACACACAAGTTCCAGCCCTTACACATCACAGATCCAACAAGGGAGCCCAATGCTGGGGCTGGGCTGGGCTCAGCTCGAGTTTCCAGAATCTGTCCTGCCGGGGGCCTTTGGCTTCCTGAGCCAGCAGAAGGTTTGGTGTCCCTGGCTCTGCAGCTCTGGGCTGTTCAGGCTCAGGGCCTGCAGGGCACTCACAGAGCACTGAGCACCAGGCTCAGGGAAGGGTTACAGGTGTGCAAATGCTTGTGGATACACAGAACTGTGTAAAAGGTACAGAAAAAAAAAAAGGAAAAAATAATTCTGGCATCACTTTGGGGCCATGCCCATTCCCTGGGGAGCCTGGGCAGTGCCCAGCACCCTCTGGGGGAAGAGCCTTTCCCTGATCTCCAGCCTGAGCCTGCCCTGGCCCAGCTCCAGCCCTTCCCTGGCTGCTGTCCCTGTCCCAGGAGCAGAGATCGGAGCTGTCCCTCAGGAGGAGCTGCAGTCCCTGGCCGAGCTCTGCTCCAGCTGATCATTCCAGGTGCCCTCAGCTGCTCCTCCTGTGGCCCCTCCAGACCCTTCACCCTCTTCTTGTCCCTCCTTTGGTCTCTCTCCAACAGCTTAATCTCTTTCTTAGTTTGTGGCACCAAAACTGCCCCCAGGACCATTTGCAAAGGCTCCTCCGCCTCTCACACGAAGCTATTTTGGAGGAGATGATGTTTCTGGGCTCAGAACTGGAAGAAGCTGCACCAGCACTTCAGAGGAAATCCTTGGGGAAGCTGCTGCCATGAAGAATATCCTGCTGCCAGTGGGAACTGGCTGTCCAGGGTGGAATTGCCATCCCTGGAAGTGTTAAAGGGTTAAGTGTTGGAGACCTGAGTTAGGGATGGACCTGGCAGTACTGGATTAATGGTTTGACTTGACCTTAGAGGGCTTTTCCAACCTTAATGATTCCATGAAGATTTCCTGACCAGCTTCTTTTTTTTTTTCTTTTGCCCCATCATTGGCTCTTTAAACCATGTCCTTTAGGAGTTTAGGTGGTTTTTGTACATATCTTTCTTTTCTTACCTCTAAATCCTCTTTTAGGTCCCATAAAATCACCTAATTGCCTGTAAGAGGAAAGTAGAATTGGACAAAGCTCTTTTCATCCCAACCCCAATGCTCTCTACAGGTGCTGAATGGGTTTAATTGCATCAAGAACCTCCCAGAGCCATTCCAGGTGGGAAAGCAGCTGCTGTGGGGTTTGTCAGGCAAGGAAATGAAGTTTTGGTGAGCAGATAGCTCCTGGGAACTAAAAGGCAGAATGGTAGCACAGACAGTCAGAGACAGCTCAGACCACGATATCCCAGGAACTGGGATTGAAAAGAACCAATCAAATTAAA
Organism: Petroica traversi; assembly: GCA_025920805.1. NCBI lineage: Eukaryota > Metazoa > Chordata > Aves > Passeriformes > Petroicidae > Petroica > Petroica traversi. The sequence continues at coordinate 14,179 of JAHLSL010000135.1, read as the reverse complement.
TCAAGCCAAACCAAAACTCAAAAACTGCATTAAAATAACCCAAAGAGTATCCATGGATGTAGCAGATAAGAGATAAAACTTCCTTCACAGAGCTCCAATGAGCCAGAGGATTTCTGGATGCAGGGGCAGAGGGGAGGCTGTGCCCAAGGCCAGGTTGGACAGGGCTTGGAGCCCCTGGGATAGTGGGAGATGTCCCTGCCATGGCAGGGGTGGAACACGAGGAGCTTTGAAGTCCTCTCCAACCCAAACCATTCCAGGATTCTGGGATATTCTAATTCTGGGGTATTGTTCAGCCCTGAAAGCCTTTTGGGGATGAATCCCCTGTATCCAGAGCTGTCACTTCTCAGCAAGTATTCATGTGCAACATCTGTGTCAGACATTAATTCCCCAAAACATGGAGGTTTTCCCAGAGCCTCTTTGTTCTCCTCCTCACCTTCACCACCACCTCCAGACACTCGCCAAAAACCAACTCAGATAGAAAAAAACTCCCCAAAACTCCATATTTTATAACTCCATTTCTCTCATTTGAAGTGATGTAAGCAATGTTTCATTAAAAGTCTGGCTCACCTGATCATATTTTTAATTTATTGTAACACTTTTATTGCTCTTGTGGTCAATCCTGTTTGAAACCAGCCTAGTCCTGAGAGCCAACAGCTGCACTGCAACCAAGTTTGGGGCTCCCACAGCAAAATGATTTGGCTGTTTGCAAGAACCACACAAATCCCTGCACACATTCCATGCTCAGGGCTGCCAATCTGCTCACAGGGCTCTTATCTGGGGGGATTAGGGAGTTATCAGGAGTGTCTGAGTGGGGATAAGGCCCAGCAAATCCTCCCCTGCTGCTCTTGACACAGCCATGGTGCCCAGGGGAAGCCTGGCAGCACAGAGGGATTGCAGCCCTCTGGGACCCTGAGCCAAGGGCCCTCCTGAAAGGAATGAGGAACTTATCTTCACAAGCAAACTGTTTAGATAAAACCAGCACTGAGAGATAACAGAAACAATGGGGAGGATTCCACTGGTGGATGAACAGAACGCGGGAAATTTGCATTTACAAACGAACCAAAGGTCTGCTGTTAAATAAAATTGAATATTGGAAGATGAAAGGAACAACGAGAAGATCCATGAATTCCATAAGGAATTCCATTGAGTGACACAGGGAAGGACAAAAGTGGGGGGGAATTATACATTAGAAGGGGGTCTTAGGTATTGGGTGTTTTTGGAAAGTCTGTGCCTCTGGAATACCTCAGCCCATGGGGAAAGAGAGAGGGACAGGCAGGAAATTGGGATAGAAAGGAGGCTGCATCCTCAAAAAATATGAGAGACCCCGGGGGAAATGCCCCATAGGATCTCCCTTTATTGGAATAAAGTTTCGGGACACCTCTGTCTCCTTTTTGGACATGAACCTCTGGTGTTTTGTGGATTAATTTTCCTGACACTCCTCTCCTGCTCAGTGCTGGGATTGAGCCCTGGGCTGGCAGTGTGGTACAGGGGCTGCTGTCAGGAAAAGCAGGAGCAGAGCACATCCAGCACCTCGCAGAGCCACGCTGGGCTCCAAACTGAACTCCCTGGCACCCAAAGGAGACTCCATGTGGCTGGGAAGGGCCAGGAGAGCCCCACTGCTCCTCAGCCCTTGGGTAAAGGCTTTCAAGCATTCCAAGGGCATTAACAATGAACTCCTGGAGAATCCAAAAGCTGGCCTGACCTATGGGATGAGGCTTCCAGGGGGGAAGTGGCTGCTTTTGTCCCAGCACTTCACAGGCAAAGCTTTGGGCCCAGATATTCCATAGGTACATTTGGAAGGGGATGATTGCTTTCCTTGAGCTGCAGCTTGAGGGAGAGGGGGAGAGGGGAGAGGGCACCTCTGGGACATACAGGGGCTGCCTGGAAGCTCCTGGGGCTCAAGGAAGGAGCAGAAGACCCCAAAAAGGGGGAAGTTGCACAGTTCCATAGTTTGGGATGTGTCCAAGCCTTCATTGCAGGATCTCCGTTGCACATTCATTCCCCAAAAATCCTTTCTTCAGCTCCACTCCTGTTCTTAAACCAGTTCTGAAACAGAAGAAGTGCTCAGTTCTTCCAGCATTCCCCTTAAACACATCCTGGTGTCCTCAGAGTTCTTCCCCAGGCCGGCAAGCCCACTTTTGCTGCTTTTCCAGGCATGGACTTACAACAACTCCATGCCACATTTTCCTGCTCATATCCACGGGTTTCTGTTGCTTCCAGTGCCTCATGATCCATCATTAACTCCATTCCTGATGCAGGATAAGGCTGTGCCCAGCCAGGGAGAACAGATGGCCCCTGAACCTCCCACCAGATCAGACATTGCTCAGTCAGAAGCCTTGGCCAGACCTCAGCCTTTGGGGTTATTCCATGGTCTTTGGATCTGAGTCCAATTCCCTCCATCCCCAGGGACCAGGCTGAGGATGGATATGAATTTGGACTTTTCAATGCAGGTTTTTTGTTGGAGCAGTTGGATTTTCTGTGAGCAGGGGTTTGGACTCCCCCCAGTGCTCTCCCTGTGGTTTTCCAGCCTCCAAGCCTTGTATCCAATCTCCTCAAAGCTCTTCCTGCCACAAGCTCCTTTATTTATGCCCTGGACATGTGGATCCTTATGTCCTTTTCTGATTAAATGTGGGATTGCTGCTGTTTGGGAACAAGATTCCACATGCCTGGGCCATGCTTTAGGAGGGTTATAACTCACCCAGCCAACTCTAATTTCACTTACAGGATTTACACTCAGGAGACGGATGGGAAGCAAAACCTGTCTGAAAATGGTATTGGGAGCTCCTGGGCACCACCTCTCCTGTGGAATGTGCTCCTGGATTCCCACATGGAATTTGGAGCATTTGGACAATGGGAATTCACAGCAGTCCTGGCTTTTTCTCCATCTCCTGCTCCGGCTGCAGTGATGAACTGAGTCAGGCTGGTTTGGGGTGAAAACAGAGCAGCCAGGCTGCTTCACACCTGCTGTGCTCAGAGTGAGGGCAGCACCTCTGCAGTGTCTGTTCACAGCCATTCTCTGCAATGGGGCAGCTCCTGCTCACTGGGGAAGGGATGGAGCTGTTCCTCAGCATCATCCAGTGGTCAAAACTCTCCTCTGTTCCCTGATTTTGGCAGTTTCCCACTGCTCTTCAGGCACCCGGTGCACAACCAATCCTTCTCCTCAGCACACAGGTGCTTCTCTCTTTTCTTTAGACAAACCACCACAGTTCCAGCTCAAAAAACCAAACCAGTTCATTTACAGGCTCTGAACCTCCCTGCAGCTCAGCCCAGACCCCCCAAATCTGTCCCAGCAGTGGCAGCTGGAGTGTAAATCCCCCCAGTTCCCTGTGCTGCAGCTCACCTGCTCTCTTGCCTCAGACAGGTGTGCAGGGGATGCATTCCATGCTGGCTGCTCGTGTCCATTCCCTCGGGATATCCATAAAGCTGCACACAGGTTATACAGTGCAACCCATGATCTGATCCCACAGAAACTCTGCTGTTATCCCCAAAAAAACAACTGTGAACATCAATGGCTTCCCTGCCTGAGGTTTGCCATGCCCCGCTCTTGGAATTTGTATTTAAAATGTCCTTTTATATTTGCTTTTTTAAATCTTTCCACATCTGTTTGGATTTTTTAGTTCTGCTCTCTCCCGTTCTGCTCTGTTCTGCTGTGCTCCATTCTAAACAGGACTACTCCATGAAAATTCTGATTTCCCACTGCTTGTGATTCAGCACAAGGTGCCAGACTTTCAAGAAACCTTGGGAGACTTTGTGCAGCTGAAAATATTGACAGTCTAAAGCAGCTTCATGTCCATCCAGCTGAGAAGCCAACCCGTGATCCCCAGCAGGTAGATAGGAAATAAAATGGCCCATGTGAAGATCTTAATCCTAATCCTGAGAATTTCAAATGGATTTAAGCCTTGGAGCAAGCAGTTTTATACCCAGTCCAAAATGCTCTTAACACCAGCTGTGATAACTGGGGCTATTCTGATTTTTGTCTCATTTATTCCAGGTTTTCAATGCAGTTTATCTTTTGCCTTCCATAACCTCTTGTGGAAACAAGTTCCATGGTTTAACACTCCAAGGAAACAGCTTACCTGACTAAGCCCAGTTTTGCCTGGGCTGGCTCATTGCCAGTCTTAATATCAGTGAGGTTCTCATCAGCAGAGCATGAGAGGGAGTTACCCATCCCTCAAATGGATATTTGGATTTGCGCAGATGGATTTGCTCCCTGAAAGTTCCCATTTCCCCTCCCTGTCTGCCAGGGAAGCCTGGAAGAGCCATTTTGGGAGCAGGTGTCTGTGGTTTGGATCTGTCTCGATGGTGAGGCTGAGTTCTGTCTCACAGTGCACAAGAAAATGTCATTTCATCAATTCTGGATTTGCCACCTCTCAGTTTAATTGAAAAATCTGCTGCTGCCTATGTCAGGAGCAAGAGAGGACTTATCTGTACCTGTCTGTTTTACAGACAGTTGGAACACCTTTTGTTATTCTTCTGCTCACCTGAGGAGTCATTTTTAATCCTCTCCAGCCTCTTTCAGGGGCACTTTTTCCAGTCCTTGGTCACATTTGTGTAGCCCTGGACCCAGAGCCTTTTAAAAATCCTCTTAAAACAACAGCCACAAGCCCAAGACCCTTTCAAACATCTGCCCCTGTTTTGGGTCTCTGGACAGGAGCTGTGCCCTTGAAATTTGGCCCTGGACCCATGTCCAGCTCTCAACACCCTCCTGGACTACTGGTGTTTGTAAATTCCATGAGTTCCTTCAAATCCCAGGATCACAGAACGTCCTGGGTTGGAAAGGACTCACCAGGGTCATCGAGTCAGACCCCTGGCCCTGCCCAGAACCAAATATTCCAGCGCAGGACCAAATCCTGGCTTTAATTGGAGAACACCTTCATATTCCAGCTGCTTTCTCTTCTCCTCCTCTTGGCTTTGCTGGGACCCTCCCACGTGTGGCTGCTGCTGTTGGGTCCCCCTGAGACCAGCCCGGGGGGCTCTGGGGTGCCCACCCAAGGGAGAGCACCAGGAAAAGCCCTCCTGGGCCCTCCCAGCTGCTCCTGCAGGGCTCCCACAGCAGGCTGAAAAAAAAACCAGAGATGTGGTGCTGGAACAGCTTCTCTCCCACTCCTCAGCGAATGGCAACAGCTGTTTAAGCAAACAGCTGAATTATTTTCCATTAAAATGCAAAAGTCCACCTTTAAAACCCAGTGGCTGAACCAGCACCACCCTCCTGCCCTTTATTTCCAGCGCCCTGCCTTTGACACTTGTCACAGCCAAGCTACTGAAGCCAGCAGAGAGCTGAGCTGTTCTTCCAGTTTCTCCTTATTCCATTTGCCAGGCATTGATTTTCTTTTCCTTCCACCAGCAGAGCTTGAAATTAATCATTTCTATTTGATTTTGTCACTTGGGTGTCATCGATGCTGGCAGGGCTGGACACAGGAGAAGCCCAGTGTTGAGGGAGATGGAAATCAGTGACAGGAGCAGAGCCTGGGATCAATGAGTGGTCATGGAGCACATCAGGGACTGTTCCTGGGGACAGGCTGGACATACCCTGGCTGCCAGGGAGGAGATTTCCCTGGAATTCCAGCTCTGTGGCAGGTCCCAATCTCCACATGGCAATGGGAACACCTGCAGGGAGAGATTCCTCCTATGCCAATGGTCTTAATAACAGGAATTGCTCCCTTCACGTGCCTAAACTGGATCCTGGCAAACCTGTCAAGGGAAACAGGGAAAAGGGAATAGGGATTTGAACTGAGATCTCCTTCTCCTGCTCTGCACTGCTGTGTGGAGGCTCCGGGTGCTGTTGGAATGCTGCTGAAGGGAAGAGCAGCCTGGCTTGGCACAGCTTCTACCAGCATCCATGGAAGTATTTTCAACCAGATCTTATAGATGTTTTCCATTCATGAGCAAAATGTGAATCTCTACAGCTTGTTCTGGGCCAAGGGAGGAAGAGGATGGGAAAGATGTGAGGAAAAACAGAGGCTGGGTTGAATGAGAGCATGGGAAAGCTGGAACATGAAGGAGTTTCTAACTGCACCCAGCTCCTGCTCCCCTTGGCTTCCACAAACTTCAATTCTGCATTTGAGGATCTTTAAGGTCCCTTCCAACACAAACCATTGGACAGTTCTATGATTTGTATTTTTTTACGACAGGGAAGTCACCATCCTTCAGTCACCATCCTCGTGAGGGGAAGCTCCGATCTCTGCTCCTGGGACAGGGACAGCAGCCAGGGAAGGGCTGGAGCTGGGCCAGGGCAGGCTCAGGCTGGAGATCTGGGAAAGGTTCTTCCCCCAGAGGGTGCTGGGCACTGCCCAGGCTCCCCAGGGAATGGTCCCGGCCCCGAGGCTGCCAGAGCTCCAGGAGCCTTTGGACAGCACTGCCAGGGATGCCCAGGCTGGGATTGCTGGGGGGCCTGGGCAGAGCCAGGAGCTGGATCCATGATCCCTGTGGGTCCCAGCTTAGGAGATTTTATGATTCTCTGATGTCTCCCAGCCTGAGGCTCAGAAGATGCAAGTGCTTCCTGTAATCATCTGGAAATTATTTTCTATCCCAGTAAAATCCAACTGAGCCAAATCAGAGGCATTTCAGATAAGGAACAGTCGCTCCACCTGCTCTTCCCTGTGCCTGACTCACCCCAGTGTCGCATCCCAGGCTCCTGTGCTGCCTCCAGCCCTCCCTGCCTGAGCAGTCTCCTCATACTGGAGCTCAGGTGGAATGAGCCAACATTTAATTCAGGAAAAGCCTCCCTGTGGGGCCCATTTGTGTCAGGAATTAAGGAGTCACATCTGAGTCGGCAGCTGAGCAGCAAAGGTGCCAGAACCCCATGCCCTGCTCACAGCAGCTCCTGTCAGAGCCCTGCAGGTGCCCATAAACCACTTAAGTGGCCACTAAAGGTTCAGGGAGCAACAGAAACTGGCACAGGAACACTCGGCCCTTTGGCTTCAGGCTTTTATCCAAGAACAGATGAACAGCAGGAATTAGAGCTGGAAGCACAAACAGCACTGAGCTTCTGCCCTGCCCTGCTGGAGAGCTGGGGGATCCCAGCAGCTGCACTGGGATTTCCTGCTGCCATGGCCATGGAAATCACAGCTACCTGGGCTCCCCACACCCACAGCTCCCAGCTCTGGGGGTTTGGCTCCACATCCCAGCACTGGGAGCTCTGGAGGAACTGAATCCTATGGTGCTCTGCCATCAGACATGGTCACACAGTCAGGGCAAGGGACACGCAGGGCTTGGCTGCTGTGCCCTGAGAAAGCATTTGTTGGGTACCGAGGGGTAGAGCAGAAGGGATGGCCCCACTGAGCCCCACAGAATCACAGAATTATCCAGCCTGGAGAGGCCCTCAAGATCACCTTTGATGCTGGAATGATTTTTGTCGTTTCTTTATATACCTTTTACACAGTTCTCTGTATCCACAAGTATCAGCAGCAGGCACACTTGTAATCTTTTACTTAGTTCAGTGCTTAGTGTTTTGTAAGTGCTCTGCAGGCCCTGAAACTGAACAGCCCAGAGCAGCAGAGCCAGGGACACCAAACGTTCCTACTATCTCAGGAAGCCAAGGTCTCCGAGCAGGACAGATTCTCGAGCTGAGCCCAGCCCAGCCCCATTATTGGGCCCCCTTGTTGGATCTGCTGACGTGTAAAGTCTATAACTGGTGTGTGTGACTGACGGGGGTGCATTTGTCATGCTGTCAGCTGGGTGAAGTGGATGCATCAAACGGGATCCTGATTAAAATATTGAGGTAAAGACCCCAAAACCCTCTTAACCATGTCTAGATTCATTTCCATAACACCAGAAAAAAAGGCATCACCTTGTCCCCCTCCAATCTCCCCAGCACAACCACAATCCTCCCTAAACCACAGCCCCAAAGGCCACATTCAGACGTTTCTTGAACGCTTCCAGAGATGGTGACCCCACCACCTCCCTCGGCAACTCATTCCAATGCCTGACCACTCTGTCAGGGAAATGTTCTTTTCTCATGTCCAATTTAAACCTCCCCTGGCCCAGGCTGAGGCCGTTCCCTCTCCTCCTGTCCCTGTTCCCTGGGAGCAGAGCCCGACCCCCCCGGCTGCCCCCTCATGTCAGGGACTTGTGCAGAGCCACAAGGTCCCCCCTGAGGCTCCTTTGCTCCAGGCTGAGCCCCTTTCCCAGCTCCCTCAGCCTGTGCTGGGGCTCCAACCCCTTCCCAGCTCCGTTCCCTTCCCTGGACGCGCTGCAGCCCCTCCAGGTCTCTCTTGTCAGGAGGGTCCCAGAGCTGCCCCAGCACTGGAGGTGTCCCAGCAGTGCCAGCACAGGGGACGGGCACTCCCCTGCTCCTGCTGCCACCCCAGGGCTGGCACAGCCAGGCGTCCTTGGCCTTTTGGCCCCCTGGGCACCCCTGGGCTCCTGTCCAGCCTCTGGGACCAGCAAACCCAAGGTCCCTTTCTGCTGAGCAGTTCTCAAGCCACTCTTTCACAAGCCTGCAGCATTCCACAGGTTTGCTGGAGCTTTTCCTAAATCAGTCTTCCTAAGGAAAGGGAGGTGAGAGGAACCAAAGTGCCACCAAAGCTGCTCTGTCACAAGCAGAGTCGTCCCTGGCCACTGTCACCAGGACATCACCATTGTGATAATTCACTCCATCCCATCCAGATCAGTTCTCTCCACCTGGCTCTGAAGGTAAAGGAGATAAAAGAGGATCTGAAAAGGACCCAGCTGTGCCCTCCTGCACACCTGGGCAGGGTTGCTCCACCCTCACCTGCAGGAACAGCCCATCCTTGCTGCACCTCCCTGCCAGCAACATTCCCAGACAGGGATGGAGAGGAAAGGAGCAGTGTGGGGACTTCCTTCCTTCCTTCCACCTTTGTGCCTCTGTCATTTCCCTGCACAGCTGCCTTCCTTTTCTCTGCAGCCAAAACAAGTCACATTTGCCACAATTCCTTAAAAGTCAAGGGATTTATCCAAATGGATCACCTGCATTCCCTGTCACCACCCTTACCCACTTTTGTGGAAGCGATCCCATTCATATGAAAGATTAGTTAGCTCTTGAGCTCTGCTTTCCCATTTTCTGACTTCAGTTTATTTTTCAAACAGTCCCAGGCTTTGTTGTCCAAGTCCACATCACCTGGGAGGTGCCCAGGAGTACCTGTACAGGAGGAGGAGGGGGCTGGATAAAAAGGGGACCTTGGAGGAGTGAATGTGTTAAAAACCAGTTCTAAAGCTTGAGCTGGTTGGGTTTAATCTCTGAGGCTTTTCTTTCAGTTAAAATTGCAACATTTATAAAGACAGAGGGATGTTCCAGAAGCGCAGCTACAGCAATTATTGTTTAATGTTCAGGACCCCTTTATCCAGTGGCGTTTTCATTTGTGTTTAGGGTTGGTGTGGGCAGGTTTTGGGAGCAGGGAGGTCACGGGTGGTTGCTGTGAGGAGCTGCCAGAAGCTCCTGTGACCAAAGGAGGGAATTCCAGCAGCTCCAGGATGGACCCAGCTGGCCAAAGCCCAGCCCAGCAGGATTGGAATTGTTCTCCTAAATAAATAATAGGGAATGCCTAAATAATAGCGAGACAGGAGCTGAAGGGGCTGCCCAGAGCACAGCAGGGACAAGGCCCTCTCCACCCCAGAGAAAATAAAGAGTAACTGAGTGCCAGGTACCCCAAAGCGTCTTGGCAGGGCAGGAGGATGACAAACAAGAGCCAAGGCATGAGGGGGATGTGAGTGGTGACAGGAGGGTCTGGAACTGAGGGGTGAGGCTGAAGGACTGGGAGAAGGCTGAGAAGTGCATGGGTGGGGTGGAACTGTGAGTGGGGCACCTGTGGAGCAGAGCAGCTCCTCGCCTCCAGCACATTTCCCCCATCCCAGAGAAGACAAATGGGATTTGCTGGTGGTTTTTGTATGAATTTACAGCACCCTGACACGGGGCAGAGCAAACAGCAGCCTCTAACAGAGACAGATGCCAAAGCCATTTAATGGATGAAAAGGTGATGAAGTGTCACTGACACAGCAGCTCCCCCCAGGCTGGCACTGATCTGTGTGACACCTCTGTCACACAGACTGCAGCAGATCCATCCCAGCCCCAGTCCCAGGGATGGAGGGCACTGCATTGGGCTCCAGACCACTCACAGCATCACAGAATGGTTTGGGATGAAGGTGCCTGAAAGCTCCTCTCATTCCACACCCGACCACAGACAGGGAAATCTCCCTCCAGACCAGATTTGTTCACCTCAGGCACTGAGATTTTATGGAGGGATGTTGAAATTTTTGGTTGTTTGACTGATGGGGAGACAAAGCTGGAATTTCTGAGGGGGGAACACCAGATTTTCTGATCCATCCTCAGTTTTGACTGTTCAGCTCAAGCAGTGCTGCTGAAAAAGCAGCAGAAAAGGAAGGGAAAAAACCAAAAATAGGTTTATGGCTTGGCTAAGTCTGGGAATTAGGAGTGGAGTGGATTTTCCTGGATTTCAGGGTTAAAGGCAAACCATGTTTGGTGCTCGTGTAGGGTTGCTGTGGGCTCAACACCTCAAAATTAGGCTCAACACCTCAAAACCAGGCTCAAGGAGAGGTAGGAGCACAGCAAGGGCTGAGTTTCACTGCAATCGTGCTCCAGATCATGCACAAACCTGGCTTTAGAGCCTGATTATTTGGGCCTGCAGAGATTTGGTGACAGGGCTGGGTCACACAGAAATTAAAGATTGAATGTAGGCCATGATAGGCTTAGAGAAGATGATCTCCAAGGCCTTTTCCAGCCTGATTGATTCTGTGATTCCATGGCAGCCCCCACGTTTGCACAGGCCTTTGCTGGGGCTCTGTTTAGAGCTGGGGCTGGAGGGTTAAGCCTGGCTCTGTGTGAGTTTGGGGGGCTGCCAGGGCTGAGCTTTGCTGGTCACAGAGGGATTTCAGCTGCCAAACTGGGCAGGTGAAGTTTTGCTGTGAATTAAATCCTGCCTTAAAGCCCATTCAGGGTCGGGCTGCCCCAAATCCTCCTCCCAGCCCAGTATGGGGTCACTGCCCCCAAAAGTCAGCGGGGCAGGCTGCAAAGCAGCCTCACTCATCCAGGGGGTTTCTTTCATGCCTTGGCTTTCCTGATCCACACTCAGTGAGGGATAATGGGGCATTTGGAGCCCTGGAAAGGGGCGGGAGGGACTTGGGACAAAGCCCTGCTGCTGTCACTGCTGCCACAGTTTGTGTGTCCTGAGGCTGGTCCTGGCTTTCACACAGAGCCTGTTGTTTTAGCCCTTTTTCCCTGGATGAGGGGACACTCTGGAGAATTTCCAGCTCCCATTTTTAATGGTTGTACATCGTCCCTCCTGCTGCTGCTGCCAGCTCAGGAGAGCTCTGGCTCATCCCAGGCATCACCTGCAGCAGCTCCCAGGATTTCCAGCCCAGCTGGGCACAGCTGGCACATTCCCTGCAGACAGCTGGAATTCAAGCACTGCTCTTTGCTGCTCTGAAGCTGGAAGGGAACCCTGGCCACAAACAGCCTTCTCCTCCTTCTGTCCCCTCCCTACAGCCACCACCATGGGCTGTCCCCACCAAGGACTCCCAGAGCCCTCCCAGTGTCACCAGTGACCAAGAGCAGGAAAGGAGGAGCAGAGCTGGCCCAGAGGGGAGACATCCTCCCCTCCTTTCCTCTCCGTCCCCACAGGGAGGCTGAGGCACCTCCTCATTTCCCACCAAAGCAGCAGCAGCCAAGGCAGCAGCCCAGGCCTGGGGACAGGGCAGGGCTTGTCCTGCAGCTGCTGTGCCCAGTGCCTCTGGTTTTGTTCCCGTTGGGAACTCAGTGTGCTGCTGGACACCTGCCAGGAGCCTGCTCTTACTGGGAGCAGCCCCAGTGTTCCTGTCCTGAGGAGAAGTGGAGCCTTTGGAGAGGCAAATCCACCTCCACTGCTGGGCCACGCAAACATCCCTGGGTGGTGCCTGCAGAGTGTTCTCCAGGGGCCAGGAAGTACCAGAACTGGGAGATTTTTGAGGGATCTGGGGGATTTTTGAGAGATCTTGCCGAGGGCAGAGGGAACTCCAAGAGGGTCCTGATTTCCTATGGAAAGCACAGATCCTGAGCTGCTTCTGATCAGAAAAGTCCTCGATGCTGCTCCTGCCCTTTTGCTTCCTCCTGATCCTGATTTGTCCTTTGGGCCAGACCAGATCAGTTTTGTGGAGCTGGGAGCATTCCAGTTGGGCTGAGAGGGCTGGGATTATTCAGCCTGGAGATGGGAAGGCTCCAGGGACACCTCCCCATGGCCAGCTTGGATGGGGCTTTGATCTGGACAAGGGAAAGTGTCCCTGCCCAGGGCAGGATTGGAACCAGATGAGCTTTAAGGTTTTTAACAACCCAAACCATTGGGAATTACAATCCTATGGCCTTCCAGTACTTAATGGGGGCTGATAAAAATGAGGAAGAGTGATTTTTTATGGTCAGAGAGTGAAAAGACAAATAGGAATGGTTTAAAACTAAAAGAGATTTAGATGAGATGTTAAGACAAGGGTGAGGGTGCTGAGGCCCTGGCCCAGGGTGCCCAGAGAAGCTGTGGCTGCCCCTGGATCCCTGGCAGTGCCCAAGGCCAGGCTGGACATTGGGGCTTGGAGCAGCCTGGGACACTGGGAGGTGTCCCTGCCCATGGCAGGGGCTGGAATGGAATGAACTATTGGGATCCTTCCCACTGGCACTGTTTTAGGAATCCCTGAGCCTCGCTGACCCCACAGCCACCCTGGCACTCTTTGCAGCATAGATCTCTGCAGAGGAGCTGTGGGGAAAACCAAAATCCTCCTTTGTGATGCCATTTCCGTGGGACAGGCCCTCAGACCCAGCTGCACATCCCCCAGGAAGCTGGGGCCAGTCCCAGAGCCACCAGCAGCCCCTGTGACAGACAGGACAGCTCAGCAGCTGCTCCTTCTCTACTGCTGTGCCCGTGGCTCCTCCCCACCCACTTGGAGGACACAGATTGCTGCCCAGCCCTGTGATTTATTCAGCTGCCTGATGCAGGCTCTGGCAGGGCTGTCCCTTTTCGGGCTGAACACTCAATAAAACCTGTCCATAAACACAGAGGCCAGAGGGGAACGTGCCCTGACAATGGGAATAAACAAAACCAGGGAAGCTCTGGTTGCAGGAGACAAACAGAGGCAGAAACACAGCTCTGTCAGGGCAGGGGAGCCCTGCAGGGTCGGGATCTGCTCAGGGCTTTTATTAATGGCACAAATGATGGACTGGAGATGTGCTTAAAAACTCCAGCCTGAGCTGGGCTGGGATTCAAATCTGATCTCCCTAAATAAAGATTAACATTGGAAAATGAATTTAAGAGAAAATTCAGAAAAATAGATGGGGAGTGATGAACTCAGGGAAGAGAAAACTCCAGTTGCCCTGGGTTGGCCATATGACCTGTTTGTGTCTCCAATCGTCCTCTTGCTTATGCTGGACCTTAAGTTCTGCAGCTGTAAGTTGTCCCAGAAAGACAGAGAGTGAAGGTGGAGGAAAAAAAAAAAAAAACCAAAAAACACTCGCCGTTTGTCTGCAGGATACCTTTACTCCTACTCCTACGAAGCAAGGCTACATTCCAGCAGACAGCGTTATCTCTTTTCTTTTTTTTTTTTTTTCTCTGTTTTTTTTTTTACTCTCTCTGGTGTGGGTGCTGGAAGAGCTCACAGCAGAGGGTTTTTCCTCGGATTTTTCCCGGCTTTTTGCAGGGAGAGACTTTGTTTCTTTTGCTGGGTATTTTTTCCTTTTTTCCTCTTCCCGGGACTGGCTAGCATCGCGTGGGCCCAGGACACCAGGGAACCCCCGGCCTCCCCTCGCCGACTCCTACAGCCGGCCTGGCAATCGGCCCCTCCCCCCACTGGAGAACTGAACCAGTTCAGTTCCAGAACTCAGACAGTTCCAGAACTGAACCAGAACTCAGATGGACTCTGAATCTACCATCTCTTCAGAGGAAGGAGAGGTTTCATTGTTTTCATATTATCCAAATTTTTCCTATACTTGTGAATATTCTATTTTGTTAAATAAATAGTTTTTTCCACTTTTCTCTAAGGAAATTCTTCCCGGACCTGTAGGGGGAGGGGCGATTGGAATCGGCTCTTCCTAGAGGAGACCCCCCAGAGGTTTCCTCCTAAATATTTGCCCTAAACCAGGACACCAGTGAAACAGCAAAGGAGGAGTAAGTGATGAGGCCAGGCAAGCCTGAGCCAGGTGTGACATTCCCTGTGGAAAATCCTCTACCCCTGCAAGAATTGGACCCCC
>JAHLSL010000129.1:0-11190 GCA_025920805.1 Petroica traversi | reverse complement strand
TGGGAATCTAGGAAACCAACTAATGCAATCAGTTTGGCCAGGCCAGCACACACACATAATCACTGGAGCATTCCCTAGGCTGTAGCCTTCAGCTGCTCGGGAAACAAGCCCTGCTTTGGCTTTTATTGCAGAGGGAAGCTCAGGCAAAGGCCACCCACTCCCGGCTGGCGTGAAAGGCAAAAGGAAGGCCCCAAGTGCTCCCTGGCTGCCTCCAAGCACAACAATGGCTTCTATAGGGTTTCCAAAATGTCTCTCTGAGACATTGCAGAGTGAGGAGGACCATGTGGTACAGCTCATGCTGGGGCACACACACACAGTACACTGCTCAATAGGACAAGAACTGCACAGGACGTACTCAGCAGCTTCAGGCACTCCTCTCTGTCCCGGCGCTGCTGCTCTGTCTCCTGGCTTGAGCTGAGGGAGCTGCTCGTGCTCGGGTTTTCAGGCTGTGGAGAGGAGGCGTCCTTGGCAGATGCTGCTGCAGCGGCAGCTTCGATGGCAGAGCCTGCATCCATCTGGGACAAGACATTTCTTTGTGTCAGAAATGTGGCTGGCAGAGATGAGCCAGCCTTCGCATTTCAAGGGCAAGCACTTAGGAAGAGCACTTGTGTTGGGGCTGCAAGCTGAGCTGTCAACTCTTCATCCTTAGGTCAAACCCCACAAAGCAGCCAGAGATTCCAGCTTGTCACAGCCAGCCAAATTAGAGAATGTGAAAGGGAAAGAACAACTTTAAATGTCACCCTGTCCTGAGGACTGCATTCACCATGGACAGGGACAAGTTGTTCAGAATCTGTCTGGGTCACCATGTTCACCTGAACAAACCCCTCAAAACACAAAGCAAGTACTAAGAGGCCGGCAGAAAAACATTCAGAGGATTGCTGGCCCAGCAGCCAAAGCACTAGCCCTGCTGCCCAGGGCAGCAGCTGAGATCCAGCAACGCACTAAGTGTCCTCCTGACCAGCTGCGATGGAGACCACAGAGCGTGGCACTCAGAGCCATTGTCCCCATCCACCTGCTGCTCTGCAGGGAAAGGCAACAATGGCAGACGCCACTTGTTGTGTGACTGCAGTGCCTACTGCTCATTCACTCACCGGCTCTTGTTCAGCCATCCTACACTTCATCCTTGCCATTTCTTCTTTGAGCCTCTCCTCCACTGCCTTCAACTTCCTCTGAGCATCCTGCAGCTCTGGCCTCAGCTTGTCCTTGACATTCTGTCAAGAAAAATCTCACTAGAACCTGCCATCACGCTCACGTTCCTCCTTTTCCACTCTCAAAAGCATTTCCATTCAGCCACTTCCTCCTGCTTCCCTCCCCAGCTCTAACCCTTCCATCCTAATCCTTCTTCCTGGTGCTCACCTCTGGAGCCTGCCAGCCTCTGTGCTTCCAGTGCCTCCCCTCTCCTGACATCTACACTTCATGCCCCCGTTACTGCCCTTCCCTCTGCTCCCTGGCTTGTCAGGCTCACCTGCCCATTGTCCCGCTCCTCTTTCAGGTGCGGCCTCAGCTGCTCCAGCTGCTGCTGCTGCCTTGGGTTTAGCTGCAGCTGCAGCTGGCACACCCGGTCTAACAGAGCAGCCTTCTGACGCTGCATTTCCTCCAGG
Source organism: Petroica traversi (assembly GCA_025920805.1). Classification (NCBI taxonomy): domain Eukaryota; kingdom Metazoa; phylum Chordata; class Aves; order Passeriformes; family Petroicidae; genus Petroica; species Petroica traversi. Next base: position 9,589 of record JAHLSL010000129.1, on the reverse strand, counting down.
AACTGCACAGAAACAAAGAGAAGATGACTTTAATCTTCCCACACACCACTGGTGAGGAAACCAAGACTGATGTGCTCACGCTTTCCAAAAGCATTTTGTTCTCTCTCTGGTGTTCTAAATGGACAGCTGAGAGACCATCCCTCTCACACAGAAAGTGTCCAGAGAAGCAGTGCCCATAAAAGAGCCCAGAGGAGTCCAAAACCAAGCACAAACTCTCTTTGCACAGTCTTTGCTCCTTGAGAGCTTCTTTGCCTCCACTCTCCTTTGTAACTTTTCTGTTTGAGGTTGCCTGATGGCAACTTTCTACTTCCTCTCAAGCAGCCTTTTCTCCTGCTCCCTCTGTACCTCTGTACCTGTTCCCATTGCTCCAGCAGCCTCTGCGTCTCCAAAGGCTGTTGTACCAGCCGTCCCTCCTGATGAGGGAAGGAAGACACTTCCAGATGAAGCCGCAGCCATGCTCCCCAAAGAAGAAAATTGAAGCTTCATCCCTCCCACAGCTCCCACCCGAAGAAAGCACAGTAGTGCCTTTGTGCCCTCCAACACTCCTGTCCTAACAAGAAAGTTAGGAGGAAGATCAGCAGGTGGAAGGAAAGGACGTGCCACACTCCTTCCCCGCTCTGATGGGGGCCTGTTTCCTGGGCTCTCTCTTCTCAGGATTTCCACCTGCTCTCAGAGGCTCTGTTCTCAAAGACACCCTGTCCTTTGATCAAGGAAAAGCTGCAGGTGGACTGCAGGAGGAGGAGGGGACCAGCACCCTGATGCCCCTGTCACAAGATAGGCCACCAGGAAATCCCAGGAGCATGGGACCTGCTCTATATGCTTCAAGCCCAAAGGGAAGACCTCTGTCCAGCATGGAAGGACAGAAAGCAAGGAACCCAGTTGCTGGGACTGCACTTGGCAGCAAGGTCAGCCTGCATGGCAGGAGGATGCCAGGAAGATGCTGCCCCTTTGCTGCCATGCTTTGTGGGCTGACCACCCAGCCTCCTGGGCAATGTGGTTTATGCCCATCCTGAATCCATGGCTGCATTTACTGTCCAGCACCATTCCCTGGGTCTTCACAGGCACGCAAGTGGGAGCCCTTGAAGCCCTCTGCTGCCTGGCCTACAGCAGAGGCTTGCAGCCATGTCACGCACTCACGCTGCTCTTCAGCTAAGCCAGCCCAGCAAGCTTGCAGGAAAATCTCAGGGTTGTTTTGTTTCCTACCAGTTTTTGGATGGTCTTCCCTTTTCGCTCTTTCTGAGCAGGTTGGCAGAGTAGGAGAGCCTTGCTGCACTGCTCTTCTGCCCAGCGGAGCTTTTGGGCCATTTCTTCACACTGCTGCTTGGTGAAAGTTCTTAGAGCGTGCAGCTCACGCCGAAGGCCCCTCACATCCTCTGCAAACGTGACAAACGGCAGCAGTCAGAGACTCCACAAGGAGAAACTCTCTTGACCTTAAGCCCTTTCACTTCCAGGCAAGGAGGGACCTGCCCCAGCTCCTTCACTTCGCAGAAGCCTGCAGACAGAGCTGCCTTCGCAGCACCTGCACCAGGCAGGACCATCACAGAAACACCGCGCACGAGGCTCTCACCCAGGATCAGCTCCTTGGCCTGCGCGGCTGCGCAAACTTGGCCTTCCAGCTGGCTCCTGGCCTTCTCCAGCTCCGCAAGGCGCTGCTGAGCCTCCAGCAGGCTGCATTGCAAGTGCTCCTTCTCTGACCTACAGGTTGCGAAGATGAAGAGAAATTGCTCCTGGCACCCACGGGCAGTTTCTCCAGCACAGATGTGCCTAAAGATCCCTACAGCTGCCTATGGAACACACTATGCAAGGAAACTCAGATCCAGCAAGTCTATTTCTACCCCTTAAAATAGCAAAACAGGCCCCTCCAGGTGACTGGGCAGCCTTTCCTCATGACCTAGCCCAGCACAGATAGCACAGCTTAGTTTGATCTCAGCAGCCAAAGCTCAAATTGCTGTTGCCTGCTATATCCCCCACGGGTGGCTGTGCCCACGAATCTCTGCCAAGGAGCAAAAGCCCCGCCTCTGCTCACAGCCCTGAGCTCATCAGCACTTCCAAGTCGCTCTGCAGGGAGACAGGACACACAGTGTTCTTCTGCCTGGCTCGCCAATGGCTGATGCCGTCGCTAGTGTGCGCAGAGATACTTTGTTTGCCAGACACTCTCTAAGTATAAGGGACTAGAGGAATGCACCCAATGATACAGGGAAAGCTCGGGCTTGTAGCAGCACCATTTAGAACCCAGAAGTAGGTTTTTATCTGAACAAGAACTAGCTGGGAGGATGGACAGGTAGCCTGCCATTTAAATTCCTGGAAATAGATGAACAAGAATGCCTGCTACCTTTACTTATGGCTAACTCAGCCAGCAGTGCCCAAATGTCTTGAGACTCTTGAAAGAAGAGGGAGCAGTCAAAGGGACCTTGAGAGGTTCCAGAGGTGGGTGGACAAGTGAGCAAGAATCAGTGCTCAGCAAGAATGCCCAGACACTGATGAGAAGTCACAAGACCTTTCTCTTCTGCTGCTGCTCGTAAGCAACTCCAGGTCCTGTACCATACCTCCCAAGAGCTAACTCAGAAAGGGCTCAAGATCTTCAGCACGAGCCTCCAGCTTCACCCCAAGCAACAGCGTCCTACTCCCAGCATTCACATGTAAGAGCCTTGACTTCTGAGAATGCCGTGTCAAACTACTTGGCAAGGAAAGATTGATGTTCAGATGCACCCAAGCAGAAACCAAAACCAGAGGGAAGCTTCCGGCTTCAGCAAACATTTGCAGGAGGGGTTCCCTAGTACTCAATTCAGTGCCAAGTTGGCTTGCTTTGCACTTCACATAGGAATGTGCAAATGGTCCCAAGGAGGCTCCCTTGAGACTCTGAGAGTCTGAGAGCTTGAGCTGGCAGAAAAAGAATGTTCATGTCACAGTATAAAAGAACTTTTCTTTTTCCTCATGTCGCCTGACTTCTCAGTCTGAGAAACTTCTGGAGAGTACACAGGAGGCAATCAATCCTGACCTCCTGCTCACCACCCTGGTAATTACAGACCCTCAAGAATGTCCCACCCAGGGTCTCCTCCCTGCCTTTACCTGGCCTCTACCAGCTGCTCTGAAAGGCCTCGCAGGTCCCGCTCCGTGGCTGCCAGTCGGGCTTTCAGAGCAGCGTTCTCTGCCAGCAGCACCTCCTTCTCTCTGCACACCTGGGACAGTGTGTGCCCTTGGCGAGAGAACTCCTGGAGCAGCTTCTCCAGATCGAGGCGGGCTGGCTGCTGTGGGCAGGAAACCTGGAAACAGAGCGGGTTACCATTTTTCAAGGGGAAGAACAACACAGTCACGGTCTTAGCTTGCTGCCAGAAGCAGCATTCGGGGCGGTCTTGCTACGGGCAGCTCCCTTTCCCACAGGGGCTGCCTAGGAATAAGCTGAGCATACCTTTGGGACTGCCAGAGGCAGCTCTTGCTTCTCTTCCTTCAGCAGTTCCCTCTGAGGCTGCCATTCCTCCGCTGTCTCTGCTGCCGCTTCAAACTCCCTCTCCAGGGAGGAGTGGCACTTTGTCTCAAGTGCAGCCGACTCCTTCCACCTATGAGAAGGGGACAGACAACAAGCCTTTAACAGCAGCACAGTCTTCTTCCAAAGCCATGAGTGCATTCCATGTGCCACATAGGGCAGCCTCAGGGACTTGCAACAGCCCTCTAGTTCCACCTCAAGAGAATGCCGCCATTCCCCCACTAGATCAGCCTATCTCCTTGTCATTCATGCAGGTGAAAGAGTCACCAGTGAGAAAGTAAAACAGGCTTTCAGAAGCCACAAAGCAGTTCCAGAAAGCTCAGGTGCTCTCAGTTTAACAACTTCCTGCCTGCTAGGGCTTACACTCCTCTCTGACACAGTGGATGCCGGACTTGCAAAAGTTCTTCTTTGGCTAAGGCACGCTTGGTAAGTCAGATGAGAACTACCACCATGACTCTTGCTTTCAGCAGTGCCACAAGGAAAGAGCCTGCAAGCTATAGCTTTAGTGGGAAGACGTCAGTCTTTAGTGGGAAGACGGATTGTCCTCAGCACAACCGTCCTCCTAGGCTGGGAGATGGTGTCGGGGAGCAGAGTGGTCCCCCAGTTATCCAGGAGGAGGCAGTCAGGGAACTGCTGATCTACTTGGATGTTCACAAATCTATGGGACCGGATGGGATCCATGCCAGGGTGATGAGGGAGCTGGCAGATGAGCTTGCAAAGCCTCTCTCCATCATCTACCAACAGTCCTAGCTCACTGGTGAGGTTCCAGATGACTGGAAGCTGGCCAGTGTGATGCCCACCCACAAAACGAGTAGGAAGGAGGAGCCTGGGAATTACGGGCCAGTTAGCCTGACCTCAGTTTCCAGCAAGGTAACGGAGCAGTTTGTACTGAGTGTCATTAGGCAGCACTTACAGGATGGCCAGGCTATCAGACCCAGCCAGCATGGGTTTAGGAGGGCTAGGTCGTGTTTGACCAACTTGGTCTCCTTTTATGACCAGCTGAGCCACCTGGTGAATGTGGGAAAGGCTGTGAATCCTGTCTGTTTGGACTTCAGCAAGGCCTTTGACACTGTCTCCCACAGCACACTCCTGGAAAAGCTGGCAGCCCATAGCTTGGACAGAAGCGCATTTTACTGGGTCAGGAACTGGATGGATGGCTGGGCCCAGAGAGTGGTGGTCACCAGTGGTGTCCAAGTTTCCAAGTCCCTCCCTGAAGCGCTTGTTCTGCTGCATGATTGCCTGTGCACTTCAATGCTTTGTTCTCCTTAAGCCCAGCTCAAAGCTCCCTTGCTTCTACTCCAGTCCAGTTCGCAGTGCTTTTTGTCAAGGTTTGAGGAGCGAGTCCCAGGAGGCAGCTCTGCTGGATGAGGGTCAGCAGCCAGACCTACCCACGGGCTGCCTTCCCCCATTTGCGCTGAGCTTGTGAAATGATGAGAGAGCCACATTTCTTCTTGGACGCTGGGCCTCCTAAAGCCCAGCAATGCCCAACTGTGCCCAGAGAAAGCCAGAAAGCTTAACACACACCTGAACTCCCAGGCATTGTGCACTGTATCCGTGCTGTCCTGCTGCTCCTCCTTTCCTGCCTGGACTGAGGAGTGCTGACTGGCACTAAGCTCTCCTAGCAGGGCCTGCAGGGGATGGGCAGGGAAAAAGCACAAACAAGCAATAAGGAGAAGGCAAGTTGGCTCCAGAGAGCTTGTAGATGCAGCAAGCAGAGACACAGCTGACCTGAACGTAAAACCTGTTGTGATGATGGCAGTAAGTAAGTAACTCTTGAGTTGCGAAGGAAGGGTCTGAATAGAAGCAGGGTACATTTCTCTGCTTGGCTCCGCTCAATTGGCTTTCCCTCATGATTTCAAGCCTTAGGGAGCAGTCAATAGGAACTGCATTCCAGCCCTTCAGAGACAGATCTCTCTGCCATGTAGAGCTGCTCAGGATTCTTCGCAGCAAATTTGGGCCATGTCAAAGTTAAGGGTGTAGTCGAAGCAGTGACTGTAGCTGTGTAGACATTGCCTGGAGAGGGGCAGGTCCCAGCAGGGAACAGTGGCTCCCGTGTACCCGACAAGGCTGTGAGCTCTGCCTTGGGACCGTTCTCTGCACTGACAACAGGCAGCCGGCACAGACACTGTGCACCAAGGGGCTCACTTGTCCACCAGGAGCACTAAAGGAAATCGTGCTGCTGCTTATCTGACACCAAGGGAAGTTCACAGTCCCTGTCAGAATGCCAGGAAAACGATGCCCGCGTGTGAAAGTTCAGACACCATTTGCCACGTGTCAGTGGCTGGGCTGAAGCGCTGGGTCATGGCAGGACTGCAGCGCTCAGCATCTTCAGCCACAAAGGGCAAGTGCTGCCTGATCAGAAACTTGCAGCTCTGCTTGCACCAAAGCTTTGCACTATACCAACCAAAGCCGCCACTTACTGGCTCGGGCTGCTCAGGCTCTGGACTGACAACGTGTGGAGGTTTGTTGTCCTTTGCCTCCTCTTCAGCCTCTGGAGGAGCAGAGCGAGCCAGAGGAGCTTCTGCTGCTGGTGTGGTGCTCTGCAAACAGACAGCAACATGAGGGACAGGGAGGAACTTGCCATTTAGAACCTTTTTTCTCCTCAGCTCTGTTCCCAGCAGTCCAAAGGAGAAATAATAAATTTGGATACAGGTAGGATCTTCAGTAATTAAAACTCAATTCAACTCGGCTGGTGAGACTAATGTTTGGATGGGACTGCATTTACTTCTGAAGGAGAGATTTCTCTCTGTAACCTGGCTACAATCAGCATGCAGCCTCCTGTCTGCAAGGCTTGACTTTCATTAGTTAAAACCTCTTCAACGGAAAAGAAGGAAACGGGTGGAATTCTTTTGGTAGTGCTCATGCAGACACTGCTGTGGACCTTCTTTCAGCCTTCCAGGCCAGCACTGGACTGTAACAGGCCAAGCCCACAGCTTGCTCCACAATTCTCAGACACCAGGAATGTCAAGGGTGCCCGTCCTACTCACCGGACCATGGACTTGCTTCCTTCCACGTCTGAGGCGACCTGGAGGCAAGGGAAAATGAAGCAGGTGCTGTTGGAAAACTGTCTGTGCTGAGGAATGCCACAGAACAAGCGCACCCAAGCAGAGAGCATTTTCCTTTGACAACATCCCACCAGGAGCAGCAGTTCTTTAGGCCAGCAAGCAACACTTCAGGGAAATACCCTAGGCTGTGTCTATCCCTTGCTCAGCTTTGCCACCAGGGAACTAGAAACGAGGTCCAGAAAATGCAAATTGCTCCTTAGCAGTCTGAGCCTACATTGTAGCATATTGACCACCCTGAAGCTGAAGCAACTTTCTTCTCCTTGCTTTGCCAGACTTTCTTTTTCTTCTTGTAAATGGCATGCAGTATTTCCCAGGTGGTTGCTGTAAATATTTCCCCAGAAAAGCTTGTCCCAAATCCCTCTTAGCGTGTGCAGTTGTGTTGGGACACAGCACAGGCCCAGCTCCCGGGCTCAGGAGCACACACGAGCTGCTGGGCAGTTTGTCCTTCATCGCAAAGGAAATCGCTATTGTAGCACACAGAGAGGGTCCACTTAGACGGGCTTAGCCTTTAAAAAGTGGATGCAGAAAAAAGGTGCTTTCCCTCAGGTCTGGAGAGAACTGCACAGTTTTTAGAAGGACACCTGCAAAGCTCTCCCAGTCTGCATTGTGGAAGTTGTCCACGCCCTGCTGCCCAAGAGGCACCTCCTTTTTAGCTGAAGCTGTTGACGGGAGCTTTCCCAAACTTGTGGCCTCTGTATGGCATTTTTCTTTCAACGAGCTGCCCCAGGGAAAAATCTTCTACTTACGTGTTAAACGACTGAAGGCTTTCTGAGAAGCCGCCAAGGAAAAAGCCCTGCTGACAGCTCTACGGACTCGTTCCATGGCTTGAGCAGTGCTGCACGAGTCCGTAGGCCGCAAAACGAAAATGGAAAAAAACACCCACTTGCACAAGTTCCCTGACTGTGCAAGGGAAATGGGCAAACAAAGGAGAGGACACCCGCTTTACTCTGCGGACTGTCCAAGAAAAAGGAAAAATAAAAAAGACACCTGCAGGTGTCTGTAGACCCTTCAACCGCAGGGAAGAAAAAAAAAAAAGATACCTGCACGTGTCCAGAAACTTTAGGACAGCAGGTAACAAAAAAGAAGTCTCTTAAAAGAGCGCAGATTGTTCTTTAGAACAGCAGCGCACCAGCGAAGGTGAAGGTCCTTCAGCGAGCGCGCCAAGAGCTGCTCTGCCCTGAGGCCTTGCTGCACCAGGGCAGCCTCCCGGTGACAATGCTGTGACATGGCTGCCCTCCTCTGACATCACAATAGCAGCTGCTCGAGCTTGGGCTGTGAGTTAATGCATAGCAACCAAACCTTCTCTACAGCTAATGCAAAAGAAAAGCCCAGAAAGTTCTCCTCTGTCCCAAAGCAGCACAAAACCCTCTTGCAGTCCATAACCCAGAGCTCAAAGGATCCAAGAGTAAGGCAAACCAGGCACCAAGCACAGACGCCCTGTACTTTGGCCACCAATATTTCAGACTACAACTTCTAACACTTGCCTCAATTCTGTGGATGAAATGATGCTTTGGTGGGAGACCAGAGAGTTCCCTAAATTGGAGCAGCTGTCATTCCCTCCCACTTATTGCCTGCCTTCCATCAACCAGAAAATTGCTGGGCTTGCTGAAGGAGGAAGGATATGTTAGTGGGGGAAAAAGCCGAGTAACAAACCACCCACATGTGTTTGCATGAAACTGAAACAGCGTTTGTGTTGTCCATATGGCAGGGACACGTCCTCTGCACGGGGCAGTGCCCATGTCCTGTGCATGGCGGGGGGGCCCTTGGAGCGGCCCTGGCAGTGTGGGTGCACCCATGGGTGCATTTGCCTGTTCTCTCCACTTCCAGCAGCTCCCAAGTCAGCCCTTCTCTTGAAAAAGTTCTCTGTCCAACACTGAGCTGCTGGTGCCTTTGCAAAAACCCACTCCCTTTGGCCTGTGGGAAACCCGCAGTGTCAGATTCCTCCATTCATGTGGCTTTTAAGTCTCTGCCCTGCCCACGGTGGACACGTGCTGCTCAGTCCTCCATTTCTCGGTCATTTGCTGCGCTCTCACTTCTGGCCTGCAGGAGCTGAGTAAATTGATCCTGGTTTCCCTGAGCTAACTTAGTCTTTCCTTTTCTGGACCACATAGCTCACAGAACCACAGAATCCACGTCTACTGCAGACACTTGCAAGCACCAAATGGGGCAAACACTGCAAAGGTTCTGTGGAATTCTCCTCCATCATTTCCCTCTAGACCTCCTCATAGTGGGCCACAGGAGGAGCAAAGAAGTGCCTGCGCCACGGCTAACGGGAGAGGGCCACAGGTCAGGAACAGGAGTTTAGCCCATGGATATAGGAAGCAGAGGAGTTTGCAAGGCAGGTGCCTGAGATGGTGCAGGCCTGCCAGGCTGCCTGTCCTGTCTTGGTGCCGGAAGCCTGAACTTCAGTGCTCTTGAGAACAACACTTGGGCCTAAATCCTACTGGAATCAGCATTTCTTAGAGAGATTTGCATTTGTTGAGGAACGGCTTATGCCACTCGTCTTTTTGAAAATTAACCCAGGCTGTGATTTAGAAAGCAGATACCTAGGGGAGTCTTTGCGGTTTCCTGGAAGGAACAAAGCCCTGTGAGAGCAACCAGCATTCCCAGGCTGCTCTCCGGGGGAAAATCCCAGCAATCAGAAGGCACCTGTCTAAAGGGGTGAATACAATTGTGAGCTATGTTGGCCTGCAATGGCAAGGTCCTGGACATGAAGGTGAAGTGGCACATAGTGCCCTGACGTCTTATTTCTGCATCTTTGTGGGAACCTGAGAAATGCTGCCTGTGCCTGTGAGGAGCTCAGCCTGGGAAGTAATAGTTCCTTTCTGGTTTGGGTTTTGTCTTTTTTTTATTTTGGACAAAGCACCGCTTTGTACCATCATCCGAGCCTGCCGCCAGCCGGGCTGATTGGACCCTGTCAGGACAGGCACTGCAGGAAGCCTGGACAGGAGGCACTGGTGCCTGAGGAGGCTTTGTGCCCTGCCAGCTGAGTGCAGGACTGGGAATGCAAACTCCCTAAACGCTGCAGTCCAGTGGAAGA
>JAHLSL010000124.1:273432-284321 GCA_025920805.1 Petroica traversi | reverse complement strand
ACGGGAGCGGTGAGTCCTGAGGGACGGGAGGGGACGGGATGGGAGCGGGGAGTCCTGAGGGACCGGACGGCAGCGGTGAGTCGAGGGACGGGATGAGAGCAGTGAGTCCTGAGGGACCGGACGGGCGAATCCGCCCTCCCGGACCCGCTCGCCGCCGCCTCCTTGAGGGCCGGTAGTCACCGAGTTGACCGCTGCTGGGCCCAGTCTCATTCACCGTGTTCGTCACCGATCTGGGTGAAAGGATCGAACATATCCTGAGCAGGGCTGGTGATGATACGGAAAGTGATCCAGCCGAAGGGTGTGCTGCCCTTCAGCGGGGCCACCATCGGCTGGAGAATTGGGCAAAGAGAAACCTAAAGCTCAACAAGAGCAAGTGTAGGATCCTGCCCCTAGAATAGCCCCAAGTACCCTCCCCGGTTGGGGGTGATCTGCTGGAGAGCAGCTCTGTGGAGAAGGACCTGGGGTTCCCCGTGGGTGACAAGTTGCCCATGAGCCGGCAGAGTGACCTGGGGCCAGGAGGACCAGTGGGGTCCTGGGACACATCGGGAAGAATGGGGCCGCAGGTCAAGGAGGGGATCCTGCCCTGCAGCCTTTGAGAGGCACATCTGGAGTGCTCTGTCCAGTTATGGGCTCCTTATGACAGGACAGACAAGCAGCTGCTGGAGGGGTCCAGTGCAGGCCACAAAAACATTGAGGGATCTGGAGCATCTCTCTCAGGAGAGATTGTGGGAGCTGGGTCTGTTTAGTGTGGAGAGAAGACTGAGAGGGGATCTTATTAATAACATCTCCAAGGGGTCAGAGGACTGTGCCAAATGTTTTGGTGATGCCCAGAAACAGGAGGAGGAGCAGCAGCCATAAATGAGTTTCACCTCAAGAAGTTTCACCTCAACATTAGGAAGAACTTTTCCATGGAGGGGGAGCACTGGAACAGCTGCCCATGGGAGTCTCCCTTTCTGGAGATATTCCAGTGGCACCCACTCTGGTGGCTTTGCCTGGACATGGGTTGGAGTGGATGATCTCCAGATCCCTTCCAACCGTGACTATCCTGGGATTCTGTTTCTTGCAGGGGCAGCCATGGTGTCCAGAAAGCAGCTGGCAGACTTTGGCTACAAGGCGTTCTCGGGCTCCATGATGCTGCTGACGGTGTACGCCGGGTACCTGTGCAGTGTCCGTGTCCAGAGGATGCTCCAGCACCGCCGCGAGCGGGAGAACGCGCCCGGACCCCAGAGCTGAGGCTGTGCTGGGAGCTGGGACCAGCCCTGGGAGCTGAGCCCAGGCTGGGACCAGCCCTGGGAGCTGGGACCGGCCCCAGGAGCTGAGCCTGCACTGGGAGCTGGGACTGGCCCTGGGAGCTGGGACCAGCTTTGGAGTTGAGCCCATGCTGGGACCAGCCCTGGGAGCAGGGACTGGCTCCAGGATCTGGGACTGGCCCCAGGAGCTGAACCCATACTGGGATCAGCCTCATGTTCCCAGTCCCCCCACTCCCAGTGCTCCCATTCCCAGTCGCCCCTGTGCTGGGGAAAGCAAATGGAGTGCAATAAAACCCATGTGAAAGTGGTTGGTGTGGTGGTGTGTAGTGCCTCCCAAATCACAGACGGCGAGAGACCATAAAGGTCACTTGGTTCCACCCCCCATCCATGGGCAGGGACACCTTCTACAAGTCCATCACTCTTGTTCTTCCAAAAAGCTGTTTCTCCTGTGGTCCTGGCAGCAGCCCAGGTGCTCAGGGACAGCCAAGGGACAAACTCTGTCCTCTGTTCTATTTCCTCAAGATGAAACACATCACCCCGAGTTTCTGAAGCAACTTTTAATTGGAGATAAGAGTAAACAACAGTATAAAATGGTAACAACTTGAGAAGTTTCCAAAATTCTGCTCCTGATTGACCGTTCCATTGCCCCCAAGTACCATTGAGTAAAAAAAGAGAAGCAAAGCCCACAAGTGTGGCTGCTCTTCCAGCCCTGGGTTCCTCCACAGCTCTAACATCAGAGCAGCAACAATCACTTGTCTCAGAGTACAGGACCAAAACGTGTCATTTTGGAGAGTTAAACCCAGCCCACCAGTTCTGATCCTCCCTCCAATCCCAGCTTAGCCAACTGAATCCAGTAGGTCTAGAAAAGTCTTCGAAACCACAATTTGCAACAGGAAGAAAACAATTTAAAAGGCCTGGATTGTGCTGGTTGTCTCAGGGGCAATAAACCAACCCCCTCCCCCCTTGCAGAAGGCTTTGGTCAAGACTTCAGAGGGGTTTGCAGCACCAAAAGAGGCAGCAGATGCTGGCCTGGTCCCTGCTGACAGCAGAGAGGAGCAGCTGGGACATCCCCAGCACCCTGGGGCGAGGCAGAGCAGTGGTTCTGGAGTAGCACAGTTCAAAGCTCTGCTGGGAGCAGAGTCTCTGCCTCACCCAGGGCAGCTGGGACGTGGAACCTGCGTTCTCCGTGCTCTGAAGTGGCTTCTGGAGTGCATCAAGAGCTGCTGCACCTGCCCAGAGCGAACCGTCACTGAGTGGCACCGAACCCCACGGTCCAAACCTGCTCTGCCTTGAGCTGATCCCAGTAAAAGCCAGTTGGTCACAAAGACACCTCTGCAAATATCAACAGGACTCGGGGGTGGTTTTTGTACTTTTGAAGTACAAAATGGCTTGAAGTGAAATCTGCAGCTTTGTTTTTTGCCCTGGTCGTTGGCTTCGTCCCTTGTGCCGTGCAAAGCCTCTGACTGGTCAGGGTCGTGCCCGTTTCGGGTCTGCTGGAGGTTTCTGGGGAAGGGGTTTTTGATTAAAGATCACTTGGGAATGTGGAGCTCAACACAACTAGATATTGAAAGAGAAGTTCGTGTTTGCTCAAGGCCAGCCCAGGGCCTTACTCCTCTCCTGTCCACTGGCCGCCGACCATGTGGCCGTTCAGGCGGTTGGAACCGTTACTGGAAGTGCTGAAAATTCCTTTTGTGCTGTTGGAAGTCACATCCTCCTCCTCAGAGCTGCTCTCCACATCACTGCGGTCATCCTTGGATACCTAAACATTGCCAGTGGAATTGGGAAGTGGGAGAGGAGATGGGGAGTTGAAAAATTGACAGAAACCAGCAGTTAGAAGGTTGTGTCCATGTGATGAACCACCTTCACTCACATCTACCTCCTACATTTGAGTCTGGATCAGTTCAAGCTCCTGAGAAGGAGCCTGTCATCACTTTAGGAACACAGACACTGAAAAAGACAAGTTTGGAAAGATGAGCTCCATTTTCTGAATACTCTGTATATCTGTGAAAGCACTTCACTCTTGCTCTCACTAGATCAGATGATATTACAGATCTGGCGTTTTTCTTGTCTTCCAAGAGCTCCTCTCTAGATCAGTTAAAATCCATTTTCCTAAACAATTTGCTCTGAATCAAAAATTTCTCATACCACAATCACAAGTGGGTCTGACAACCAAAAACCAGGAATGTGTCAGCTTGAGAGAACATTTTGTCCTACCAGGAGCAGCTTCGCTATTTTAAAAATTAACCAGCTTTATTTATCACATCACTGCTTGAACAAAGCACCTCCATTTCCACAGCCTGTGCTTCATCTGGGAGATCCCATTTAGGAGCAGGAGCCTGTTTGGACAGGGGGATGGAGAACAAAAGCAGTGTCTGATCCAGCAAACACCTGCTCAAAACAGGAGGAGCCTCAGCCCAGGGATGCAGATCTGCTTAGTTCAGAGTCTGGCTGCAAATCCAGCTCATTTTCACTTGCATGTGGGATTTTGAATCTTCCCAGGAAGAGTTTGCTGCTCCAAGTGCCACAGCAGGGCCCTGCTCCAGCCCTGCAGGGCCCAGAGGGGAAGGGAAAAGCCCATAAACCCAGCCCCAACTGCAAACACACACCTTGGGTGGTGACAGGAGCCAGAGCCAAACCTCCCCAGTATGAACCAGGCCTGGGGAGCAGCCCTGCTCTGCCCAAAGCAGCTCCTCACTCCTCTCTGTCCCCTCCCTCTGCAGCCAGCAGCCCTCAGTAACTCCACATCAGTCAGAGCTCCAGCACTCCTGCTTGCAGCTTTCCAAGGATTCCAGGATTGCACTCTACTCTGCTCTCTTGGAGTCAGGGTTAGGGCTCTCCAGCAGCAGGAAGAGGTTGAACTCCAGGGAAGATCTGGCTGGAAGCCAGGTGAAGTTAATGATCTCCAGGAAATTTTTGGATGTCCTGGCTTCTGCCTGTTGCCAGAACATTTGCTATCTTTCCCCAGTCTCCTGCTATATTGGAAGTTCAAAAGGTCACTAGAAGGAAGCAGAAATCCCTTGACATTTTTCCCGTTCTTGGGGGAGAACCGACTATTTTGCTCCTTTTCACAAAAAGGAGTAAATTCCTCCTGCCCTCTCCCCCTCAGTGTGGTGCTGATGAGGAGCAAAGACAGAAATTGGGGTGTGTGGGTGTGTAAAAGCAGGAAGTGAAGGTTGTGCAGGCAGGTGACAGCAGGTAAGAACAGACCCCCAGGACACTGCTCTGACCTTTGGAAAAACAAGTATTTTAGCACTCTGTCAGGACCAGGGAGAGAAGGAGAAGGCACCAGGGCTCTGCTTTTGTCTTGGTATCCACACAGATGTGTTTCAGTGAACAAACAGAACCACAGGTCACACTTACATGCACAGGGTGAAACTGTCCAGCTCCAATCTGGCACAGAGAAAAGGAGAAAAGAATGAAGAAGACAGAGCTTAGAGTCCTTTCTCTGGCTAGGTCACCTGGACAGGAGAGAACCAAGGAAAGGGAAAAGGTGTAGAACTCAGGATACAGAAACAGCTGCAGAGAATGAAAATCAGGCATTTGTAGTAGCAGCTGTGGGGAACAGATGAAGAGCTGGTACCCTGAAACCTGCTTGCCCCCAGAGTCAATCAGAATATAAATATTTTTCAAGGCCACATTCCATGTGTAGGAGCAGCTAAAGTCAAACACAAAATAATGCAGAGCAGTCAGAGAAACCCAGATCCCAATATCATTTGTGCTACTAAATCAGCTTTTTTTTTTTTGCTGATTCCACAGAATCATGGAATGGTTTGGGTTGGAAGAATCTTAAATCTCATGGGCAGGGACACCTTCCACTATCCCAGGTTGCTCCAAGCCCCGTCCAATCTGGCCTTGAACTGGATAATCTTTAAGGTCCCTTCTAACCCAGGCCATTCTGTGATTTTTGACAACCAGCAAACCCCACTGCATCCCTGGGAATCCTTTCCCTGAGTGCTGGAGCTCAGTGCCTGCACTGGCAGACAGAAGCCAGTGAAGATGCACAATCCCCAGCACATCCCAAGGACCAGCTGAAGTTGGGAAACAACCTCTGTGTTCATCTTGTCCAAAAGAGAGCCTGATACCACCTTGAACTCCAGAGTGCACCACAAGTCTGTCATAATCACTGTTTTAGGTCATTTGAATGTACTGGAAAATGGAGTTATTTCCCTGCATGCCCAGAAGAGACTCCCTGCCTTTGAACACACCTAAGAACTCAAAACTGCAGAGTAATCGAGGTAAAAAAATGCCATTTTTGTGAACTCCTGACGCAAGTCCCTCAAGAACCAACACCAGCCCTCACTGAAAATCCCAATTTCTCATGATTCCTTGATAAGGCTTGCAGGAAAGAAGACCCAGCAGCCTCCCCAGCCTTACCTTGCCCCGCACCAGGGCCTTGGAGGCCGTGCGGATGATGAGGTAAGACCAGATGATATGCAAGACCTGCAGGGTCACCAGGAGCCCGTTGAACAGCCACCAGGAAGGGTAGGGACCAATCAGCTCCCAGCTTTCAAACAGGGTCGTGTTCAAAATCCTTCAAGAGATGCAGAAATCCATTTCAGATGGGCTGTGCTGGGCTTCCAGCTCAGACTGGAGGTGCCAGGCCAGATGCACAACAGTTTGTGTCTCACTGAGCATCTGCTGCTCTGCTCCTGCCAGAGTCAGGAGACTGACTAAAGCTCATTAGCAGCATTTGAACTGAGCAGCAAACAGAACATGTGAATGTGCTGCAATTTGGTTACACACACGGATCTGCTGCCAATTTTCTTCTCCGAAGCACAAGCACTTATTTATAACAACTTCACAGGAAGTGATGTCAGGCTGCTCTGCTCACCAAAACAACCGTTAACACCTTCCTGCTTGAGCAGCTTTCACCCAGATTTAAAGATCAAAAAGCATCAAAAACAGTGTGGGCACGGGAGCAGGGCAGGGATTGTCCCTCTGTGATGGGCACTGTGAGGCTGTGACCAGTTCTGGACCCTTACAGCAAGGGAGATATTGAGGGGCTGGAGCATGTCCAGAGCCAGGAACAGCTGGGGAAAAGGACACTCAGGGAGGACCTTCTGCCTCTCCACAACTCCCTGACAGGAGGGGACAGCTGGGGGGGGGACAACAGGACAAGAGGAAACAGCCCCAGGATGTGCCAGGAAAGGTTCAGGTTAAACATCAGGAGGAATTTTTTCATGGAAAGGGTGGTGAGGCCTTGGAAGGCACTGCCCAGGGAGGTGGTGGAGTCCCCATCCCTGGAGGTGCCCAAGGAAGGCCTGGACGTGGCACTCAGTGCTCTGGTGGGGATTGGTCATAGGTTGGACTCAATGGTCTTGGAGGATTTTTCCAATCTCAAGGATTCTGGGATCAGGAAGGAATTTTGTCCCCAGAGGGCCTCACTCCCTCCCTGGGTGCTCTTCTCTTCCCTCAGAGTTTTATAGATTCCTCTGGCCGGGCTGGAAGACTCAAAACTGCTTTATGGCTCAAGCTTTGTGTTTCTTTCATTACTGTTTTGCTGTTCTTGCTGCTGGGAGTTATTGCCAGTCCTTCAGCAATTTAATAAACACTTTAGATTTTATGATGCAGAGAGGTATGGAGAGACCTTTAACAACCACATTCATTTCCCACAGCTTTTAACATTTCACAAGAAAAACAAAACAAACCTTTCAAACAAGAACCAAAACCCCCCCAAAGGCAGCTCCAGAAGTATTTAACTCCTAGCAGGTTTATGGAATAATTAAATGCAGTTCCAGAGATCTGCTGATGTTTTACATTACTAATTAGGGTAGGGAATACACGTGCAGTGAAACAGCACAGGGTCTGCAGTGCTGCTGCAGCTTGCCAGATTGCTCTACAAAGCTGAGGAGTGACATTACAGCCTGTGGAAAACACATTAAAGATTTACAGGATGCTGAGCACTGGTGTGAGGTAAGAGCATCCCCTCACAACAGACAGCAGCTGCAAAAACAACTCTCTCCTCTGTCCCTGGAAAGAGCCTATGAAAAAATAGAAATTAAAGCTCTTCTTCATTCAGAGTCCTTTGGTGCATTTACTGGAAAATAAGTAAGAGCTTTAACTGCAAACCTGATCCTAAAGTGAAAGGATTGTTGCTGCCTACCAGGCACCCACAAAGAATGGGAATGCCAGGTGTCCATGGCCTAGGAAATAAATACATGCAGCAAAACAGTGCAACCAAATTGTCAGCACACACAATAAATGCACAACAGCTCATTAACCAAAGCACCTCTCCAGGTCTGACCTACTGAGGTGAGAAGGAATCTCCTTATGGGATGATTCTCTCTAAGCCATTTAGCCAGGGTTTTACCTCCTAAGAAACCTCAGACCTATTTCAGGCTCTGAACAGTCACGACACAAGGACAGGACAGAAGTGTCATAAGAATCAGAAACTGCAGTGATGACTAAGCCAGAGACAAACAAAAATTACCTCAAGAGACTGTGCCTCACTTGTAATTATTTCTAGATCTTCTTCAGAGAAGCAGAGAATCCTTCAAGCCTCTCAGAGCAGATTCAGGCTGACTCTGTCATCACTGCAGCAGGGGAGGGGCAGCTGTGAATGGGATTCTGTACTCTTCTCCCAATCCCTCAGCTGACTGGGGAGAGATTTCTTCAAGTGCCTACTCAAACCTCCTGCCCCAAACAGCACTTGGGCCATGTGCAGCTTCAGGCTGCCTTGGGGACAGCTGGAATGCTTGGGAAAAGTCTAAAACAAAGGCTCTGCTGAAAGCATTGGGAGAACAACCAAGACCTCCCAGCTCCACGTGCTTACCAGAAAGGGTAAATGCCCAGGCGGGTCACGATGAACACAACCCCAAAGAGCATGAAGAAAGCATCACACAGACGTTGGTACTTGGCATAATTGGCCAGTTTTGCAGCCTACAAGAGACAAGAAACATGGGAATATTATTCCCTTTGTGCACTCCTGTAATTACCCGGCTGGAAGAGCTGCAAAAAACTTTCAATCACATTTGTAGTTTGGAACAAAGAGGGATTATTACACTGGGATTATTACTATTTTTATACACTTATTTATATGGTCCTACAAGAACAATGGGAGAGGCTATTTACAAGGGCCTGGAGTGACAGGACAAGGGGAAATGGCTTCTCACTGCCAGAGGATATGATTACCCTCCCTGAGAGGGTGCTGAGGGCCTGGCAGAGGTTGCCCAGAGAAGCTGTGGCTGCCTCTGGATCCCTGGAAGTGTCCAAGGTCAGCTTGGACAGAGCTTGGAGCAACCTGGGATAGTGGAACTGGATGACATTTAAGGCTCCTTCCATCCCAAACCATTCCATGGTCCAGTGACTCTCAGCCCTCAAGGAGTTTGGAGGGAAAAGCTGACAAGGCAGGATCAAGCAGCACAAATTTCACAGCACATTTAAAGCCGTTGATCAAGAAGGGGAATGTCAGCTTGTTCCCCTGAGACCACACCAGCACTAGGGATGCAAAGATTTGAAAGGAAACTCACCTCCAAGAGGAAATCTGAAGCATCATGGAGGCATAGCACCAGAGTCCCAACCCGCACCATGTTGTTCATGTACGAGAAGGTGATGAGTCCAATCGTGGCCAAGTGATGGACAAACATGATCAGGAAATCCTGGAAACAGGAAAACCACCAATGAAGACTCTTTGGCTGTCACACAGATGCAAAAGTTTGGAACAGAGCCACCCAGCTGAGTCAGGATCCTGGTCACAGGATTCCTTTGCTTCAGGCTCTGACTCCACAACAAGCCCAGCTCATCACACTCCCAACATCTCCACAAAAGCTTCCAGAAAGGTCTCTCAGCTTTGGTGCTGCTGAAGTCGGAGCTCTGCCTGCTCAGGGATCAGCACAGTCTCTCTGGCACACACACAGCTGTACCTGCAGACCCCACAGAAATGATTCAGAGGACAACATAAACCTTATTTTTGGCTCCTTCTGCTTTTACAGACACACTGCTCATCCCCTCAGCACCTGGCACACTTTAAGTGCTGTTACTGCTGCCAGTGATCAAACCCTGCCAGGGCAGAGCAGGCACAGAGCACTAGGTAACTCAGCAGGAAGAATGAAAACGTTTACAATGCACAATATTCAGGGCTGGTTAGCACTTCAGCCCCCAGCTTCCTGTACCTCACCCTGCTGCAGTGGGGAACATCAACCACTTGTCAAAGTCAAAATTTAACATTGCAAACACAGTCCCAGAGGTTGTTCATCACTCCCTGCCTGCAGCTCCACTGTATTCCATAGTGCCTCACCTGCTCATATTTCAGCACAGAAAAAAGCCTGGGTAAACCTGGGGGTTTTTTAACAATGCAAAAATTGGGATAATTTGCTGCTTTGCAGCTCATGTAAAGGAAGCAATAAGCCAGGATTTACTGGGGACTGTTCTCCAACAGCAACAATAATCAAATCCTGGAATGCAGCACGACAGAATTAGATTTGAGCAACTGCAACCACTCATCATCTGCTCCTCACACAGACAAGAAGTTTCTTGCAAAACCCCATTTATTACTGCCTTAGCATTTGCCATTTGCTCAGCAAGGTACTGCTTTGAGCAGCTCATTTTCTTGAAAGCCTTCCAGTTAAGTCTATTTTTAGGCAAAGATTTGTTAACTTTTGATTGGGAGGTATTGAGTGAAGTTGTCCTTTCCCCTGGAAGGTGAAAGGAACTCAAGGATACACCAGGCTGCTCCTCCCTTCTTCCCAGGACTGCATGGTACTTACAGGAGAAGGGAGGCTCACAAAGGTGTAAATGAGGAAGAAAACATAATTATCACCACATTTTGGCTTCCCTGGCAAGGCAGGCTCCCATTTTTTATTAGTCCTATCTATTTATTATTATTTTTATTGCAGCTGTTGAGTGGTTAATGCAATTCTGGGTCATCTTACCTTCCGTTTAATGTCTGTAAACTGAGAAAACATGAGGGACCAGTAGAAGGCCAGCTCCAAGATATAGTAATAATAAAGCCTGGATGTTAGAGGCTGCAAAACAGACAGAGATAGCACAGTTACCAGACAAAATAATTCCAAATTTTCATTAAAATCACTTTTGTCCTTCCTCCTTTTCCATCCCACGTTGTTCCTCCAGAATTGCTGAGGCACAAGTTAAATCATTCAGGTTTAATAAAAACAAGCTTAAGCAACAGGCATCTCACTCCATGCTTACTCACACAAACATAATTATGTGTTTGAACTTTCTTCCAAAGGAGTAAATTCCCTTGTCAATATTTACAACTCCTACTGAAACCTCTTGGAGTAGGAAAACCAGGCTCTGGAACAGACTGCTGGCCTCTATGCAGTAAATAAATAAATTACCACTATGATTTAATGTCTTTGTCTCCCACTTTTAATAATCTCAGCAGCAAGTAAACAAAAAGTGACTGAGTCAGATGTATCTGAGGAAACCCTGCTGTTGCCAAACTTAATCAGGATGTAAAGGCACAAAGAGTAAATGCCAGAGTTTTAATCCAGTATCAATAACAAAAATAAAAACTGAAACTGTCCAAAAAGTTGGAATTTAGGAAATGTTTTTCTCATACCTGGAAAGGGTAGTTGTACCAGCACTGTCGTGTGTCCCAAAACCAGGGTGCCTAAAAGGAACAGGAAAGATTTCATTATATATAAATAAGAAGATATAAAATCCCAGTTTGTACTGGGT
>JAHLSL010000124.1:234611-259436 GCA_025920805.1 Petroica traversi | reverse complement strand
GTGAGGGAAGGGGAAGCTCCGCCGCCGCCTCAGCGCTCCCTGAGGGAAGGGAGCTAGAGGGGCAAAAAGGTGTCCCAGAACCACTGAGTCAGAGCCAGAGCCAAAATGTGACAGAATCACAGAATATCCTGAGTTAGAAGGGACCCACAAGGATCGTCAAAGTACGGCTCCTGGCCCTGCACAGGACACGCCAACGATCCCGGCCGTGGTGTTGGTGGCCTCGGGGTTTCCACAAGCGAAGACGACTTCTGACGGGTAAAAGTCTTCAAGGCAGCAAGACAGGGCAGCAAACGGTTGTTAGTGTAATGTCTCTTTTGGCACCTGTCCAGTGGAGAATAGATTAAATGGCCCATTAAGCACTCAAATGCTATGATAACTAATAGATTCAAGGATAGAGTAATTTATGATCTATTCACCTCTTTTTTTTTTTTTTTTTTTTTAGCAATGACTTTATTTAGAAGTATCCTGTAGCTAATTTCTCCTTGAGGATGTTCAGTTGATCTGAGTGACCAGATGCGGGTCCTTGCATGTCAGAGACTCACAGATGCCTCAGATTTAACTAGAATTAATGATTTTCTGATTAAGGTCTCTGGTAAGTGCAGCCAGTATTGCTTCCGTTCACATAACTGGGAAGACACTGTAAAATTCAATTGCGTTTCCTAAGAAACAACCAATTGGCATATTCCATAAATCCAAGTCCACGACAAATAGTCTTGCCTCCCTTTACAAATAGCACAATTTCCAGTCAGAGAAATCTCTGGTTGCTTAGCAATTTGAGGAAATTTGATACTAAATGGATTTTGTTAGGAACGGAGAAAGGTGACAGAAGGCAGCTTGGGTTTGCACATCAGCTTTTTTAGTTTTTCCTCTGTACAAAGCAAGTCTTAATTCTCCATTTAAAAAAAGGAAAATTAGCAGTAGGTTGTGAAACTGTTCCAACTAGGCAGCTTTTCCCTTTTCCTTCCCAATATCCATGTCATACACGTGAGCATTTCATCATGCTGCTGCAGAACTTTCACTGCATTGCTTCTGACTCTTAAACCTCTCTCCCAACCAAACCAATCTCAGGATCAAGTGACAAGAACTTAAATAAAAAGGAGCTGATAGGAAGGGGAAAAAAAATCCCTCAGCTGTCCTCAGCTGCCCTTGAGAGCCACCTGGAGCCAGAAATGGAAGTGAAAAGTCCTTGCATGTCCTTATTCCTTTTGCCAGTCCTGTTCTAATCCTTCTCTTCAGTCTGAGAGCCCGTTTGAATCAGGAGGAAACCACGGACACACAGTGTCACCTAGTGGGGCACCAGAGCCATCTCGGGCTGGCTTCCCGTAGGAGCACCTGGAATTCGCCCATCTTTTTCCTCTGTTTTTCTAGAGAGAGCAGTTTGGGGAGAAGGGTTTTAGGTGCTGGACATGCCCCAGGAACCCCTGAGCCTGGGCTGAGTCCCCAGCACAAGCAGCAGGGGAAGGGGAGTTGTCCCTTTGCCCCACTCAGGTGAGACCCCACCTGCAGAGCTGCCTCCAGCCCTTGGGGACCCAGCACAGGGAGGATGTGGAGCTGCTGGTGTGAGTCATCAGGATGATCAGAGGGATGGGGCAGCTCTGCTGGGAGAGCTGGGATTGTTCAGCCTGGAGAAAAAAAAAGCTTCAGCTTGACTTAACTATGGCCTTCCAGTACCTGAAGGAGCTGCAGGAAAGTTGGAGAGAGACCTGGAGTGCCAGGATAAAGGGCAATGGCTTCAAACTGCCAGAGGGCAGGGTTAGAGGGGAATTGGGAAGGGTTTTTCCCTGTAAGGGTGGTAAGGTCAGTGGACTGGATTTCCCAGAGAATGCCTCATCCCTGGAAGTGTCCAAAGCCAAGCTGGATGGGACTTGGAGCAACCTGGGGTAGTAGAAAGTGTCCCTGCCATGGCAGGGTGTGGAATGGGATGAGGTTTAAGGCTCCCTCCAACCCAAACCATTCCATGATTCCATGACAATTCTCTCTTTAAACACTGCCTCTTTGTGAAACAAAATGAATCCAGACTCCAATTATAATGGAAATGACCGAACTTTATTGAAAGGTTTTGTCATTAGCAGAACTGTTAAGAAAGCAGAATATTTTACACCTCAAGAATTGTTAAGATCTAATTCTCTTGAGAATACAGTACAAATATAAGCTAATAAAAAAAGGGCCTCCTCCTCCCCCCCATTCAAGGTTTTATTATTTGTAAAATAAATGAAGTTTAAAAATGTTCTGATATTCAACACTGGCAATCGAAAAGAGTCACTGATTCCAGAGATTTTTGCAATGCAGCACAATTTCACAGCTGTAAGGAAAAGATTTATGGCAGCTTGATACAAGTAGGATTTCAGAGTTGTCAAAAGGCCTTAAAAATCTTATCTGCAGTTTAAAACGATGATGAAGAACTCCAAGTAAAAAAAAAAAAGAAATGACAACAGAAACAAAACGAACTAAAAACTCCACTTCAAATGCGTGTGAAATGCAGAAATAATGCCCTGCAGACTGCTCCAAAGTGTTCACTGGTCTTTTGCAGAGACCTGGCAGCCAGCACAGCTCCTGGGATAGCACTGAAATACACATGGTCCAGCAACGGGCACCATTCCAGTTGTGCAGGGACTCCTCAACTGATCACTGGCAGGTTTGAGACAGAAATTCACATTGCACTCAGTTTAGGATGCTTTAGTTGTTGGACACTACGCACAGAAATGTTTTTATTATTAAAAAAGCGCCCAGTTGTGCCCTTTCCATGTATTAAAGTGCATTAAGTGACCATTTTAAAGCAGGCCAGAAAGTCCCTTTGATAAGTTGGTCCCTAAGCACTGCAGTAGCATTTGTAGTGGTATAGGTGGTGTGTTCCAGAGGACCTGTCCCACACCACCACAGCAAGGACAGTGGAATTCCATAAATTGTTAGTGAAATACTTATTGAAGCTCAGAGGGGTAAGACTGAGAACAGCTCTGTTCTCATGCTGGGGACAGACACTACCTGCTGAAGCTGTCCCACAGCCAGACACTTGTTCCATGCACCTAAAGAATTTGCAGGCTTCCAGAGTTTTCTAGCTGAGATCATCTGTACATAAATTCCCTTAATGCCAATGTGCAGTGCAGCATCACTTCATCCAGGAGAGCTGTTTGTTAAAGCTGAAAATACCCATTTCAGAAGGCCCAGCACCTTGAAGCAAGTTTTCTAGTAAAAGGCCAATTTATTCATCATCATCATCATCATCTTCATAGTAGCGATTCCTTTTGATCTGTTCTTCCACAGATAGATCTTCCACATCTTCACCCTCCCAAAAACCAACATCTTGAGATTTGCGATTCTGGTTTGGAGATGATTCCTTAGCAGTCATGACATTGGCTAAGCTGGAGTGTTTAGGAGAATTTGGTTCAAGGAGTTCTTCCTTTGGAATTTCTGGCTCCTCTGCAGTGTGTTCTTCCTCATCTGTGTCTGCATTCACCTGGCCATTCTCTACTACATTATGCTCTACTGTTTTGATACCAGACAATTCTCGTTCTTCCTCCACATTTTTCTCCCCAGCATCCTGGATATTCCTTTGCTCAACCTTCTTTTCCTTTTGCTTTTTCTCTACAACAACTTCTCTCTCCAGTTCCTCACTCCTTTTCAACGTGTCTCTCTCTGCCTTAGAAAGAGAGGGTGAATTCTCAGTTTTATGGCCTTTAACAGATATTGTTCTAAATGAGGCTGCGACTGTAAAGGGACGACTTCGCTCCTTCAGCGAGGAAGATCTTCTTAACTTTTTGAGATCCAGATCCACATCCTCCTGCACATCTGGCTTGGAAATCTCTTCTTCTGGAGGCCACTTGGGTTTGAGTACTTTGATGCCCTCATCTAAGGCACTTCCTTGGATACTTTGGTCAGATGGAGGTGGCCAGGCAATCCTGAGCTTTTTTGTTTCTGCTGGTCTTTCTTCTCTTTCAGGCACAGCTGAAGCTTTTGCTTCCATACTTGCTGCAAGAACTCCCACTTTTGCAATCGGGGCATCCTCTACTCCTGGGCTTTGTGGAGTTTCTGGTGCATTCACACCGTGGACAGTTTTCTCTGGGGACTCTTCACATTCAGTTTTACCTGCCCACAACTCCTTATGCTGCTTGTGTCCAAAGCCCTCATCATAATTGCCTTTGGACTTGAAGAGCTGATTGAAGTGAGGCTTGCAGTAGATGTTCCCACGCAGAGACGCGTATGTCCCAAGGCTGTTCAGGAAACACAGATCAAACATTAAAGCTCAGGGCCACCAACACAGGCATCTATTTTAGCTGTGTTACAGAAGAGATTCAATTTCAGTCTTCCACATGTTCAGAAAGAACAAGCTTACAGCCCTCAAGGGTTTGTATGGCTCTTTCTAGGAATTTTTTGCAAAGCTGGACATTATATTTTTCCCCACATAAAATCACATTAAGAGTTTAAAAATGGCCTCAAGTGCACCAAGCACTGGCAGCAGTAGGCCTGTGTTACCTCTCCTACACTCCTGCACAAATCAACTGGATTATGGTGACTTCCCGCACCTTCCTCAGCTGAGAGAGGAAAATGCACTTCCCAGAGGGCAGCCAAGGGAGCAGTGCTCGTACCTGAGTTTGCTGTTGCAATAGGAACAGCGGAAGCAGCTGATGTGAAACACCTGCTGGTTGGCAAAGAGCCTTTCCATGGGGTACACGGTCTTCTGACACCCAACACAGGTTTCCTTCATTGGCAACTGGAATTTCTGTGGGGGGAAGAGAAAGTTTGTTAACTGGAAAACACATCAACTGCTGGGGACTTGGCGTGGGTTCATGCACAGCTTCCTGAGCTTTCAAGAACTGCGGAGTCACTTTCTCTAATTATGGTGCAGCAGGGTCTGGTGGGGCAGCAAGGAGCTACAACAGGCCCACGGGATTGCTGTGGCTTGACAGGGAGCCACGATTTCACCCCAGTGAATCTCACATCACATGCTGAGCAGTGGTTGGGACAGAACAGTGAGAGCACTAAAATTGACCCCATTCCCTAAAGCCATCTCTCATCCCTTCCTGTAACCTCAGTTTTTATTGATAGGAGAATGATGAAACATTCCAGTTGATTACAATCAGTGTGAGACTTAGCAAAATAATAAAAATAGTGCAGAAAAATAGAATCTTGAACTGGTTTAGGTTGGAAAGGACCTTGAAGATCATCTAGTTCAAATCCCCTGCCATGGTCAGGGATACTGTCCACCAGAAGAGTTGAAATAGCCTTCAAAGGTGAGGGTGGGAGAGAAAAAGAGTGAAACAGGCTGGCCAATTATTTGAAATGATCCGTTTTTGTTAAATCTTTTCTCTTAAAGAGGAGGAAATAGTCTCAGCACCAATACAACAGCAGGAAACACTCCTGACTTCACTTGTAAACAATTCCAGCTCTATCCCAAAGAAACCACACTCAGGCTTCAGGACTTGCAGCCCCCCAAAGTTGCTCAAGGTTCAAAGTGAGAGGAGCTTTGAGGTTAAACAGCTAAAATTCTTATGTGCTTACTGAATTTCCTGAGGGTTTAGTGCAAGGATAAAGTTGAGCACTGAGGAGTCGAGTGTCACTGCTGTGCTGTGCAGCGACGATCACGGGTTTGTTTTCCGACAGCATCAAGGAAACAAGAACATTGTCCATGAGAAAAGGTCACTGGATGCCAATTACTTCTTGAAATCTATTAACACTGGCCAATGGGGAGGATACTTTACAGGATAAATTAAATAACACAACATTGGCATTTTGAGGCTGCATGTTGATTACAAGTGATTTCGTAATCAGGCTCCAATCGGGGTCTGCACAGACATAGTGTGGCATTTCCTTGGCAAAGAATTACCTGCTACAAACCTATGAAAAGCTTTACGGAAAAATCTGATGGCTACAGAAAAAACAGGAAGGTCACAGGAAGACATAATCACAGAAATTTATTTATAACAGTCTAGAAACAATGGTTAGGAATGAAAGTTCCAGTGCGTAAAGGCAGATTGCTGAAGATGGAGCCAGCTCAAGTCACTTTGTCACAACCATAAAGTTTGCTGCCAATTTAATTCCATTTTAATATGTATTTCAGCGTTTCCAGACATTGCTTGAAATTACAGTAGATTAAAGTTCCACTGATGACAGCTTCACTAACAAAATTCAGAATTCTTTTTGAAGAAGAATCCAGTTTCTAGGTGCTGCTTAAACTCTGAATCTTTAGCCATTAAACAAAATCTCAAAAAAAAAATTACTGATGCAAACAAAAATCCATACACCTGTGCTTGCCACATGGAGCAAGGCAGCAACAATTTGCTTGCCCATCAAAACATTTTGTCCCTGAAAGCTCAGTTTGGCACGAGGACATTGGTTTTGCAGGGTGACACGACAGTGCTGGCACGTGCTTCTGCAATCACATCCCCATCCAAGGAGAGGGACTTACTTGCATACAATGAGCCCTATGTCTGTGGAGAGGCGTTTTGGGCTGTGAAGAGACAGAAATTCCTTTCCGGGATACTACAAAAAGGAGCTACAGGAGGAAGATCAGGCCCAGTAAGTATAAAAAGGACTTGAGAGAAAGCTGAGAGTGGAGCTCACATTAGGAGGGAAGCAGAAGGCAGGAGGAGAGGTTAGGAACCAAGAACAGGAGACAGAAGCTGGAAGAGACAAATAGGAATCTTGCATGAATAAACAGCAGCTTCTATCTCACAGTGCAGCATCTAAAGCAGTAACTGGGCAAAAGTCTAAAATGGTTTTGATAATATCAAGAGAGAGCAGAGAGCACCAGCACATGCAGGTTTTATGTCACAGACTAGGATCACACAACTCTCACTGGCAGCTCAGATTTCCCATATTGGCATCCTCCCCTGGCACACTGGGAAGCAAGACCTCCCCAGTCTCTGAGCTCAGGGCTGTTCCTCCCAAAGATGGGGAAAACAACAAAAGGCCAGTTGTTTCCTCAGGAGTGAGCCAGGAAGTGTGTGGCAGCCTAGGGAATTAGCATCCCAACCCCAGACAACACACGTGATGAGCAACTACAGCCTGACCAAAACACCCAGCGCTGCCATTTGTTATCTAATCAGATTAGCAAATACATCCCTGCTCCAAAGTTCTCCATCTGCTTTATCGCTCCCTAAAGAAACCGTAACATAAAAGACTGATTACCCAGAAAGCCAAACCTGATTTTTATGGAGTCAGGCTGCCCTTTCTATAAAGTTACTACCAGTTGCAGTTACCTTGGGAAAAGCTGGAAGAGGAGCAAAGCCAAATCCCAGCCTGCTGAAGGCTCTGGAGATCAGTACCAGGAGCTCAGGGTCTGTCCCCAGGAGCACAGACCAGCCCTGAGACCCTCCCCTGCTTGAGTCCTCCTGCCACACTGAGGAGAAGCAGCCTCTCTGTTGTAACAGGGGTATAACAGCAACAAACAACTCTCCCCCAGCCTTTCAGAAAACCTGGCTGTTCTGAGGTGCTTTTCCATCCTGAATTAAAGCACCCTCACAATCACCCTCTGATGAGGAGCAGATATTGATCCAGTTACTGCCAGACCTTTATGCTTAGGCACATTTAGGCTTTTCAGTATTAAATAGGGACATCAGTTGGTTTTAACCTTCACCAGGGTTTGAGACCAAAGAGCTGCGTTACCTTCACGGCTTTTGGTGGGGAGGCTTCTGTCTGCCCAGCTGCTTTAGCACCAAGGTTCTGCTGCTTTGAGCTGACAGCTTTCTGAGCTTCTGCCTCACCCTCCAACTGTCCAGCTGAGGGAGCAAAGGAGAGAGAAAAGGCAGTTACAAAGGCTTTAAACTGAGGGCAGCTTATGCTCACCAGTCCCACCAGTGAAATGGTGAGGGAGCTACACTCAAAAGTGTTCCATCAGGGCAACAGGAGTTGCAAATGTCTTAAAATCACAACTGCTAATGAACTTCTAAACATGGAAGAAGTTCTTATAAGGTCTGTGTTAAGCAGTGGATGGATTTTTAGTACGAGACAGTTTTTATTAATTAATCATTTAATAGGGCTCACCATGGCCATCCTCCAGCAGCCCAGAGTGCAGAGACAAGCTGTTCTCACCTACAGAAACCTGCAAGAGAAAATGAGACAATGAGAACCTCTGACCTGCTGAGATCTGAACAATCATGGCCCAGGGAAGGCACCAGGCAGTTTGAGCGCCAAGAGACCTGAGGGACTCAGGAAAGGAGTTGTTTTTGAGGCACAAAAGAGTCCAGCTGAGTGTCAAAAGAGTCTTTGCTGCAAGGCAGACACCCTCACAGGGTTCTCACACACAATCAGATTTCTTTTTCCTTGTGCACCTTTATTAACCCTCAAAAATATTTGCTGATTTGCTGAGGTTCCTCCCAGGTTGTCTCACTTACAAATCCCTTGACCCCAAGCAGAACATTTACTGAAAATCTCATGGCTCCCTCCAAGATTTGACCAATCTCTGACATTTAGACATTTAGCAGAGACTGTGCTCTTGGGACAAAAAAAAAAACAGCTGAATTTAAAAAAACCTTTTGTTGAACTACAAGCCTGTTCCAAGGTTTGAACCTGCAACAGATGAAGCTCTTGATGTATAATTCTTTATTAAACTTGGCACTATCTCTATTAAATCAAATAGTTTTAAGTACCTACACTGAGGAACTAAAGTACTGTAACAAGATTAACTGCAAATCATCACTAATTCACCTTAATGATTGAAAAGTCCATTGCAAGCAACTGAAATTTGTAAATTAATGAGGTAATGAGGAGGCAAGTTACATATATTAACATCCTCTGGTCTGCTGAAACCAGAACTGTACCCCAGTGTCCTGGGCAGAGCATGAACACGTTCTGAGGCTGCTGAAGTCACACACGTCTGGCTACTGAATGTGCCACGGGTGCAGTGTGAAAATTGACAGAGTGAAGTGTCTTTTGTTTCCTTTTTGCCAGAGGATTCCCATTTCTGACACTAACGACAAGCAGTTTTAATTAGGCTCATTTCCAAGTTCACCACATCCCTTCCAAAGGACAATTCTGGCTCCCAAACAATGCTCTATTCAGGTTCTCATTGCACCTGGACACCTCGACAAGTAACTCTGCAATTAAAGCTGAATTGGAGAAATTTTATTCAAACCTTCCATTCACAACTGGGAGATATTCTGATTTAACAGGTGCTCTTTTAATTAACTCACCTTGGAGCAGGAAGCAGCCTCGACCAGTCAGACACGAAGCTGCTCAGCTGTCTCTGAGGAACAGCTGAAAGCAAAGATTTGGCCCCTTGCCCAAGTAAGGCTGAAAAGCTCTAAAAGCCCTCCTGGCATTAAGCTGCCACGTGTTCAGCCTGGATGGAATACACAGTACCCCAATTATTATTCAGCTACTTTTATCCCGTCTGCTGTCCCCAGTTCAGGGAACAAATGCTCGAGTCCAGTTTACAGAGTCTCAATTTATAGCTGAAGCACAAAACCAGGAACAAACCCAAACTGCCATTCTCAGTTGCCCTAAAATTTAGCCACTAAATGCAGAAGAAACAGTGACAGACTCCTTTGCCTTGGGTCATACAAAGCTGGTCATGGTTTTTTTTGTGGATTTTTTTGTTTATAAAAACCCACCATAAAACAAAGCTACCAAGGCAGAAAAACTCTCCCAGAAAACTTATCTCTAGACAGTCTCTTCCACAGACACTTGCTGATTTATAGCTCAGAGACAGTCTAAAAAAAAAAAATTATAATTTTAAAAACCCAGGAATTTTGCAGCATGTAACTAATCTGCATCAGCTGCTCACATTCAATTCCCAGATGGCATATGGAACATGGAACCAGTGTATCAGCTGTGCTCCCACAGCCAGTTCCACTTAATTTTAAGCCCTTGATCTCCACCAGCACAGACATCTTACCTTCTCCCCATCCTGACAGGAATTGGAGTCCTCAATTGGTGCCATATTCTCCTTCTGCCCAGATTTGTAATTCTTGAGTTCACTCTCACTGGCTTGAATCTCACTCTATAGGACAAAGCACTAGAAAGGTGACAGGTTCTTTTCCCCTAAGAAAATGCTTGCTTTCCATTTTTCCTGAAATGTTTTAAAAACTGTTTTTCTAGTATGTGGAGTGATAATTAAAGCAAGGGCCATAAGAGTGTACAGACACTTATTAAGGGACATATTCTAATGAAGGAACAGGACCAGGCTGTAGAATTTTACTGTGCTCTAAGGAGATAATGCCAGTGTTTTCCTGAACAACCCTTTTCTGCCAAATTCCTGCTTAAAATCAACTCTTAAATATTCCCTGCTCAATCCACATCTTGCTTTTCGAGAAATGTTAACTTTTCACTTGGAATGACAAGTATTTCCAGACAAGCAGTGCCTAAAGTACAGCGTAATTGCCAAACACAATTTGACATAAAAGCAAATCCCACATTTGCTTCAATTCTAGTCAAAACCCTGACTCTGTTTTCCTGAGATTTTTGTTCTTGATAGACTGACTTAAGACTTTCACAGAAGGATCTTTCAGGCTTTAAAACCAATAAAATCCAGTGAAACCTCGTGTTTCCTTCATTGCCACAGGACACAAGATGATTGGAAGCCTCGTGCTTTTCACAAGGCATCTTCTCTGTGACATGAAAGAGGAAGAGCCACATGCCATCCCAGCTTCTTCCTGCACTTGGAAACAAGGCTCCACAAAGCCAACCACATCCAAGAGGTTCGTAACCAAATGTTGGAATTTTAATGCTTAGCTCTCTGTATCTGCTGTCCAGCACCTTTCCCTCCCCTTCCCACATCCCTTGCAACACACAGAACTGATTGTTCCTCACCCCTGCTTGAACACCAAGTGTCCATCAGTTTTAATCCAGGCCTTGTTACACCACAGTGCCCTAAAAGAGTTGTTCCCAAGAGAGACTTTGGCTTTTGTTTGTAGCCCAGGTGTGAGAAGGGCAGCACAAACCACACCCCAGAGGTTTCCTCCTAAATTTTGCTCTAAACCAGGACACTTCCATAACAAAAAAGCCCTGGTTGCTTTGCCAGCAGGAAAGGAGAAGATACCAAGATTGTGCCCAAATGGGGCATCCTGAGAGCATCAGCTGGACTGACCCTAAACCAAGAGCACTGGGGGGAGCTGCAAACAGGAGCATCTGGAGAAATGGCAAATCTCTTGCCATCAGGACAAAATTTAGTGAGTCAGCCACCACTCTGAGCCCAAACTGGAAAAGGCATCAGGAAATGAGCCCAGGAGAGGTACAGGAGGCAGAAATGGGCAATTAGGATAATCAGATTTACTGCAGTGGCTGCAAGGACTTTCCATTCATGCAGGGAAGGTGTCACTGACCCTCCTCTCACAGCTGGGGAATCTGGCCCTCGTGCAGATGAAATTCAGGAATCATTTGAGCTGGGAAGAAGCCCTTGACTCTCCACAGAGACTCCTGAGAAGGCACTCCTCTGAGGGAGAACCAGCACTTCAGGCTCTGATTTCCAGGGCAAGTTTCCTAACTTAAAAAGGCCTTTCCTCTTCAAATCTATTACTCTGGTTAATAAAAGTAATAATAATAATTCCCATCATTCAGCAAAAGTATCAGAAACTTCCAGCAAATGCACCTAAGCAGTTTTTAACAAAAGCTGAGATTCCTGAAACCTCCTCAGCTGTAACACTTCATTAATTGTCCAGTTCCTGATCAAGTATTTGCCTGATCAAATATTTGCAAAACAGGCAGAGGTTCATTCACTGCAAGAGTCTAATTGGATTCAGAGAGTGGTGAGAACTCCTGAAGGGAGGTGAAAAGCAAAAGCAAAGAAAACCAAGGGGAGATCCCAAAGCTGTAGGTCAAGAAATCCCAGACTGTGTGACACAAAGTCACTTCATCTCACCATGCCTCAGTTTCCCATAGCTCAAAGTAGGATGCACAACATGGAGTTGAGTTTTCTTTTTTAAAGAAAAACAGCAAACATGCAAGGAGCTACAGACACTCAGAAAGAAAAAGAATGTCAGCTATGCTTCAGAAGGTCAGGGTGCCAGCAATTAATTCCTTGGAAATCTTTCAACATTATTCCAAGAAGATGCAAATATATTTATTTCTTCCTGCAGTACGTAGAGACAACTCTCCATCAGACATTACTCCAATGGGCACAGAGTTGTTTTCCAAAGAGAATGGCATTGCCCTCAAGCAGCCAGGTTTCTGTAAGATCTTCTTCCCAGTCTCAGGCTGGGACAAAAATTCACTTCCACACAAGCCAAGACTTACCATGGGAGAGATGCCTGAGGAGCTGCCCTGCTTGGACACAGCTGCCTGGTACTTGGCCAGCCTGTCCTTTATTGATGTCTCTGACAAACGGGGCATGTCCAGGTTCTTCCTGGTCTCTGCCTTGTCTGGGCCGAGTCCTGGACTGCTCTCTACAAAATACCCTGGTAAAAAAAACCAACAAAACATGAGTAACAGATAACTCCTAAAATCCTTCTTGGGGAGAATAAACACATTGCCATTCTCTCCAGGATCACCCCAGGGAGGACACAATGTGTATCAGTAAGGAGTGAGATCCAAGGAAACTGCTGGAGCTGTGCCAGGAGAGGGTTAGGTTGGATATCAGGAAAAGATTCTTCCCCCAAGGGCTGTTGAGCACTGCCCAGGCTCCCAGAGCTCCAGGAGCATTTGGACAACACTCTCAGGAACAGGACAGGATTGTTGGGGTGTCTGTGCAGGGCCAGGAGTTGGGCTGGATGATCTTTGTGGGTCCTTTCTAATTAGGATGTTCTAAGAGTATTTATAATATCAGCCATTGGTTGAAACCCCAAAAGATTGCAAATGTTTTGCTAGAAAAAGGTCTCCAAACAGATAAAAAGACATAATTTTGTTTGAGTCAAAGCTCACGGTAGCTCCCTGTGTCTGGCCAGGATAGGAAGGATGAGGACTAAAGAAAGGAGGAAGAAGGAACAGTGACTGTCTGTTCACTGCTTCCTAAATTAGACTATTAAAACTAGTTCTCAGAGTGAGACACAGGGAAAGAATGGGTTGCATTCCTTAACTTGTTGGTTATTCCCTGTGCCTTGGTTTCCCATGCTTAGGAGTGGAATGGTTTAAAACTCCCAGCAAGGCTTCACTCATTAAATGGGATGCTGATGGACTTTGCAGCTGGAAGGTGGCTGCTCTTCCTTCCATTTTGGAAGGACAAAACTTATTTTTTAGAATCCTTGAGATTGGAGAAGCCCCCCAAGACCAGCGAGCCCAACCTTTCACCAATCCCTACCCAGACCAGAGCACTGAGTGCCACATCCAGCTGTTCCTTGGACACTCCAGGTGTATAAAGTAGATTTATCTCCAAACAAAACCCAAACCAACCCACCCAAAGCCCAGCCCTGAGGTTTGCTGACCTGCTGTGCTGTGGCTCCTCTCTCCTTGGGTGGTGTCACAGTCCTCTGAGGAGAGGCTGTTCTCCGAAATCCTCCTGCCCACAGCTGCCCTCCGTGGCTCCCGGGGGCCCTGCTGGGGACAGACCCTCCCATCAGCTGCCTGGACACAGGGATTGCTCTGGCTAATCCCTTAAGAGGCACAGGTGTCACTAGCAAATCTGCTTTACTGGAATAAACAAGTCTGGCAGGTGACATCTTATTTAACCAATATAAAGTTTGATCACAGAGTACCTGACCCTCTGTAACCTGGGAAACACTTTCCTGGAGAGGTCAGTCAGTGCCCTTTGGAAGTTCTCTTGGTTGAAAAGGACCACAAAGATCAGATTTTTAGGTCGTTCCCACAGCATATACAAAATTTCAGTCTAGATTTTTTGCATTTCATGCAATTTCTTTTGAAGCCAAGAGTCACAGTTGTTGTATGAAGATTTAAAATCAGAATAAGGATGCAAGGAACCACTTTTCCAAAATCTGCATTCATTTTCAGCCACAGAAAAAGGAATTAATAGTATTGAAATAAAAGTTCTTTTGAGTGTTTTGTTTTGATTTGGATAGTTTATGCACTTGGTACCAAATAATTCTCTAATTAGGTCTGATAAGGCTGAAGTTTTTAAGCAGGAAAATGTTAGAGATAAATATTCTCAGATCTCCAGGATAATCACTCTGCTGCAGAGCTGGACAGGATGTTCTGTAGCACCACACAGATGCTCTAGCTGCCTCAATCAGATTTTATTCTTATTTGATGAGACCAACTCCACAGAATCTAAATCTCAATAAAATAAAACACGACAAGAATTTTCTGCAGCTTTGATAAAAGTTCATGAGCACAGAGTTAAACTGGACTACATCAATGCAGGATGCATTCACAGCTGAAAGTCAACCCAGAAAATCCTAGAAGGTGCTGGACCTTTGTTCCCTCTCTAGGAAGAGTTAAATCACAGTTGGAAATTCAGATTGAGGCTAATGTAGAGAAAAAGGCAGGTTTGGCAAGATGCTCCAACCACACATTCACCTCCCAATTCCAACGACTTTCTTATTTGCTGGTCACCAAACTGAAGGAAATTCCAGAGTTTTATTTTCACAGAACTGAAGTGTAAGATAATCACTGTGAAAAATCAGGCTGCTTTCCATGCAAACAGCAACTTCACCAGGAAAGGAAAATGCAGCTGGAAGACCTTATTTTCCATTAGCACGGGAAATAGTTTCTATTTCTGTGGTTTAAGGCTTTGGTAACCTTTCTTACTGGAAAAGAGCTTTAGTTCTGACAAGTCTTGCACTGACAAATAGGCTCAGGTCTGGGAGTGCCTGCACACTTGTAAGGACTTGCAGGTCCCTCATTCTGTGAAAACTATTCTGAGATGGTCTTTCTTCAGCCAATGCCCCCTTTCACATCACCCCAAGCCTTCCAGTCTTGGGTTCTTGCAGCTCAGATTTTGGGGTCCAAAGGCTCTGGCAGGAAAAGCTCATCAGCAGAAGCAGCTAAAGAATGAGATAAGGAGTGCTCCAACTGCACCACTCCAGAGCCTGCCAGCTCCTCCTCCTGCCCTTTGCCACCTCACATCTGCAGGTGTTACAACTTCACCTTTCTGTGGGTGAGCTGCAGAACACAGAGTCAAAATCCCAGCCACCAGAACACAAAAGCTTTAGAAGTCAGGGATATTTCAGTAAACCTACAAATATTCAGGAAATCTACAAATATCTGTAGGTTTTATACCAACAGTTTTATCTTGGAGGGGGGAAAAAAAAGCAGAAAAAGGAAAAAAAACCAACAAAATTTAGCAGTGGGAAGATGAGGAATTTTCCCCATCACAGCTGATGGACTGACCAACTGCAGGGAGCCAGCAGGATCATGGCTCATGGAAGGTAACTCCTCTCACACAGAGGAAGTCCTCTTAGGGATTTGTCACTCTGTGGCTGGGCCACAATTCCCAGGGCACAGCTCCTGCTGCTTTGGAAAGGAGATGAAAGATTCCTCCCGTGTGGAAAACCCCAAGTTCTCAGAGTTGGGCAAGTGCAGAAGCACCGTGAGCACAGGTAAAGCTCTGCCTGGGGCACAGAGTTGGGCAAAAAGCCAAATCAAAGTCACACCTATTTCACTACAAACCACCTGTGTCAGATATGACCCTGCCACGAGGTCACCTACACACCACAGCAGGTTTTGCCTGAAAAGAAAATATGTGAACCAGCCTGGAGACAACTTTTTCAGAAATGCTGCAGATCTGATTCTCCTCCCCCTGGGTGTGCTTTCACCTATCACTTACAGGAAGAATCCTTTGAACATCAGGTCTTTTATCAGTTCCAGTCTTTGCTTAGCACTGAACTAACCCAGGCTACCGTGCCTGCCCCTAATGGGATTAGAGCAGTTTTTTTCCATGGGAATGCAAGAAAAAAGATCTGCCTCCTATCTTTTGCAGAAGACACAGCAAGATCTGAGTGAATAAATGAATAAATGATAAGATTTTACTTACAATCCTGAAAATTTAAGTAGGTTTGTTTGGAATGGGAGATGGAATCTGGAAATCCAAGCTCTAACCTGGATCCCTGCCCCAGACCTGCCCAGCAACCATGAAAGTTGATTTATCAGCACTGCCACGAGCCTCCAGCCGTGGTGCTGCTTAGCTCACACACAGATTTTGTCAGCAAAGCTCTGACAGCACCAACACATTAAGTCTTCAGCAAAGTCCAAGGAAAACTGCCATCTCTCAGCTGAATTTACAGTTGGACTCAATGATAGAAAGGAATTTTCCACCAAAACCGTTCCATGAAGCCTCACTCAGGAAAAAGCACAGGAAATCAGTGGGAGAGGCAACTGCAGAGCTGCAGTGCTGTCGTGGCTCCCACCTCACTGAGCCACACCTGGGTCCCACACTGCTCCCCTCACTGCAGACTGACACCACCCTCCCATCCAGAGATCAATTCCCAGAACCAGGAATCGAATTCCAAACATGCCCCTTCTCCCCCCACACATCTAAACTTCAGAACATTACTTTTCCCTTCTACAGTAAGAGTAACAGATTAACTTGGAATAGAGGTTTTGAACCAAACCCGACCAGTTTTGTGCCTCCTGGATGGCGTTAACTGGGTTTAGTTGGTTTTCAACAGTTTGAATTGCTAAACTTGACAAACTATCAGTTTCAGATTCACTCAGCTCCAAAACAATTTATTCCCCAGGCTGAGATTAAGTTACTCGGAGCCCATCTGCAGAATTCCTGGGGAATTCTGAGTGATTAATCCTACAGCAAGAGTTCAGGGAAGGGCAGCTCTCATATCATGACAAAGCGTCCAAAAATTCAAGTTGTGAAATGACTTCACACAGACCCAAAATTCCCTCTAACACCGAGTTGCTCCTCTGAGCCCTAAACTGCTGCATATTTTGTCCAAAATGTGTTTGTTTTAGTCAATACTTCAAGAAAACCACCCGCAGTAAAACAAAGCCAGGAGGAGAGGAAACTATGAGAAAACTGGAAAATCCACCAGCATCGAGGCCTCGGGACTGTGTTGCAAGTCCCCAGCATATGCAACTCATTTTGGAGTTAAGCAATTCCCCCCGGGACACGCCGGCTGCAGTCCACATGCGGGATCAGATTTCATGAGCAGTTGGAAGAAAAATGCGAGCCCTGAGCATTTGCAAGTCAAAACTAGTGAGGGCAGGAGCTGCTCTGGCCATCTCGGCTTCGTTTTCCCCCAGTGAGGATTTTTTTTTTCGATAAGAAACATTTTGTAAGACACAAAGATGAGGGAAGAGCGAGGGAAGGATGGGAGTATTTCACTATGTGTGTGTGAGTTTGTGACACTCATACTGATGCAGATATCAAAAATCCTCATTCCTTAGTGCTTCATCTTGACTGCTACAGTCCTGATTGCTGAGCTCACTTCAAACAGTTACTTATTCTTTCATATATTAAAAATTACATGAATACCTACGTATGTAGTTTTATACAATTCTCATTTGCACAACTCATTGTAATCTTCAAGACACACACAATCCCAACTTACTTTTCAAAACTTAATAAACTCCATACTTATTTTCCCCTCTTCCACTGAACCCTATCAAAAGCAAATTCACTTTACTCCTACGAGCAATCACGAGCTGCCACAACTCCGAGCGCTCTGCACACACTTGTGTGGCTCGAGTAAGTTACTAACACCACGACGTTCTGTTTCCACTAAAACAATGAACACAATATTTGCAGAGTCAATAGTTGGAGCCACTCCCTCCCGGGATTTTCCTGATGCCGCAGAAGCAGCAGCTTTAGATTTGGAGGGATCAGATCCTTACCTTGGGCTGAGGGGCTTCACCCTTCTCGAACATCATCTTGAGCTTGGTCAGGGGCACGCTGTACTTCTCGATCCTCCCCGGAGACTCCGACCTCTCGCTGCCTTCGGGCTTTTCCATTTCACGGGGCTCTCTCACACAGTTTTCCATGCTGCCACTGTCCCGGGAGTGGCCGTGGGGCTCTGTGCTGTCACTAGCGGGACACTGCTGGCCAGGGGCAGCTCCAGCCCCCGAGGATGGCGAAGGGGCGCGGCCGGTCCCGACCTTGTGCCTCACCTCAGCAGAGCTGCTCCGCACCGCGTCCTTCCCAGACTCCGCTCCCAGCACCGACTTCTCCCACTTCTTCTTCAGCACGCTCAGATTCCCCCTCGTTAAGTGAGCGGGCAGGTTTTCTGCGTTCTGCAAAGAGCAAGGAGTTAATTCCAGCTCGCCTCAGCACTTCCTTTCCATGCAGGAGGAAGCTCAGCACCGATCCCCGCTCCCGGCCAGCTGTGAATAGTTACAGCTGTGCCACATGGAGAAAGCATCCAGGATAGGGAAGGAAGGAGGGGGGAGAAGAGAAAAGTCAGGAGTAAGGCAGGAAGTGAGCAAACAGGAATGGCCTTATAAGGCAAAAGGGAGTCAAACCCCAGGAGTTAAATGCCACACAAAAGACCTGAATCCACATACGAAGGAAATGGGGCTCAAATCCACACGAGGAGGGTCTCCAGTCCCAGAACAAGGGAACAGAGCACAAGCAGCCAGAGGAGAGGGCTGGTGTGCCATATGCTGCAGTGTCTTCAGAAGACAACAGCTACCAGGCCTTCCAAAAGCTACAAATTAGCTCTCAGAAACCACTAAATCCTTGGAGTTACCTGTTTCTGCTCTCAGATAACAGCAACACTTCAGTTCTCAGAGACCTGCCCAGGATTTTACACCACACAGCCAAAGCTCAAGCCAAGCACCCACAACAAACATCCTTCTGCTCCAGTTGAAAAATAACCAAGAACTTGCTGAGATTTTTGTTCTATTTCACTCAACTCCTTCAAAAGCACCGCTGAGGACACACACACGAGTCACTGGCACTGCCTCACACCCAAGAGAACACCCAGAGCAGCATCACCTCTCATCCAGCTGCTGCCCAGCCCGGCTCCCAGCAGTTCCCTGTCCCCCAGAGCAACAGCCCAGCCCCTGTTTGAGCCATTCCCATCCAATACCTGCCACCATTGCATGTTTCCTGCCTCTCCCTTTGGAGACCACTCCAAACTCATTGCAAGTGGAGCAGGGCTGCCAGGCTTACAGGAATTAACCAGGATTAGCAGCTATATTAGGATTTAAGTCTCTCACCCTATTACTCTTCTGGTCACATTTTGAATGCTGCTTTGCAAATTGACTTGAATCCACCTACACTTCAACAAAATCAGCATGTTTGCTGACTATTGAAAAGAATGTATTAAAATTATAAGGGAAGTGTTGTAAGGGAACAGAAATACTGAAAATTGTGCAGCAGATTTCTGTGGGATCCCAACACAAGGCCCTCCTGCTTCAGACTTGCCTGTTCCCTGGTGACAGGAAGATTGACAGACACAAGGACAAGTAATGAAGAAAATTTAAGACTGAAAAGTCATTTTTAGAAAGCTTATTTTATCCCACCTATATCCCAAACAGCAAAGAGTGGCTCCCCAACTGTTAAAGAAACCAAGGCAGCAACTTTCCTATAGATCCTGAAAATACTGGCAGTGCTTTAAAATACTAATTACCCTGAGGAGCAGGACAAAGCCCTGCAACCTTCGAGCCTGGTATGTCAGCCAAGGTTCCCTGACCCCTGAACACCTGAGTGCAGAGGAGGTTACAGGAAGGAATGTGGGGCTGTAACAGAGCCAAGAAAGTTGGTGCTGCCTCATCCAGGGGTGTTTGCAGTTGGAAGTCACTTCAGAGACAATTCCACAGCTCTCAAAGACACATGCTGGATTCCAGGGAGGCTTGGAGGCTCCTTTTAAGCACTTTTAAATTTAGTTAAGAAAGGAAGTGGCACCACACAAGTGCCTCCAGCTAAGAACAGGAGGTGGGTATTCCTGGCTTGTGGTTAACTCATTTTGCCTTTTGCTTAGGAGAAAATTGGTGATTCAACACAGCTTTGGGCAAGAAACTTCCTTTCCTCCACACTGGGAAAAAGTGTGGAGCATGGAGCAAAAGCAAACCTTATGTCTAAGCCAGATTTTCTGTAGGACTCACAGCAGCAATTTTGATATTCCCAAAATCAACTGTCACAACAATATTCATGCAGGTGATCCCTCCTGACTGCAGGCTGTGCTTATTGCCAAGGAAACAAACACTTATACAAAACACTTACACTTCTCTTCTTCTCAGCAGTGGCTTCTTCAGCAGCTTTCTGATACCTTTGAGAGAATGAAAAAACAAACAAAACCCAAGTTTTAACCAGAATACTGAATGCTCCTGAAGACAGCTGAGATTTTATTCTTCCCCCACCAAGGGCTCTGTGCACGCCCTGGATCAACTAAAACTAGAGGCTGGACAAACAGCAGCAAATAACACAAAGCCAAGTGACAGACACATTTTCAGTCATCCAGTTTACAATAATAACACCCATTAATACTTTTCATTCCCTAAGCACTCTGATTCCCAAATAGAGACAGTTTACCTTGGAATAGCTGTATTGTTTCCACCACCCAGCTGTCTGCTGTGCCCCCTTGCAGGAATAACTCAGCTCTTTATACAGCAGCTGCTGAACCAGAACAAATTCCAGCTTGGCACATGCCAAAAATCTCCCTAAGTGCCAGTGGATTTTACTCTGCAGGCTGGGAACTGCCCCCATTCAGCACTTGCCTCCTGGGCAGCTGAGCCATCACAGCCTCACAGATAAGCCACCCTGGATCATGAATCAAAGTTCTTTAAGGAGATGTAGGAAATTCCAGTAATGTGCACTCTGCTGGGTGTAAGTCCCTCCTCAGTCCCCTCTGGTTTCTGTCCTGCACAAGGTGATTGCACTTGGCCTTTGAAATAGGAAAATTTGTGACAAGTTTTGCCATTTGGAGGAGAGCTTTGCCTTTCAGAGAGAAGGAACCCAGCGTCTGCAAAGGGTGTTTCTGTTTTCCTTATCTGTGGAATTCTGCTTTTGACACAACAGTGAGTGTGTTACAGTCTGGTGCTGCTCTATGAGTGTAACCTCCTCTTTAATCCATGCAAACACACTAAACCACATCTCTGCACCAAAGAGGGTCCAAATTTGAACACAACGTGCTGAGAAAGTGATGCTGGAAAAAGAGGGATCAATACTGGAAGAAGAAACAAAAAGGGACACAGATGAAAGTCAAGCAGCACCTGGAAAACAGACGATGACTGAGGAGTCCCAGCCCTTGCTCTGAGAGTCAGCCCAGCATGGGGCACTTTTTGAGTCTCTGCTGTTGCCTTTTGTGCCTCTGACCTGACAAAACTGATTATATGGGATGGAGAAAAATGTTTTCACGTACAAATATTTAACTAACAGCATTTTTAAAAGTCACACTCCTCCCTGAGGGCATCAGGGTGGCACAGCCAGAGAGCAGGACCATGTTTTTCCAAAGCACTGACCCCGCCTATGTAGAGGGACACTACTTGATTAAGGAATAGCAGTTTGGATTACTTCCAGTAAGCCTTTTTCAAGGGATTATCAACATTTAGCAAGATGACCAGGTTCTGTAATCAAGCTTCAGCGAGTGAATAAATTACCTTAACAAGGTGGTAACAGGAAACAGCTTCTCCCTGGGCCAGAGGCCACAGAGGAACTCTGGAGCTGTGGGTGTGTAACTATCGCTCTCCTACAGATTCCATAAAGTTTGCTCCACACTCAAGATCCAAGCACTCCAAAACTTTGTTACACTATTAATGCAAGAGCCTTGCAGACTCAGTTGCCCAAATCCCGTTGAAAATCCCAGCTGTAGCTGTATAATTCCTTAAGGAAACAAAAACTTTTCCAGGAAATGCGTTGGTTACCACTCAGCTTTCTCAGGCTATACAATATTTATGGCTTGAGTGTAACCCTTTATCCGTCTCTCAGAGAAAAGGGAAGCTTAATACTCCTTTTCTACCCAGGTCAGGTAGAAAAGTCAGGAGATATCAGGAAAAGGTTCTTCCCCCAGGGAGTGATCATGACCCCGAGGCTGCCAGAGCTCCAGGAGCATTTGGACAACACTCCCAGGGATGCCCAGGCTGGGATTGTTGGGGTGTCTGTGCAGGGCACAACAACTGTGAGAGCAGCAGTCCCTGCCCAAGGTGCCAGCTGTCACCTGCACACTCAGCTGGTGCCCCCAGCCCCACAGCACTTACCTGGAGAACCTCTCTGCGAGGGCCGAGGACTTGTTCTTGTTGACCAGGGAAAGCTCTTTGGCAGTGATTTTCAAGGAGTGGGAGGCCCATTGCCTCCTATTGAACGGGGAAGGCTCCATCTTTATCTTCCCAAATCCCTGCGCAGGAGGAAGGAACAGTGTCAGCAACAGGAATTGTGAGCAGAAGTTTCACCAAGTGGTTTGCTCCTGTGTCCCTGTTCAGCTGCCCACAGCATCCCAGTGCCATCAGCCCCAACCCCTCAGGATCTCGTCCATCAACTGACTTTAAAAAGGCAGCAGATGACAGTTATCATTTCCTCTGCAGATGCCATTGAGATGGTGCCCTGATAAAGCCACGGGCACAATGGGGAGCTGTGAACATGGAGCTGCGACTCCAGAGTGACACTCCTGTGTCACACACGAGCTCCAGAAAGCCCCAAAGTGCCCTCAGTTGTTCTGGTTTCAAACCAAATGTGCTGGCATTTATGTAAGAGGGTTTGGGTTACGAAACTAAGAGGATATAATTACTATACAAACATTTTTCATTCACTCTTGTGCTCACTCTCAGCACAGCAGCGTTTCCTCTGTGAGCTCAAACAAGTCTCGTGTTCATGGAGGCAGCTGTGCCCCTCCTGTTGCAGCAGTTACCAAAATATCAGTTAAATAGTATTAATTACCTAAAGAACAACTCCAACCACCCCATCCTGCTGGAAAGGGGAAGAGATTTTGTCCAGCTTTTCACCACAGAAGCCAACAAGACTATATCAGATTTATTTTTTACATAGTTTTCTTTTGTAGAGGAGGAAAGGAGGGGAGATTAATTTACAGAGTGCTCTGATAAGACAAAAATAAAGCCTGTAGGGCAACGCCTTTCCCTTTTTCCTCTTTTCTTTTATCCCATGTCACACAATGCCTGTGGCAAGGGCACGAACTGACCCTGCAATGGCCACTCCAGGCAGGCTGAGCTCTTCCTTGTATTTTCCATTAATTCCTTTAACAAATTTGCACAGTCACGGAACTCTGGATCCAGTGTGAGTCCAGGTCTGCTGGACAACCAGTCACACATAAAGAGAAACACCTTCAGAAAAGGTGGTGTAAACAGTCCATCAAAGGGAGGAAAAACATTTCCAAAATCCTCACAGGTGTGAGAAGCACCTGGTCAGAAATGACAGAGATGTGGGATTCAGCAGCACCTCAATCCAGGAGAGTTCAGGGGCACAGGCAGAGTCTGGCAGTTCCCAGTGCTGGAGTGGGAGCAGAGAAGCCTCTCCAGGCTGTTCCCTGCCTGGAGACAGAACAGGTGGCAGGTGAGCACAGCTCTGCCCTGGATGTGTTCAGGAAGAATGGGCCTTTCTCTCCATGATTCCCCTGATGTCCTGGAGAGAACAGCAGGCCATGACAGGACGTGTTTTGTCAGGACAGGGGTTTTGGTGGGGTTTTCAGATAGTTTTTTGAACTGTCGCAGCAAACAAGTGACGCTGGTTTTGTGGGGATGTTGAAACACACTGAAACCACTTATCAGTGTTACTTTTCCAGGTGCAGCTACCTGCAGGCTCAGCCTCTGAAAGGCACGCAGAGCCCCTTGCAACCAGGAAGAGAAATCCAAACTGGAATTATCTTCTGAACTTCCTGCCTTATTGAACACATTCTGCATCACCAAGTCCCCTGTAAACCTCCAGCCAGGCTGCACTGAGAGGAAAGTGCTCTGCATTTCACTGGCCTTTGACAAGAGCACAAATCACCATCCACAAAGGATCCCATTTCCATCTTCTCCCATTCAAAAATCATCTTGCATGCACAAATAAAAC
This sequence comes from Petroica traversi, assembly GCA_025920805.1. Taxonomy (NCBI): domain Eukaryota; kingdom Metazoa; phylum Chordata; class Aves; order Passeriformes; family Petroicidae; genus Petroica; species Petroica traversi. The sequence goes on along the minus strand of JAHLSL010000124.1, from coordinate 235,720 downwards.
CAGTATTTCTGTGACTGCAGCCCCTCAGTCTCAATCCCCAGGAGCCTCAGAATACACACAGAGAGGTTACAGATAGAATTTACTGCTGGAAAACCCCACAAAAAGAATTCTGTCCATGTTAAAGACCAATGCTGAATGAGCCATGTCACGCCACAGTTTGAACTTTGTTTTATGACTAATCTTGAGCCAAAGGGAGCTCACCTGAGGCTCTGCTGCATTTTAAATGGCCTTTCAAAGAGCAGAGTCAGCTGTGCCCAGGAAACAGGAGCGGGGCATTCATCAGAGCTCCCCTGGCACAGGGAACAGGTGCTCATTGACACTCGGAAGGAACAGTTCAGTAAAACACTGACAAACAAAACTGAATGTAATTGTTCAGAAAATAACCCTGTTTTGGATGCCTGAGCATCCCATTGTAGCTCCAGCCAGCCCTGTTCAGGGTTGCATCTTCTCCCTACTGAGTTTTTCTGTTTCCCTGCCATTCTCCATCAAAACCACAGGTATATTGAGCCAATCCAGCCTGTTCAGGCTAAAATCTCTCCATAAAGGCAGTACCTGCTGCTGGGACATTCAGCTGGAAAGAGAAGCAGCCTATCTGGAATTTCAGTCAGTAGAAATGACATGAAACAGACCTCTGACATGCCTTGAAACTTGCGCTCCCACATTTTTATGCCATTCCACATTCTTAGCACTTTCTCATTCATTTACAATTTTGGCATGTTCAAATATCTCTGGGCTTTCTTTGCCGCTCCTTCTGAAAGGTTCATTCAGAGTCATTTCAGAAAATACATATTAAGATTTAAACAAGACTATGAGTGTTCTGCCTAGTGCAATGGAGACAGGCTCTGTGGAAGGTGGCACAGAGTCAGAGGAGATGGAGAGGGATGCCAGAGGTGCACCAGATGTTCAGGAAAGGAAGAACAGTGATTGAGCCACAATCTACCACAGCGGATTAAACACAGCTCCAACAACTTTACCCACGAGTTTAACAGCAGAATAGAAATCCCTCTATCTGGAAAACCCCTGACTAACGCTTGCCACGGTGAAAGTGGCCTATTCATTACAAGTGGCCACAGGAACGGGCCACCCGCGGGCACCACACGCCAGCCCCG
>JAHLSL010000124.1:204007-220127 GCA_025920805.1 Petroica traversi | reverse complement strand
GAGCGCGGCCCGGCCCGGCCCTGGAGGTCACCGAGGAGGGCGGGCGCCGTGTCCGCTGTGGCCCGGGACGGGCTTCACCTGCTCACGGCGTTTCACGGGTTCGGTGAAGCGGTTTCAGCCTTTGCTGAACCAACCCGGGTGGCCGCTATAAACTTTGCACCGAGTTTTGTCCCAAAACGTGCACGGAGCAAAGAGCGGCGGGGCCGGGGGAGTAACGGAGGGAGGCGGGCGGGCCTGGGCTGGGTCTGCCCGAGGGGGTTCAGCTCGGGGGTTCCTTCTTGGGGGGTTCTGACCGGGGGTTTTGTTCCTGTGACTGCTGAGGTGGTGCTGGTGGGCTTCCGCACGAACACCAGCATGTGCTCCGTGGTTAAGAGCCGCTAAATAAAGCAGTTTGGGAAACACGTTCTCTTTCTTAAGCCAACCTCCTCAGTTCCGAGCTGAATGTTCCTTGGCTTCACGGAGAGGAATTAAAGTTGTCGTGAAGACGGTGACAGGTCTGGAGAATTAGGGGTTGCAGTGTTCTGCTGGAAGAGGAACTGCTGAGGCCGATGGGAGGCATGAGCAGCTGCCTCATCCCAGGCTGAGCGTGGTGAGAGGCCCCTGCGAGCCGCGGGTGCACGAGGCAGGTTCTGGAATGCAGGGATGGGGATGAGGACGGGAGCTCGAGCAAATCAGAGAGCACATGGCTGCTGGTGGTGTGGATGGGAGCTGGAGCTCATCAGCACTTCGGGACTTTTAGGGAGTCCTAAAGCAAAGACTCAATCCTGTCTCATCTTCTGATAGTGTTGGGGTGTTTCTGTGATCTTCATTCTGGAAGCCTCAATAATATTTAATTTTGAGTTCCTGAGGACCACCTGGAGTTTCTGAAGGTTTCTTTTCACTGCCAGGACTGAGAGCTGGAGTTCAGAGCTGGGTGTCCTGGGATGCTGCAGATGTTTGGGAGCAGACAGCAGCTTTGTGTGGGGATCTTTGGGGATGCCTGGAAAATAAAGCACAGAATGGGTGGAAGTCCCGGGGTTTTCAGGGGCATTGGTTGAGTTGCTGTAGTTGTCAGTGTTTGTTTTACACCTACTTGAGGTGTACACGTGGTGATTGTGCTGAGCTCTTCACAGTGTGTATGGGGGGGGAATTTGGGTTTCCTTCAGCATCCTTTAGTTCCAAATTTCTGCAGTGATGGCTGTGTAAGGGCTGTGCAAGGCTCCTGCTGTTTTATATGTTTATGTTTCAGGCAGGCCTTTTTTCTCCCTCGCAGCAAGGACCTGTGTGCTGCTAACAATTAATAATTAGGTGCATTTTGGATATTAATAAATGCATCAAGAGAAATGGTATTGATATAATGGCTACTGGGCCTGCTGTGGGCTCCACTCAGAATGGTATGTGCTCCTAATTCCATATATTTATAGTTCATTTGGGAAATGGGAGTCTGTGTGTTTCAGGTGAGTGAAATGCTTCCCATGACATTTCCTGGTTAGAAACCCAGGACTGTGGGAAGCACTGAGTGTTGTTGGCCCTGTCGAGCAGGTGAGGCTTCCTGTGACCCCACACCTCCCCTGTTCACCCTCCTCTGACACCTTCACACAGCACAGCTGGGCCTTGGCTTTTCCAGGGGGTGGAGGAGGTTCCCCTGAACCCCAGAGGGCTCGTACCAGCTGCTGGAAATCCCTGCAGCTCCTGGTGGGAGTGATTCTCCTGTGACCACTAAAGTTACTGTGAGACTGAGAGTCACCTGAGACACTGAGAGCACTGAACTGTTACCTGAAATGTGCCCACAGCTCCCAAGGAGTTCTGTGTGTTGGTTTGACACCAACTTCTCCTTATCCAGCCTCCAAATCTCTGTGAGATCTGAGGACCCCTCAGAGGTGATCACAGTGTCTGGAACCCCCAGAAGGGTCCCTACCTGCCTGTCCCCCAGCCAGCACAAGGCTTCTCTCAGCTGCCTTCTGTAGCTTTGCTGACCTTGGGGTTTTTCCATTTGCTAACGTTTCCATTTCTGGAAAAGAGTTTGTTTCTCCCCTCGCAAGTTTGGTTAAATTATCTTCTGGATTTTTTGCTTTGATTCTGTTTCAGTGAGTTTGTCTACTCCAGGAAATCTGTCACAAGCGCGGGGTTAGGATTTTGGTTGCAGAATAATTTGAGTTAATGTTAAAATCAAATGCTTTAAAACTCCTGAGTGCCTGCAATTTTGTTAGCTTAATTGAATCTGGTTAAATGTAATTTGGATGTAATTACAATAAGAAAAATATCCTTTGCCATCTTTCAGGATGAGAATTTTCTCCAAAATCCAATATTTGGGAGTTGCTGGAGGAGAATCTTTGATCCACATTTGCTGAAAGTAGCACGAGAGAGAGGGGAAGCTGTGCTGAGGAGGAGAGCTTTGTCAGCTCGTGGATCCCAGCGAGTGTTCCCAACCTTTGTCACTCTGTAAAGCTTTAACCTCATCATGAAAGTTCCCGATAGCAGCTGGGAGGATCGTGCTGCAGCCAATCCCACGGGCTTGGTGTTTGGAGCCTCAGTTAAATAAGCAAAAATTGGTATTTTGGCCTCCTCTTCTGAAGAGCCGCTGGCCAGGACCAAGCGGTTTTGCTAATGGAGAGCAGCATGAATTTCCCAAAAGCTGATGTAAATTAGGGACTTTTTATGCACTCCAGTCTGTGGGGTTTTGCTCTTAAGATGAGTGAGAAGAGGGCTGGACCCTGCTGGGCTGTTGCAGCTCACTGTGTGTAGCACGAGGGGAAGTGGCCCATGCTCTGTTTCAGGTGTGTCCCAGCCATTGTGTTCCTGATTCATCCATCACTTCAGAGTTGCTTTTAGTCCCAGTCACCTCCAGAAATGCAGTAATTGCCCTGAAGTGTTTCAGTTTCACTTTATCACATTTATTCTTTTAAATCACTTTAAGCCTGAGCTCAGTGCTACCGTCAGAGATGTAGGTAGTGAGGCATAGTTTATTTATAGAAAAGAATGAATCATCTTTTGGATGTGTCTTGTCTCTTTCGCTTTGTGAAAAAGTAAATTCAAGGAACTGGGACCTGCTGGCTCTGGGTCCATGTGCAGGAGCCCATGTGGGCAGATGATGCAGCCCCAGGAGAGACCAAAAGCTGAGCAGAATTTAGTTTGGAACTGCAGTGACAGAGCCTGTGGGTGCAGCAGGTTTTTTTCTTTGCAGGTTGTTTTGTTGGGGAACAGCTACTCTGCAATCTGCAAAGGGAATTGCACGTGTGTCCTTTCACCCTGAACTATTTCCAGTTTCCAGCTCTGCTGCTGGGCAAAGATTAACGGGAGGGGAAGACTCTGTTGCTATGTGGATTAAATCAGTTGTGCGTGGGGGGTTTTGAATCTCAGAGCTTTGCAAAAACCGTGGTCTTTGTTTTGCTTCTCACATGGTTGTCTTGAACCTCTCCAGTGTTTGGAGGCTTCTTGTTACTGAACTGGGGCTTGTCCTTGCAGCAAACAGCTCTGGCACGAGGTGTGACCTTGGCAGAGGAATTATCTCTAAAGCTATTGCAACTGCTTCCTTATCCTTGTGCTCTGTGTTTGAGGCCTGGTCCTGAGCCACTCCTTAACTTCAGAATCCAGGAGCCCGGCCTCCAACATATCCAACTTGCTTATCTGTGTGTTTGTGGATATGAGCTGGATTAATGGCTTTCACCTTTTAAAGTCCAGCAAATCGCAGCAGTGAGCTGGAGCATCGTTCAGTGGCTGGAGGAGCTGTTTTAGCTGCTTGTGGGGTGTTGGGATATCTTGGGGGGAGAATTTTTGCAAAAGAGTGGTTTTATTCACTACCCTATAACTACAGTTATTATTTCACTGTGTGAAAGAGCAAAAGCTATGGTTTTCCTCCGTGCTGCTGCTGGACTGTTGGATTCCTCACCCAAATGCCTTTGAGCAGTTCTGGGAGAGGGACCTTGAAGGACTCTATCCTGTCCTGTGGGAATGAGTGTTTCTCTGTGTCAGGTGCCAGGCTGGAGTCTTGTAGTTCTTCTTGTCTGTCTCATTTGTAACCCTCTCACTCTAATTATGGTCCTTGTTGCCCAGACCCAAAGTGAGAAGATCCTGTTCTCTCCCCAGCAGGCTGGGATGGTGTGTAAGTTTGTCTTGGCTATTCAAAACCTTTAATCTCCTTGGTTACAAGTTGAAGGAAATCATTAGTGTCTGTTGATGGGTTTAAGATTCCTGGGGGAATGGGGTAGGACTCGGGTAAGTTCAGGAAGAATCCTGGCACAGCACAGGTGATGCTTGGCTAGTACAGATATCACTAATTCCGTTAAGTTATACAGTTTCTTCTCCTTGACATATGTTTTTTTACCTTCCTTTCTAGGAAGGGGTCTGGAGGAGGGAAAATTTCCCTTTCTGGTGAAAGGGGACTGGAGCATTATGACAGTCAAGTCTTTAAAAGCTTATGAGTTCCCAGAGCCCTTGCCGAGTAGCCGCTGCCTCCGCTGATGTTGTCGGATGTCAATAAAGAGAGGTTGAAGGCAACACTTCTAATGGAGGTAGAAACGAAATACTTGGAAAATACCAAGGATTTTCCTGTTTTCATTAATAAAAAAAAAATCACATAGGTGCTTAATAGCTGGGTAGACACTTGAGATGTGGAACTCTAGAGACAATCACTAAATTCACCTGTATTTTCTGCCTTGACTTCTGAGGCTTCTCCGGGTTGCTCTGACTAACCCAAAGTGTTCTGGTCTTTTCAGCAGGTAACATCAAAAGGTGCTGGCTTGAACCCCAACGCAAAAGTGTGGCAAGAAGTGCCCCAGGGCAGTGCTGAGGCCGTGCCCCCCACCAATGGCACAGAGCACACGTGGCAGGAGACAGCAGCAGCCCAGGGGACTCCAGCTGAGGGTGAGATGTTGGGGTATGGCCCTTTCTGGGGGATACTTGGAGGAGCAGCCTCTGCCTCTTGTCCTTGAGGTTGTCAGTGATGGAGGAGCATGTATGAAAGGAGCATGAGAAGGCAGCAGGTGGTTTTTAGGGGTGGTGGGACTCAGTGGTTTGGTTCAGGAAGGTGCCAGAGCTCTGCTGGAACAGGATTCAAGGAGCCCTGTGATGACCAAGTAACGCGCTAAGAGGGGAGCAGGGTGCTCAGTGTGTGGAAATGGATTCTTGACATTGCTGCACTTGAGCACCCACTGGACCCTGTGAACAGGAAAATGAGATCTGAGGGCCACCTGCAATCCAGGGGAGCTGAGGTGCTGCTGAGAGCTGTCAGGAGCATTTGTTCTGGAGCAGACCCTGTGCAGTATCCAGGGTTAGCTCCTCTCCATTCAGGCTGTTCCACTGCAATCCCATTCCCATCCTTAACACACAGAGTCCAGAACTAAGGATTCACCTGGTTTCACTTGTTTGGCTCAGACTTGATCTGGAGGATGCAGAAGATTCCCTGCAAAACAGTTTAGTAAAAGTTAGGGATAAAGAAGGGAGCATTCAGCTTGTGTGGCCTTGTCAAAGGTTTCTGGTAAGTCAGCAGAAGTGAGGAGAGAGCGCTGGGTTTGTGCTTTGCCTGACAGAAACTCATTTGTCTCTTCATAACAAAGTGAAGCAGTTGAGGCAGTGTAAGCAATTTTCATCCCTTGTTTTTAGGAACCTCGGTTAAATATTTTAAATTTCATGTGGAAAAGCTGATTTTAGATCCTCGGGCACTGATTTCAGGATCCTTTATGTACTTTTATTTACTTTTCCCTGAGAGCCTAGTGCAAACCAGATCTTCCTGAAATTGGGGAGGTGCAAGTTCTATCCAACACAAAGTCTAAGAAATACAGGCTAGGGTTAAACACTCTCAGGTACATCTTGCTTGAGTATTTGTTTTAATGTTGGTAACCAAAATTTTTCAAATGGGAAATATGCTGGAGCTGACAGGAGTTTTCCTGGTGCTGCTGTGTTCCTTTGCCAGGTAACATAGAGATCTCAGAGGACAGCTGCAAGCAGTATGACGTGATGTATTCCCCATCCTGTGAAGCCACAAGGAATGGCACAGGAGTTGATGAGGCATCAGCAAATGGAATTGTCCTGGCAACTGAAGATCTGGGATACCAAATCTATGAAGTGTCTGGTGAGTGCTGAAGTTCAAATGCTGCTGTCAGAGTCTGTAACCCCCCTGGAGCTGCTCTGAGTGTGCTTTGACCAAGCTGGAACTCTGATATGCCCATGAGTATCCAAGAAGCTCCAGTCTGGCTTCAACACTTGGCCAAACAGATGCAAAGTGGGGTCAGAGTCATTTTGAGAGTGTGTAGTTTGGGAGTTTTTAAGCATCTTGGATGAGCTTTTCCTCTTGGCCCTCCCCTGAGGGATTAATCATTGCATTCTGCCCTGAGATGTGTCCTTGCCTTGTCTTGTTGCCATGAAAGTGGGAGCTGATGGTGGTTGTGGTCCCTTCCAGGTGATGGCAGCTCCACTGTGTCCACAGAAGACATCAGAGAATGTTTGAGGAAACAGCTTGAATTCTGCTTCTCTCGGTAGGTGCAGCTAACTCAGCTTGGTAGAAGCCTTTTATTAAAATCCTTGGCAAATATCCCTCTTTTTGGCATGATGTGTGCTGTTACCTTGACAAAAACACAAAACAAGATTTGCTGGTGTGCTGGAGAAGCCCTGTGGCACCTTCCAGCTGTCTCAGTCCTGTCTGCAGCTGTGTCCTTGGATGGGGATGACTTTTGTACTCCACAGTCATAAGATGTTGAGATCATTCACTGTGTGGCACCAGAAGTCCTTTTGGCAGATCCTTTTTGCAGACCAACATGTAGAGAACTGGAACTTCATTTGAAGTTTTAAAAATTATCTTACTCTGCTTTGTGTTGATTTACTGGGATTTGTTCCCAGGAGAGAAAATCTGAGGGTGTTTTGGTTGCCAGTGAACATTAATTTAAACCTATAGTTATCCTCTTGTTTTGAGTTCTAAGGTTCAGGATCTTTATTAAATAATAATTTTATCTCTTTTTAGAGAGAATCTTTCCAAGGATCTCTACTTGATGTCTCAGATGGACAGTGATCAGTTTGTTCCAATATGGACAATTGCCAACATGGAAGGGATTAAGAAGCTGACAACAGATATGGATCTTATTCTTGAAGTTTTGAGATGTAAGTCTGGGGCTTTGGCATCTGTATCAGTAGCACAAAGAATCCTTCTGTGCTTCAGAGAGATCTTGTGGTCTCTGAGCTGGTTATGGTTTGTTGTGCTGGTAAATGGTGACAGGAACTTTACTGAGCTCCAAACTCCTGAATTCTCATTCTTTGTTCCAAGTTTCATGATAGAATCTGCTACTGCTGAGATGTGCACAATGTCCAATTTTTATGCTTTTAATTTCAGCTTCTCCTATGGTACAAGTGGATGAAAGGGGGGAGAAAGTCAGACCAAACCACAAACGATGCATTATCATTCTCCGTGAGATCCCTGAAACAACACCTATAGAGGTAAATAAAGAGAAATAAATAACTCTCTTACTGGTTTTGGAAGATGTCTTCAATAGGGCTTCAGACAGTCCCAGGAAAAGGTCAGCTGGTGTTTAATTGGATTAAACACGGATATTTTCCTTCTAGACCACATCAGTAACTTTTTCCGCCTGGGTGCGTTGTCAAAATAGCCAAAACAAAAACTTCATTGCCATTGTCCCTTCCCATTATTTATTACTATATTTAAACCTTTTTAAGGAAACCTTTTTTTCCACCAAAGCTGAGCTAGCTGGGCTTTTCTGGAAGGAAGTTTGAACTGGTTTCTTTACAGATCCAAAAATAAATCAGTCCAGGGCATAGCTTGGAATTCAGGCTGAATTTTTGTCACAGCAATAACTTCACTTGAAGTCAGACGGTTGTTTTGGCAGCAAGAAATGTTACTAAACATTTCTCATTCATTGAGCCCCAGCATGAGCTGAGCTCATTATGCCCAAGAAGGGAGGATAATAAAATTCCTCCTGATACTTGGCAAACAGAATGATTTAGTTCTTTGTTTTTTAAAGTTGTAACACAGGGTGTTTGTCTACCAGCATTTTTAAAGAGTTCTTTTAATGCAAACACTCAGCAGCTGCTTGTCCCTCTCTTTACAATCTGATTATTGCAAAGCTGTCATGTTGCCTTGACTTAGAAATATTTCATGGAGTCATTGTTGTCTCTGTGACTCTGCTGATCTGAAGGCACACTTTTCCTACGTGTTTCATATGGAGCTATCACCAGATCTACACAGATCTTGATTTTCTTACCTGCTCTGTTTTATCACCCCCAGGAGGCTGAACTGGGATTGGTGGGTCAAGAAGCAGGCAGAGGGTGATTTGGTCAGGACAATAAAAAATTCCTAGGGATTTTTTTGTGGGAGAGCAGAGCTGAGGCATAAACTTGGGTCCCTTTAGTGTTCACTGAACAAGAGCCTTGAACTTGTCTCCCCAGGAGGTGAAGGCTCTGTTCAAGAATGAGAACTGCCCCAAGGTGATAAGCTGTGAGTTTGCTCACAACAACAACTGGTACGTTACATTCCAGTCCGACACAGACGCTCAACAGGTGAGGCTGCCTTCCTCTGACACCCCAGCTTTACTCCCTCCCCTGCTCAAGGAAAGTGCCTGGTGCTTCCTGGAGCTAAAAGAAATATTTATTTACTGATCCCCTTCTTTGTTGTTTTAAGAGATTACTGGCAGGTTCTGGGTAATAAGACTAAAGTTGAAAGATTGTGGGGTTATAATTCCCTTGCCTGGCTCTTGCCTTGGTGCTCTCTGGCCTTGCACTGGAATCCTGAGTTTGAAGTGTTAATGAATTTAGCTGGGCTGGCAGGGGAGCACATTGCTGCACATTTGTGTTAAATCATGGAACATCTTTTGGGAAGTACCACTTTATCAAGATATTCTAATGTTGATTTTTTTTTTGTATCTGCAGGCGTTCAAATACTTAAGGGAAGAAGTGAAAACCTTTCAGGGCAAGCCAGTAATGGTGAGACTGCTTTAGCTGCTGTTTCTGTTGGGATTGAATTGTGCTTTTTCTGTTTGGATGATGGTTTTTGGGGGGTGAAGCAAGGACTCAGCAGTGGGACAGTCCATAACTCTGGCTCTGGAGGCTGGAAACGTGAACCAGGTCATGGGGAGCTCTAAAAAATTACAGTTCAGTGGCTGCTGCTTCCCAGGGGGAGTGAAATACATTCCTGTGCTGACTTCCCTTCTCCACTTGCCCCAGAATCTGGGTTTGCAGAGCTCAGGAGAGGGATTCCTGCCACTGTGAGTTTTGAGTTGGCTGCTGCACAGGGCAGGCTGGAGCAAAGTGCATGTATTGTGAGGGGAACTGTGACAATTGGAGTCTGGACTGTTGCTGCTGCAGAAAGCAGTGTTTATCTTGAGTTTTACAGATCACCCAGCTAAAGCAACATGTGTCCTTTGCCTTATCCTGCTCTGGGAATATGATCTGGACTGATTTTATCAGTTTTTATTCATAAGCAGTAACCAACCTTCACATCCCTCCAGCGGGCAAGAAAAATTCCACGTTCTCCTTTAGTGCCAGCTAACCCATGGTGTGATTTTCTGTCTTGCAGGCCAGGATAAAAGCCATCAACACATTTTTTGCTAAGAATGGATACCGGGTGGTGGATTCCAGTGTGTATCCCCAGCCTGTGCAGACCCAAGCCCAGTTTGCCTCCCCCCTGTTTATGCAGCCTGTATATAGCCCTCAGCAGTACTCAATTTACAGCATCGTGCCTCAGACCTGGTCTCCAAATCCTGCACCTTACTTTGAGACACCACTGGTGAGTGGAACTGGTGGGAAGGGGAGGAGGAGCTCAGCCCACCAGGGATAATTTGGTTAATAATCACCAGAGTGAGTGGGCATTTCAGGTTTCTTGGTCAGATCCTTCTGTTATGGCATGGCCCTGATAAAACAGTCAGTCTCAGCATTGGCTGCCATTTATTTCAAGGAATTTTGGTGTGAAATTCCATTATCCAGCAGCTTGTGTTGCTGGAAGAGCCCAGAGCTTTTACAGGAATGGGAGAACTTTGCTAAAGCAGATGCAGGCTGTGAACCTGTGGGGGTTTGGCTGGAGCAGTGAGTTCACACCACAGCAGATGCTGTAGCCCAGTGTGAAATTACAGCCAGGAGTAACTGCTGAAGCTGATCATGAATCTGCAAACATTTTCTTTGTAGCTCAGCCACTGAGACTGTTCTGTCTGTTGCAGGCCCCGTTTCCCAACGGTGGATTTGTGAATGGCTTTAATACACCAGGATCATACAAAACAAATGCTGCTTCTCTCAGTATAGGTCGCCCATTCCACAGGAATAGGTAAGATAATTCTGCCAGGTGTTTGCTCCTGGAAAAGATCCTCAAGTGTTCCTTGCATGTGCTTTCTGGTGGGACCACAGTATTAATTTCGTTTTATCAAGTGTATGATACTTTTCAACTTAATTTAAAAAATGAAGTTAGAAGGTGGCAGCTTAAGATGCAGAAATAATGAACACAGTGCTGGTGAGAGGAAAGGTAACTCCTTTAGAAGCCTCAGAGGAATTTTTGCAGACAAATAAATAACTTCCTCCTAAGATCATACTTGTAATTATGTTTGTTATACACAGATTATAAACTCCTGCAGCACAACATAAGCCTTTCCTGCTGGGATCAGGCTGGAGGAGCTGCTGATTCCTGCAGTGGGAATTGCTTGTCCTGACTGCTGCATCCAACTGCTCGATGCTGGGGCTGTTCCTGTAATTTATTTGCCTTATCCCCATCTTTCCTGAGAGCTGTGAGGACTTAGCTCAGATATAAACACTGGGGAGGAGTAAACACTTTGTATTGCTGGAGCAATTGCTCTGTGAACACAATGGAGTCGTAACCTGCGTGTGGGGGTGGGAGTTGTTTGTGTGCAGCACAGGGCTGGGGTCGTGGGAATTGCTGTTGGTATTGTTGGAGAAATCAGTCAGCAGCTGCTGGAATTTGAGTGGGTTTGTGGTGCAGTTCAGGTCTGGCTGCTGGCAGAAGGGGAACTTGAGGATTTGGTCTTTGGTGACTCAGCAGAGTCTTAACACAGCCTGGAACTGTGAGTGTGACTCTGCCTCAAAGGTGGAGCAGCTCCTCCAGTTGCAGCTGCTCAGCTCACATCTTGACAAAGGTGGTTTAGCTTTTTTTTTTAAATTTTAATTGTGCACAGTCTTAAAACCTGTAAAGCTTTGGGTGTCTGGATCCTCTCAAAGTACAGAGGCTGCAACTGTGCAAGAACTGTGGGTATGCTGATACACCTTAAAATACCTCCTTGTGCACCACATCTGCACAACCCTAAGCTTTCAAAATCCTGGTTATGTAAAGACTTCAATTTGTGTTTTAAAAAGACTTCAATTTGTGTCTTAAAGTTGCAGCTTCAGGGTCAGTGTGTGCCACCCTGCTGGCCCAGTGATGATCAAGTATCGCGCTAAGAGAGAACAGGTCACAGTTGGGGGCTGGGCAGCCTGTGCTCCCTGCTTGTCCTTCCTCCTGCTCTTCCTTTCTTCTGCTCTCACACATCATTTCTCCTTCTCTCTGCCCTTTTTTTTTCACCTCCTTTATCTTTCCTTGTCTTTTCTGCTTTGCTCTTCTGCCCAGACAAGACTGTGGCCTTCTCGATGACGGGTAAGATTATGAGATCTGAGGGCTGAGCAGTGACTTGAGAATGTGCCATTTTGTGAACAACTTGGACAAAATGGAAGAGTTTAGTTGACTTTGCTCCACCCCCTCCCTATGGTTTTTGCTGATAGGAAATTTCAAGTTTATTGGGCCCTTAAAACTGGTTCTTGATGCATCTTGAAGCTGGGAAGTGTGAATTTGTCTCTGTTCAGCAAATCTCCTCTTGAGCTGCAGAACAGCTTGTTTGGAGAGTTCACCCAGCTGCTGTTTTTGGGTTTCTGTCCTGGCCCATTAAACCTGATTTGTTCTATGGCACAGACAGTTAATAGTTAACTGTTGGAGTTTTCTCTGTAGCTAAACATTTGTTTAAGCTGCTCGTGTTTATTTTGTGCTGATTTGTTGCAACATCCTTGTGGGAAAGGGAGATGGAGGAATCATACTTTGGCTGGCACTAGGAGAGTTTCCTCTGATTTCATGCAATGTTATAATGAGGTTGTTTGAAAACAGCAAGTGTGCAAAATCCTCCTACTGTCCTTAAATTATGAGATGTGCAGAGTTTACCAAAGGAGAGAGAATTTAGGGTTCTTGTCTTTGATCTGTGCTGCATGGAAAACCAATGAGGGGCAAAAGTGGAAAATAGTTGAAGACACCCAAATGCTGCTCCATAAAACTGTTCCATATTGTGCTGGATCTGAGGCTTTCTGGGGAATTTGGCATTTAAGACCCTGAGGCTGAACTTGCAGCAGCACTGAGTGTGCAGAGCTGTGTCTGTGCTCTAAGGAACCACACTTTTAATGCTGAATAATTGAAAATGGGGTGAAACATTTGGGGGTTGGGAACTGCAGAGTCGGTGCTGGGAGTTTGGGAATGGGAGCAGCCAGGCTGAGCCTGGCTGTGCATGGTCAGACTGATCTGCCATGTTCAGTCACTCCTGGCCTTGTGTCTCAGTTCAGTTTGTTTGCCTAGGGCCAGATCAGTCTGTTCTTGGCCTTGGCTTATTTCTCCAGCTCCATTTCCAATGCCCTGTGCCAGTGCTGCAGGCCCAGACAAAGGAAAAATTCCTCTTTGGGTTCTCCTGATTCTTCTGCCACCCAGTTTTGGAAATTTTTTTAGTTGTTTGAGGTTTGGGGTTTTTTTTGCCCTCCTGGGTCTCTTTTGGGCAACGACCTCAATGTTTTCTGCATTTGCCAACACTTGAGTGGAGGCTGCAAGAAAACCATAACAGAAGGGATCAGTGGAAGTTGGGAAGACAAATGTCTTTATTCCTGACAATTGTACATAGGAAACACGAGTCCTACTGCTTGCTGACCTCCTGCTTTTCTGGCCAGCTGTGAATCTGCTGCAGTTGGTGGTGTCTCAGGTGTGATTCCCCAGCACAGGGGTCCCTGAGTTCCCTCTCTGTGTCTGCAGGGTGAAGCCCCATTTCCGCTCCTCCAGCAGCTCCGAGCACCCAGAGGGGCCACCTGGAGCTGGGGCCCTGCCCATGGGGGACCTGAGCAGAACCAGCTCGAGGAATTTTGTCATGGAGAGACACAACAGCTCCTTAACTGGGCACCAAGAGCAAGGGTATTCCCAGAAGGATTCTGCCACAGCACAGTTGGAGCAGAACGGAGATTACGGCGTGGGCAGGGGCAGGTAAAGGGCTGTGTCCTGTGTTTGTTGCCACACAGCAGCTGGGACTTGGCTCGTGTGAGCCTAAGGTGTCAACCAATAGCACAAAATGTAAGGAGCAGCCATGAGAAAAGTGATGCTTAAGTAAATCAGGAGCAGCAAATGCTGACCTGGAACCATTCCTGCTCCCAGCTTCACTCTCCAGCTCTGACAAACAGCTGGCAGTAAGACAGTGAGGTGTGTCTTTATTTTAAAGTAACTGATTTGTCCTCAGAATGAAAACAGATGCTGAAGTAAAGTTGGCATCTGTGTTGCTGTAAATAATAAGTAAATCCTTGGTTGGGGATTTGATGCTCCTCATTATTTTAAGATTAACTGGTCTTACCTCTTTTTCTTTTAATTCAGGGTTTAGACACTTGAAAAGGCAGATCAGTAGAAATCAGGCTAATAAGTTTATTACTATAAAAGAATTGTCCTTGTGCTTGGTCAGATGCTCATCCAGGGGGCTGAGAAAGAGAAATTGTTCCCATATTGGCTCCATTCCAGCTTCTTCCAAAGCTGGAACTTAGACCCATCCTGAGGAGGGAGAACATCCCAGAGCTGAGTGTGGGGAAGGCTCAGCAGGCAGCTGTGGCTCCCCTCATGCAGAGCAGTGCCCAGTTCAGCCAGGTGGATGCACTGACTGTGCTCTTGTCTTTAAAGGAGGAACGTGTTCAGAGGTCGGAGGAGACGCGAGGACGACCGGGTTTCGGTGAGTTCTGCTTCCCTTTTTTCAGGGAGACACAAAGTGCAGAGTGAGAAGGAATGGCAGAGTCCTTAAATCCTCAGATTACTTTGAGGATCTACAGTTTTTCTAAGAAGCTCCTTGACACTTGCTCAGAGCTTTTCCTGCTTGGTGTTACAACTCCAACTTCTCTTTTCCCTCTCCAGCGGCCTCAGCCTTCAACAGAAACAAAGACTCAGACACCAAAGTTTGACTTGCTTGCATCCAATTTCCCACCTTTGCCTGGCAGCACAGCAAAAATTCTGGGAGAGCCTGTGCTGGAGAGCAGAATGTCTGACATTGTGAAAGGAGTCTGCAAAGAGAAGGTGCCTGCTCTTTTCTCTGGGGGTATCTGGGTGCTGCTGCTCCCTTTTCCTTTTTAAGGGGTTGGTTTGTTAGAGCCATGTATTCCAGTGCTTCAATCCCAGACTTCAGACTGGTTTGTTCATAGAATAGTGCATTTTCCTGGGCTTCTTTTGTGGGAATGCAGCTAGGGCTCGTGCAGTTACTGTTGTAAACTCAGTGATGTTTAGGAACAAAGCAGGCAAAGGAGGAATGTTGGCTGCTGGAGTAGGAGCAGTTTGGTGGAGTGTGGGCGAGGGATCTTTGCAGATGAATTTGTTCTTTCAGCTTTGGGACTAAGCACTGATCTTCTGGGTGATCCAGCCTTAGTTCTGCTTTTTCCCATTTCTTGTTTTGCCCATATGAAGAGGTTTTGCTCCAAAACAAGTAAAATTCCTTTCCTCAGGGCATGAGCAGCCTTTGGGACCCCACTTCTCAGATATTTTGCAGTGCTATATTGTGGAGCAGTGTGAGAATGAGTCTGTATTTTGTAATTGTGCTCTGTGTGCAGGAAAGCAAAGACTCCCTGCCCCCCTGCCCAGCTCCTGCTCCTGAAGAACAAACTCCCAGTGCTGCCCAACCACCCGTGCCCAGCGTGAGCTCCCCGAGCCAGAGTGAGCCTGTGCTGCTCAGGTATGCAGAGAACATGGACACACCATGGAATTGTGGGGTGCTCTGAGTTAGAAGGGACCCCCAAGGATCATCCAGTCCCACCCCTGTCCTGCACAGACACCCCAACAATCCCACCCTGTGCACTTCTGGGAGTGTTGTCCAAACACTCCTGGAGCTCTGGCAGCTTTGGGGTTGTGCCCATTCCCTGGGGAACCTGGGCAGTGCCCAGCACCCTCTGGGAAAAGAACTTTTCCCTGATATCCCACTTAACCCTCCTGAATCAGCTCCAGCTTGTGTTCTGTCACTGTCACAGAGCAGAGTTTGGAGCTGCAGCCCCCAGTAAATCCCCCCTCAGCCTCTTCTCCAGCAGAACACACCCAGTGCCCTCAGCCACTCTTCCAGCCCTTCCCCATCTCCTTGTCCCTCCTTTGGACCCTCTCCAACACCTTTTTCATGTTGTGGTGCCCAAACTGCCCCCAGGATTGGAGGTGAGGCCACCCCAGTGCAGAAAGTGCACTCCTCCCTCACCTGTCTGGCAGTGCTGGACCTGATGCCCCAGAACATGGTGACTCTTTGGGCTGTCAAGGCATTTCTGACTCATTTGCTGTTCTAGCAGAGTCTTTCACCAGAGTCCAGCAGTAATTTTGGGTGGTACCTTCTCCAGAGGCCACCAGATGGAAAGAACAGATTGTGGTGGGAATAGCTGTTGTGTTCTGCACTTGTGACTTCAAGGAAAGGAAACAATCTCTGAAACATGACTGTCAGTGGGTTTTAACTGGAATTGTTGTTGGTTTATCAGCACGGTTCAGCCAGAGAGCAAACCAGAAGAAGTGTCTGCTCCAAAGGACGTGGCCAGCCCGGCTTCCCCGCCGGCGTCTGTCTGTCCTGTCAGTGCTGCAAAGCCACCCAGGGCAAGCACCTCCTCACCTTCTGCTCAAGCAAGTGCAGCTCCTGTGCTGTCCACACAGGTAAGGCCCAGAGCAGGGAGTGGAGGTGACAGAGGGGATGGCAATGACAGAGGGAATAGCAATGGGAATGGCAATGGGGGTGACAGTGGGAAGGACAGAGGGAATGGCAATGGGAAGGCCAGAGGGAATGGCAGTGACAGAGGGGATGGCAGTGGGAAGGACAGAGGGGATGGCAATGGCAGGGACAGAGGGAATGGCAGTGACAGAGGGAAGGACAGAGGTAATGGCAGTGACAGAGGGAAGGAACAGAAGGAATGGGAATGGCAGTGACAGAGGGAA
>JAHLSL010000124.1:166140-179128 GCA_025920805.1 Petroica traversi | reverse complement strand
TTGTGCATGGCAGGGTCCCCCTTTGTGTTTGAACTCAAAGATCTTGTGCTGAATTCTCAGGATTTTCCTCCTGGGGGTCTCTCAGGAGAGCAATGACCCCAAATATTGAAATCAGACCATGGGGAAGGATCTTCTGCACGGAACTTGTGATTCCTGTCCCTTACAGAAGATCTGGGGTCTGTGTGGGACTTCCCTCTGCCCTCAGGGTAGGACATGTCCCCAGTGCTCAGGCTGCCTTAATTCTGGGGAAGGTGCCTGTGGGATGTTCTGGTTCTCTATGTTTCTCCAAATTCCTCATTCTCAGCTTGCCTCATGTGGAAATAAAAAGGAGAGATGAGCTCAAGTATCAAAATAAACGTCAATTTTAAACAAGTGCAACCAAGCAAATTAAAAATGGGCGAGTTTTCATGTTCAGATCTTTACTGTTCCTTTTCCTCTGCATGAAAAGAAGGTTTTGGAATGATTTATGGCTGTCATGCCAGGCTTCTCAGCACTGCTGGGTACAGCACTGTCTGTCAGTTGAGCTGTTGATTTTGACAGGCTGCACTTCTGGGCCAGGGCTTTTTTTGTTCCTCCTTTTAGAGCTTTTAACATGAAATATTCAATCCTGCTGGTGTGCAGCACAACTGATTCAGGTGTCACACTTCAGAGGGCTCTGAATCAGTGTTGGGTCATGGGCACATCCTGCATTTTTGGCTTCTGTGTGGTTGTGTATTTTCATGGAGTTGGGGGCCACCCAAGTGTGACCTGGCATTTCCAGGAGGAATTTTGTGTCTTCCTCCAGCAGAATTTGGGCTGGAGGAATCAGCTCTCCAGAGTTTCCTGGGTAAATCTGCAGCCTGCAGGTGTTTTTATGGATGCTCAGACTGGCTGTCTCTGCAGGTCAGCTCTGTGTTTGGAGGGAAGATCTCACCTTGGGATTCTCCAAGGAATTTATTTTGTTTTTTATAGGCTTCTGTGTTGTGCTTGTAGGATCCCAGTGCTAAGAAAGAAATAACCCTGTTGTGCAAGAGATATTGGAGAGAAGTGGTTGTTTTATTTCCCAAACATCATCATTTCTCCTGAGAGACTGTTACGTGGCGTGGCATGAATTTTACTTCTGTGAAACACATGGAGTCAGCAGAGAAGTCTTGGAGAACAAATTGGAGGGCAACGATCCAACCCAGAGTCGTGTCCACAGCCCTTCTCTTTTCAGAGGTTTTTTTGCTTAATTGCAGATTTTTCTATTTGGACGTTAATCCTTTAGTTTCTGTTTCTTGGCAAAAGATCTCCTTTTAAATTATTACTGTCAACACGTCCTTAGCCCTTCCTGCCCCTCCACCCCCTAATTGTGAGTGCTGTCTGTGGTGCTTTGCTTTGCTGTAAAAGGCCGTGGTGTTTGCAGCTGAAAGCAAAGCCTGCTGTGAATATCATGTTTTATCCAAAAGACACAAGCAGCTCCCCATTAATAATATTACATTGACACCCTGGTTTTATAAACAGTGGAATGTTCTGTGGAATGGTTGTTATCCAGTGATTATGGCTCCATTAGGCACAGGAACAGATGGTTCCCATCCAAGTGCTTTTTATGTTGTCATTTCTAACAGGAATAAAAGAGAATGTTGAATTTTCATCTCATCAATGGTGAGGCTGGAAAGGTCACATAGATCATGGTGGAGGAACTGCTCATAAAGTGAGGTTGAGGGACCAAGTAGGAAGTGAAATAATCTCTGGAATCATGGAATGGTTTGGGTTGGAAGGAACCTTAAAGCTCACCTCATTCCACCATGGACTGGGACACCTTCCACTCTCCCTGGGTGCTCCAAGCTCTGTCCAGCCTGGCCTTGGACACTTCCAGGGATGGGGAATGATGTGGAATAGACTGGAGCAAAACAGAGAGCTTGGAATGGCTTGGAGGTCAGTGGAGAAAGCTGCAGTTTGGATGGTGCTCAGATGGACAAACCACAGTGCTCTGTAGGATTTCCAGGTTTGGGAGAGGTGAGGCTCCTGCACTGATGGAGAAGGAGTGGCCTGGGAAGTCCCAGCCTAAACAGAGGTGGAATTGGGTCACAGATGTCCAGGGACTCTGCCAGGGTCACACTGTGGAGCTGAAGCAGCAGCTTTGCCTGGAGCACCTGTGTCCATCCATGGCCTCCATCCTGCCTTTTGTATTTGGGCTGGTTTGGAGCTGAAGACCACAAATATCTGACCAGCCAAGTCTAATTTCACACCCTCTGCAGTTCTTACCTTGCTTTTTCAGGTTGTGCATTCGTTTTGCCTCATTTTTTTGTAGGTTGGGGGTTTTTATTGGACATTTTAGGGTTGTGCAATAAATTCTGCTCTGTCCATGCCTAGAGAGAATTTAGCTGGCAGGGTTTTTTCTTGTTGTGAGAACCAGAGAGTTCAAAGTTGTGCTTGTGTTTTTGATGAGTAAGTTGGAGGGTTTACGTGTCTTTTTGCATTGTAATAAACCCAAGCTAATTCTGTAGAATTAAGTGCTAATGGGAAATAAAGCAATAAAGTTTACTTTGTTATTGGAAGTAATTCTGCTTCCACCTTGGAGGGGCATTGGCTATTGCTGAGAGAAACTGCACAGTCACCTCTGCTCGAAATGTAATGCAGGATGGAAAATTAAAATATGATCTCACTCTCATTAAAATTAAGTAATTGATGTCATCATTCAATTACAAGATTTCTTAGGAGCTTTCAACAAACCTTTTCAGGTCATTATTAAAACCTGACCAATCAGGGATCCTTAAATTGGAGGAAAATGGGGGGTAGTTCTCTGTTAGGTAACAGAGAGGTAAAGGAGCATCTCAGGAAAATCCCCAAGTGGCAAACTCAACCCTGAACTCCCCAAGGCAGAGCTACCAGTGTCCTTCTCCTTCTTGGAGATTCCAGCTCAGAATCACAGATTGCAGGGAACCTTTCATCTCTTGCTCTGGGCTACACAGAGCTGGAGAGGCCAAGGAGACTCGGGGTTTTGTGCTGGCTTCATCATTTTCTGAATATGAATATTTAATTTAGGCTTCTTAAGGCTTTTAGCAGATTTGTCAGGCTGCTTCCTGTGGTAGTGTAAGTGAGGACAACTGGAGAGAGCATTTGGATTTGCTTGCAGTATGGAAGTAAGGTTTATTTGCTTTGATTTATTACTTTTAAGAAAATATTTTTAAAGTATTTATACTTTAAGTAATAAAGTATTACTTATAAAAGTAATACTTTATTACTTCTATAAAATATGTTTAAGAAGTTCATCTTGTTCTGTGAGTAACTTCCCCATAATCTTAACCAGAAAACAGAACCAGCAGTTGTTACTTTTCCAGTGCCAAGCAGTGTTTTGGTGACAATGCCCAGCCTTCACTTGGTTAGGATTGAAATCTGTTTGTTCATGCTGCTCTTACGAGGTTAGAAGTTTATATAAATATTTCATCATTTTGGACTTGTTTTTCCAATAAGCTTGATCTTGGAGAGGTTGCACCTACAGTGCAAATACACCATGGAATTTTTGCCTGTTACAGATGTAAAGTTCCTTCTTTCCCAAACTCAAGACATTCTGGACAAGTGAACTGTGCAGGACATGAGGGCAGGTCTGGTTCCCTTTCTGTTCACGAGAGCCCCTTTTGATTGGATTATTTTAGTTTTTGTCAAGTTGCTGACTGTGAACTCTTAAATAATCCTGCTGATTTCTCCTCACTTCCTTCCCTCTACCAGCAAGACATTTGAGAAATCACTTTATTTAAATTGGAAGAGGAGATACTGCACCTTGAGAGAGGCAACGGGAGGAAACTTCTCAGTCAGAAGGAGCTGTGGATTTGGAAGTGGCTGGTGAATAAGATCTTTTTTACTTTTAGGCGTGTTTATTTTGGTTCAAGGTCCACTGGTGTCAGTGTGGAAGGGATGTGTGTCCTCCCAGTTTTGTGAAAATACTTTTTGATGCTGGTGATGCACCAATAGAAGGCAAGAAGATTCCATGTGTGAGGATATTGGTGATTGGAACAACAGAAATACCAGGGTGATGTTGCAATATCCTGTGTAACAAGGGCAGTAAATTGACTGTTCCTTCTCTTTATGGTAAAAAGATTTTTTTTTTCTACTTAAAAAGGCCGCTTTGCCACCAAAAACTGAATGTCATTCTTTTTAAAGAACTATTAATGTATTTTATTAATTAGGAAAAATGAGTGTGCTGGGAGAAAAGTGTACTCTGCCCTGCAGCAGTGACTTTGGAATGGGTTTGCAAAGTGCAGCTGGGCTCTTGGGCTGAGCTTGGAGGGTTCTCCTCTTTGCTGCTGAGTTTGGCTCCTTGTTTTCATCTTCCACACAGCTTAAAGGCTTTCACATGAGAAGGATCTGGCCACATCCTGCTCTGAGCAGGAACAAAAAGCTGCTGGAGCTGGGTTGACTCTGCCCAAAGAGCCTGAACAGAAGTCGCTCCTCGCGTGATCCTTCTTGTAAAAAAGCATTGCAGCTGACAGGATAATGGGGTTTTTAGGCTGCTGGTGATGTGCCAGCAGGGTTTCCTTAGCAGTGCCATTCTTTAAGGAGCTGTGCATGCTGATGGAAACACAACTGAAAGCTTCACACGGCCCCGAGCGAGCGCGGGGCCTGGAATCTGCTGCTCCTGCCATGCTGGGCAGGACATTTTTCTTCTGCTCTTGTCTGTTTAAATCTGGTTTCCCAGGCTTGGAGCCAGCTTGAATGGGTTGTGCTGTTGAGTGAAGGAAAGCTGGCCTGGTGTGAGCGTGGAGGAGTCTCCTCCCAAATTTATCTCAAACCAGGACAATGGAGGGGTTGGACTGCTCCCATTCCTGGGATGCAGAATCGTGTTTGGAGTGCAGGTTCAAGGCTATTGAACAAGGAATTTTGATTCCCACTAGTCAGGTTTGAAGGGAATGAGTAGGAAAGCTAAGGCTGGCTCTGTGCTGCTCCCAGAGCTGCTGCTGCCTCTGTCAGGAACGCGTCGGGAATTTGGTGGGAGTCCCCGCCAGTGAAATTACAGGTGTCACACACTAATTGGAGGCTGGTAAAAGTTTAATAATTGTATTGCTTTGCCTTTAAGTAGTGGGATCCTGCTCTGGTGACTAATCCTGTTTAATAGTGGCTGTCCTCGAGTGAGCACTTGGGAGTGCAATGACTCGGGGTTCTGTTTCTTTGGGAGAAATAAAGTATTTTGCTCTCTTGAGCACCACCTCTTTTTCTGCTGTTTTTTTTTTTTTGTGGGATGAGAGTAACATCCTTGTGAATTCACACTTGGTACTGGCTCCTCCAGAAAACCAGGGCAGGAAGGGTGTGGGATATGTCTCACCTCTTGATTTTTGAAGGATTCATTCTTGCAATTGATTTTTCACTGGGCTTGGTCAGTTCTATTTTTTTAGTTGGGTTTTGTTCAAAGAGGGATCTTGTAAGTGCTAATGCCTCCATCAAGTTCTCTTTCTTTGTTTCATCATGCATAATCATCGACCTCATCGTGCTGTGACTTGGAATAGCATTATCCCATCTGGAAATACATAATTACTGTGCAGGGTGAGGTGCCAACTGGGTTAGGTTCTGTGCTGTGTTTAAGGGCAGGTCAGAGCTGCTGAATGCTTGGTGTGAGCAGCTCTGTTTGATCACTAGATAGGACAATAATTGCTCTGAACTTCTTTCTTCTCCCCTTCTTGTATCTTACTCAAGAATCTAAGATTTAATTAGGAAAAGTAACTTCAGGTGCAGCTGGACTGAACTGGGCTGTGTATTCAAACTGCCTTTTAATATGGTTGGACAAGGTTTTTCTGTGGAGTCAGGATGGGAGGAGAGTTACCAGCAAGGAGTCCCTGTGGCCTTTGGCTTATGATAAAAATTGAAGGCAAGAGAATTATTAAATATTGACTCCTGAGAGCCTAGAAAATTATTAAATATTGCCTCCTGAGAGCCAAGAAAATTATTAAATAGTGACTCCTGAGAGCCAAGAAAAGGTGGGTGACAGAAATCGCTCACAGGTTTAAAACCCACAGTAACTTCTGTTTTAATCTCTTTGGGTACCAGGTTTTGCCTTTGGTTTTATTCCTGGGCTAAAACCAGGCTTGGTTTGGAAAATCATCTGTCCACACTTGTGTGTCCCTTGTAGAAAGTGCAGACTGCCAGAACAGGCAGGGTTTGTGTGTAATCTCTTGGGGCTGGGCTGGACAGGCAGCTCCTGGCAGAGCATTATCAGCACTCCCAGCTCAGATAATTCAGTGCATACCTGGAGGGAGACTCTGCTCTACCTGCCTGAATCAAGTGCTGAATCACAGGGCTGTCACAGTTTAGTCATTTCCTGGGAAATTTTGCTTTTCAGTCTGGTGGGAGAGAGCACAAGCTCTGCACTTGTGCTGGGGATTGAACACCTGGGACTTTCTGCTGGTGTCTGTGAGCAGGAGGTTTGTCAGCAAAAAGAATTATTCAGGGCAGGATCACTTCAGCTGGGTTATTTAATGCCCTGGGAGTTGGGTTGCTTTCCTCAGCTCAGCTGGTTCTTGGGTGTGTGTCACTGTCTGTCCTCTCCTGCAGATGGTTCTGGTGCAGGGCTGGTGTTAAAACCCTGCAGTGCTCCTGCCTCTCAACTCACATGGTTCTCACTGACTGCCTATTAAAAATAGATGAAAACATTTCTCCTGAACAGATTTTGTAAAATCCTGTTTGTGACAAAGCCTTGGGTTTGTTGCATTCAGGAGGGAAAATGCATTTCCCCCTAATGACAAGTTGTAGCTATTTAAAGGATTTTTGCTTTTTATCCCTAGGATGGGGTTACATGTAGGATTTATTATTTGTATATGGGATTCAGCTGTTTATTGCATGTGCTGCACATAAATTTTATGGGTAACATAAAATTAATGTGGCTGCACTCTGCAATAGAATATCTCATATAAAGTTGAATTTGGTGGTTGCATTTTGCAGGTATTTGTTAAGGCACTTGAGCAGAGCTTGTGTTTTGGGTTATCAGGGTTAACACAATTTACTGATGGAGTTGGAGGTTTTAAGGGTTTACCTTCAAGAGTTTTGGAGCCTTTTTTAAAACATTTTAGCTTTTGGAAAAGTAGATGTTACTGTGCTTTGTGATTTGTGTGGCTGACACAGAACCTCAGAATCCCTGAGGCTGGAAAAGCCCTCTGAGGCCATCAAATCCAGCCTGTGCCTGATCCCCACCCTGTCATCAGCCCAGAGTGCCAGTCCAGTCATTTTTTTGGACACCTCCAGCAATGGGGGCTCCACCACCTCCCTGGGCAGCCCCTCCCAATGTTTCAGTGCCTTTTCCATGAAGAAATTCCTCCTGATGCACGAGTGGATTTTGCATCCCACTGTCCCAGCTGAGGATCTGAAAGGCAGAGCCTTTCTGGCTTTTTAGTTCTTACACAGAGGTGAAGTGTACCTGAGGAAGTCCTTTAAATAATTTTTAGATGAGATACCAGGATGTGGTGATGCTGCATGAGCCACACAGGGCACAGTGAGCACATTCTGGTGTCTGCTGTGAGAGAAAAACCAAGCAGAGCACAGTTACACCCACGAGAGGCTCTTCCATTCCCAGTCCCAGCTCCCAAAACCTCTGGGAGCTCATTTTGCTGACCCTGGATGGTTCTGTTTTCAGCAGAAATGCCCACGATAAATCCCCAGATGTGTCTTTGTGGGGAGGGGGAGGAGGATCTGCAGCTGAGGTTGAGCTGGTGGCACCTCCTTGTCACCAATGTCCCCAACCCAGGTGTACAGGGGGAACTGAAGCCTGTCCTGAGCTCACCCACTTGGTGATGCATCACATATGGCCTTGAAGATTACAGCTGGAAATACACAGCCCAGACGGGTGAACTGAGGACACTGGATCTGCTGCAACTCAGAAATGCTGCTGGAAGATAAAGAAGATTCTTGGGTATAGTTTCAGGAGTTGGATTTACTGCCTCAAGTTAAAACAACAACAAAAGAAACACCTTTAAGGTTTATGGCACCTGGTGAGTGACCCGGGGCAAAGAGCACCTTGTGACCTGGAATGACCCAGAGCTTGAACACAGGGCAGCCATGGCCCAGAAACCTCACCTTGAGTGGAATTCTTCTGAAATAATAAATGTTGAGATTAAAATAGTTTTAATTTGGTGAAACAACACCTCCCTAAGCCTTTAGAAAAGGCTTTTTGGAGCTGTAGAACAGAGCCCCCACAGTGCTGCAGCCAAGTCGGCTTGTTCTGTGTGTGTAAATTAATCTGGAGCTGATCTGTCTGTGAAACTTCCAACACTGGAGCTGTGGCAGTTTAATGCTTGTGCCCAACAAACACAGCTTTGTGAGCTGGCTGGGTTTTCAGTGCCCTATTCATGCTCCTACTGAGAATACAATGCTGCTGTTAAAGGGAAACTCCAGAGCCCAAACCTGTGCTGGTTGTTTGGTGGCAAGTCCAGCGAGTAAGGTGTTATTTCTTTCAAGAAATCAGACTTTTTCTGGAAGACTGTTAGTTCCCAGACCTTGCTATTATCTCCAAGAAGGAAACCTGATATACAGCTTCACCCAAAGGAAGGAGGAGGGAAATCTTTGAAGCTGCATCATCATTTGGCCTCAAACAGAACGAGGCAATTGTCTAAACTTGTTCCAAATGTAGTTTTTGTGCTGCAGTTGGAGCTAAGAGTGGTAGGAGGAGTTTAATGCCGTTGCACAGGTACAGTCTGAGCCTTAAAAAAAAAGGTTTAAATGTTGTGTTTTGGCTTGCTGGAGCCTGGGACTGAGGAAGTCCCAGTTTTAACCCTTGATAAAACCACTGGGGAGAGTGTGGGGTGTTTAGAAGTTGCCAGTGCTCCAGGAAAATCACAGAATTCCGGACTGGCTTGAGTTGGAAGGGAACTTAAAGTTCATCCAGTAACACCTTCCACTGTCCCAGATTGCTCCAAACCCTGTCCAGCCTCACCTTGGACATTTCCAGGGATGGAGCAGCCCCAGCTTCTCTGGGCACCCTGTGCCAGGGCCTCCCCACCCTCACAGGGAGGGATTTCTACTTTAAAAAGGTGGGAACCAGCTGTAAATACATAAATGAGTGATGACAGCATTTCTCACTAAGTGCTGGCCCAATGTCCCCATTATTTTGCCCAGGCCACAAGTGCACTTAGTCCTCACTTTGGATTTCTCAAAGTGCTGCCTGCCACTCCAGTCTCACTTGAGAGGCTTTATCTGGAGGTGACGTGCAGCAAAAGAACATTTTGGACTTTCAGCAGCACTTCTGGTCTTCACTGCCTTGATTTTGGTACTCCAGACTCAATCCCTGCAGACCCAGACTCTGTTCTGCTCTTTTAGAGCAGGTTTGAGATAATAAAACCATGGGGAGATGTTGCCTTTCCTGTGCCTGGACATCACCAACGGAGCAGCAAGAAAGACCAAGTCATCAGGTCATTTATAGGGGTGAGATCTGAAATCCAGGTGGAGCAGTGGTAATGGAATAATTTCATCCTTTTTGTTATGATCTTTTTATCATGTTTGCTTTTAGTAGAGCAGCTGTTTGTGTTCTGGGGCTAATGGGAGTACCAGAAGCACCACCAGGATTCCCTGGTAGCACAAACTGTTGGAAACATCAACAGATTTTTTTTTCAAAGCACACAAACTTTTTTTTTTTGAAATGCACACAAACTGCTTTCCAATTGGAATCCTTTCCTTGCTGCAGCCCAGTGTTTGGAGGCTTTGTTGGGGAGATGCTGTGCCGTACGTGATCATTTTCCTTAATTTCTCCACTGTAGTAATTATGGTTTTGTTAGACAGTAAATGATTCAGTGTTCTCATTGCATGGGGGAAGGGGAGCGGGGATGTTGAAAGAGGAGCATTGTCTGAGCTAGCAGGATTAGCGGGTGTTACCACCTTGCACTGATTGAGCACCACTGCTTAGAACAGATCATCAGTGCTAATTGCTGAAAAGCAGCCTGGCGTCACCAGGGCGGGTGGGGACTGAGGCTCCCGGGGCTCTGGGCTCCTCTGGGGCAGGATTTGAATCCAGGTGTGATATCCAGGCTGGTCTGGTGTCCTTCCTTCCTTCCCTGGTCCTGTTTTTGAATCCAGGTGTGACATCCAGGCTGGTCTGGTGTCCTTTCCTGGCTTTGAATCCAGGTGTGACATCCAGGCTGGTCTGGTGTCCTTCCTTCCCTGGTCCTGAATCCAGGTGTGACATCCAGGCTGGTCTGGTGTCCTTCCTTCCTTCTCTGATCCTGGTTTTGAATCCAGGTGTGACATCCAGGCTGGTCTGGTGTCCTTTCCTGGTCCTGAATCCAGGTGTGACATCCAGGTTGGTCTGGTGTCCTTTCCTGGTCCTGAATACAGGTGTGACATCCAGCCTGATCTGGTGTCCTTCCCTGAGCTTTCCTGGTCTTGAATTTAAGTGTGACATCCAGGCTGGTCTGGTGTCCTTTCTTCCCTGGTTTTGAATCCAGGTGTGACATCCAGCCTGGTCTGGTGTCCTTCCCTGGTTTTGAATCCAGGTGTGACATCCAGCCTGATCTGGTGTCCTTCCCTGTGCTTTCCTGGTCTTGAATCCAGGTGTGACATCCAGCCTGATCTGGTGTCCTTTCCTGGTTTTGCATCCAGGTGTGACATCCAGGCTGATCTGGTGTCCTTCTCTGGTCCTGGTTTTGAATCCAGGTGTGACATCCAGGCTGGTCTGGTGTCCTTCTCTGGTCCTGGTTTTGAATCCAGGTGTGACATCCAGGCTGATCTGGTGTCCTTCCCTGGGCTTTCCTTGGTCTCTGGCATTGCAAGTTCATCCTTTCTCTCTCACTGCCAATATCAGAACGTTCCAATTGGATTTGTGTGATGAGGATATAGTTTCTCTCAGGAAATTAGGATAATCTGATGATGATTGTAGTGGTGGTGAGGAGGGGCTGTGTTTACACCTTTCCCAGGGCACTGCTTACCTGGGGAAGCTGAAGATGTCACTGCCCCAGAGCTGTCACTGCCCCAGAGGTGGCAGGAAGGAAGAAGAACCTCTTCCTCACCAGGGCAGCAGCTCAGCTCACTCTTATCTCTCCTCTGAAACCCCTAAAAGCTGCTTCCCTTTGAGCAGAACCCCATTTCCTGGGCAGGGCCTCAGCCTGGGGTTCTCTGCGGATGTGGATAAATACAGAGTGAGCAGAACAGAAATGGGTGGGAGCTGGGAGGGAGCCAGGAGAGTCTCAACACTGTTTGTGTTTTAATTTCTTCC
The DNA here is from genome assembly GCA_025920805.1 of Petroica traversi. Lineage (NCBI taxonomy): Eukaryota > Metazoa > Chordata > Aves > Passeriformes > Petroicidae > Petroica > Petroica traversi. The sequence continues at coordinate 167,982 of JAHLSL010000124.1, read as the reverse complement.
CTGTGGATGAACAAACACCATTTTATAGCCAAATTATCAGCTCTCCTTTGCTTTGCAGCTGTTTCTTTGTAGTGCCCTGTTTTGCATCTGCTTGGAGAAGAATTGTGGTTCTCAGAATGGGTTTTGAGCTCTCTGGGAGAGTTGAGCACCCCAAGTGTCACAGAGTGTTTTATTTGTGGAAGGGGGTTAATGATTGCCCAGGTTTATGTCAGAGGAGTGAATGGTTCCAGAGTTTGCAGCCCTGTTGTCCTGGTGTTCTTCCTGTGGCTGTAATTTATGATATTCCATGAGGAAGTCCACGTTTGTGTCCAGATCTGGCCATTTCCATTTCCTGTAGATCAGCAGAAAAATATTAGGGTGAAAGAAAACTTCTCCTTTAGTGATTCTTTTGTTTCTGTGTCAGTGGATTGGCACCAAACTTGGACTCTGCATGGCCAGAAAAGAGGTTTTATTCAAAAGTTCATCCCACCTGCCAAAGGGACATTTGTTCCCAGGGCTAGAGGTGCCAATTTGGTTGTGCCAGTTGTGGTTGCAGCAGTCAAATCATCCATGAGGTGACTCTACACCTGCCACCCTTGCCTGCACGTGAGGTTTTTCCCCAGAGGACAATCCCTGTGTCCTGCTGGAGCTTTATTTCAGGTAATTGTGGTTTGGTTCACACCTGCATGGATGGTGCTCCAGAGAGAATTTGGATTTATTTCTTTCCCCAAACCTTTCAGTCGTTGCTGCCCAGTTCCACTTCAGTAGGGCTGGTCTCAGAATTGAGGCTTTGCATTTTCTAATCCTGTGCAGGTGTTTGAGGCTGTCAGCCTGTTTGTCAAAATAATGCTTGATCTATTTTTTTTATGTTATAACAACATAAAAATTCAGATGGAATTGGAAATTCAGCACTAGGAAGACAGACTGCTGCCAGGGAGTTCCAGGAATCTATCATCTTTATTAAATATAATAAATAACTGCTTGGATTTTTCTCCTTGGAACTTCCCTGCTATTGCCAAATAGAATTGAGCTTTTATTTTTTTTATTGGCTTATGCTCAGGGAATCCTTTTTACAACAATAATATCATGTACCACATGGCATTTGAGGTTTCAAGTACTGTTGTGGCCTGAGTTACCTTCTTGTTTCTCAGTAGTATCTCACCTTGGCTTCAGATTTGCAAATACAAGCCCAGGAACTGCTTGCATTCCAGTGTGGATGGCTTTGTTTTGTTGGGGTATTAGTGTGGAATAAATAATTAGAGAGGATTCTCTGCTTCCCAGCATTTGAAACAGAATGGGGTACTAGTAGTATTTAAAGTTCTGGTATTTGTTCAAATAATGTACGAATTTGTTCAAATTTGTACAAATAATGTACTTGCATTATTTGTATGTGTTGTGTTCCTTAGTAATTCCAACCATTTTCTGTGGCAGATGTTTCATTACGTGTAGTGTGTAACCACCAATGTCAAGAGTACAATTAAAGCTTGTGGAGAAATTAATCATGGAATAACAAGCTCTGAACAAACCTGTGGGCTGGATTATGGGGAGAAATCCTGCAGTGTCCATCCCCTGGCTCTGTGGGCTTCCCAAATGGACAGGTGAGGTTCTGGCAGCCCAAAGTGTCACCTTGTCCTGGGGGCTGCCAGGTCCAGTGTCACTGTCTGGGCAAGAGGGGGGATTGTCACACTCTGCTCTGGGCTGGGCCAGCCTCACCTCCAGTCCCTCAATGTGAGAAGGATCTAAAGGTGTTGGAGAGGCCCAAAGTGTCACCTGGTCCTGGGGGCTGCCAGGTCCAGTGTCACTGGCCAGGTGAAGGAGGGGATTGTCACACTCTGCTCTGGGCTGGGACAGCCTCACCTCCAG
>JAHLSL010000124.1:139805-154924 GCA_025920805.1 Petroica traversi | reverse complement strand
AGAGCTTAAATTGGGTGATTTATTCTCCCAATCTCAGTTTATCTCCAAGCGCTTCCCAAAATCAGAATGGTTTTGGAGTTGAGAGGTTGCTGTGCTGCCCTCGTGGTGTTGATGTTTGGGAGGGATTTCTGCCTTGGAGCTGCCCAGGGAGGTGGTGGAGCCCCAGTCCCTGGAGGTGACCAGGGAATGAGTCCTGGAGTCCTGGGAGAGGCACTCAGGCACTCTGGTTTTTCCCTCCAGGTGTTCCTGTGAGCAGCAGAGTCTCCACAAAAATTCAGCAGTTGCTCAACACCTTGAAAAGACCTAAAAGGCCACCCCTGAAAGAATTCTTTGTGGATGATTTTGAAGAAATTGTGGAAGGTAATGGCTCAATTAATGGTTTTGTGCACATTTGTTATGGGGAGCTGAGTTCTTTGTGCTCTTGTTCTCAGGGTTGACTCAGATTCACTTTTTGTAGCAGCCTCCATGAACAATCTGACAAAAAACGAGTGTTTGAAGTAATTCATTCTCTGCTGAGCTTTGGGGGAACCTCCCTCAACACTAAACTTCTTAAAAAAATTATTTAAATAGATTTTTAAACCCTCTTCATTTCCTTAGGCTACTTTAATTAATTTCCCAGAGCCGAGTGTCCTTACTGGTAATTTTATTCCAATATTATTTTGTAAGGTTTTTTTTTCTCCACTTCTGGGTTCCTTTCCTAACTGATGTGCTTTGAACAACATCCTGTGAGAAGACTCCATTCATGATGTCTCATTTGGAGTGAGACTTCCTGGGCAATGGGATGGAATGAGTTAAATGCTTTTCCTCATTTTCTCCAGGTTCATTTTCAGTTTAATTCAAGCTGAACCATCAGGTGATAAATGGGCAAAGACGGGGAATCTCATTTTATTCGGATTAGATTAGAAATATCCCAATAACTATAAAATACATAAAATATTCTGAATTTTCTCAGTTCCCCAGCCTGACCCCAACCAGCCCAAGCCCGAGGGCCGCCAGATGACCCCAGTGAAGGGAGAGCCCCTGGGAGTGGTTTGTAATTGGCCTCCAGCCTTGGAAGCAGCTCTGCAACGCTGGGGAACCACTCAGGCCAAATGTCCCTGTCTGACAGCCCTGGATGTGACAGGAAAACCAGTTTATACCCTCACTTATGGTGAGTTGAGCCTCCACCCTGCTTTTTCCTGCTCCCAAAGAGCAGCAGTGCAGAGAGCACGGGGCTCCTGGGTTTAAGGGGTGGTAAAAAACCCTCTCCTGGTCTTTGAGGGTGTAAAAATGGCCAAGGTGTGAGCTGTTCTCTGGTGCTGCTCACTCCAGTGTCTGTTCTCTGTGTTCCAGGCAAACTGTGGAGCAGAAGCCTCAAGCTGGCCTACACCCTGCTTAATAAACTGGGGACCAAAAACGAGCCTGTGTTAAAACCTGGAGACAGGGTAATGACTTTGGGGCTCTCTGGATCAAAATGAGGGGTTTGGGGGCTGGAATTTCTCACAGACACCAGAGTGAGACTCTAACCCCAGGGACAAGGCTGCTTGGGACAGAAATTGGTGTGATTTTTCAGGGCTTCTGGCTCCTCTGGGAGCAGCTTCCTGGCTCTGGGCTTTGAAATGGATCTGATGAAGGAATCCAGGGTTTGATCTCTGTGTGGGCACTTTGTGAGGAGCTCAGGCACATTCCATTCATTCCCTGGGAGACAGGATATGACACAATACTGGGTTTTTCTGAGTTTTAGTCACTCTAGGTGAGGATTTTGAAGTTTTAACTCATTTCACACCATGTGTGGCTTGCAGGTGGCCCTTGTGTATCCCAACAACGACCCTGTGATGTTCATGGTGGCATTTTATGGCTGTCTCCTGGCAGAAGTGATCCCAGTGCCTATAGAGGTACCTCTTACCAGAAAGGTAACGTTGATGGAACTTGGAGGAGAGATGTGGGATGGAAACCAAGCCAGGCCATCAGCCTCTGACAGCATTTCACAGCCTCCAGCTGCTGCCTGAGCAGCTCTGTACCAGCACCAGGACCTTTGGGAGCCTGGAGTGGCATTTAAAAATGGAAAAACATATTGACCAGAGCTGTGCTGAGCAGCTGGAGATGATCAATTCTCCTCAATGATGCAGTCTTCACTTCCTTAATTACAAATAATTTATACAGAGCAGATTATAGTGTGGAGCTGCCCCCTGGTTGATTGGAGGGGGCTCAATCCAGCCTTGCTGAGCTCTGCCAGGCTCTGACTTTCCTGGGAGGTCACAAGGAACCACCTCCCAAGCCAGGGTTGTCCTCAGGTCCTTGCAGTGGCATTTGACAGATTCCAAGGCAGTTTTAATCACAAGTTTTATTTAGGAATGCTGCAGGGATCTTCCCTGAAGAGAGGAAGTTCCTGAACACTTGGAGACACTTTTTGTAAATTATTTGCTCAACAACGTGTTCTCTTTACCCTCACCAGAATTTTTGCACTGTTGCCACATTATTGCCATGCAGAACTGTGTGAAACTACAGGATTTCATAAGAGGAAACAAAAGCAAGAGGCTCTTGGCAAACATTTATGGCAGGAGAGGTGGCAGTGAGCTGGGAGCTGGTCTGGGAGCACTCAGGGACTCAGAGAGCTTTGATTTCATCCTCTGCACTGTGACAGACTGCTATAGCAACCAAATGCAAAATTAAAACTTCTCCAGTCTTTGCCCAATCAGTTTCTGAGTGAGCCTCCTCATTTTATTATTGTGCAACAGAAATTGGCTCCAGGGGATTGAGAGGTCTCGTTATTCCAGTGTAATTACATGTTTTGCTTTTTTTGCCTCTCAATTCCTCTCTGCAGCATCTGGGTTTCCACCAGTGCCAGTAGATGGGGTGTGCTCCATGCCTGGGTGCTGGATTTCACATCCAGAGCATTTTAATGTCATTTCTCATGGGGTCACAGGGTGGTTTGAGTTGGAAGGGACCTTAGAGACCATCCAGTTCCATCATTTCCCACAGACAAACCTTCCTCTAGTCCCAAGTCACTCCAGTTGTGATTCTGTGATTTTGAGTGTCTGGGATTGGGTTGTTTTCTTCTTCTCCTGGCCATCCCTTCCCCCAGTCCCCAAAGCATTGTCAAACCTTGGATTTTGGGAAGGGAAAGCTGATTTTTGTCACCTTTGAACAGGAGTGACTTTTCCCCTGTTCCCTCAGGATGCTGGTGGGCAGCAGATTGGCTTCCTGCTGGGGAGCTGTGGGATTGCTCTGGCCCTCACCACTGAAGTGTGTCTGAAAGGGCTCCCAAAAACCCAGAATGGAGAAATTGTGCAGTTCAAAGGTGAGTTGGTTATAGGCTGGCTTTTTTTTTTTTCACTTCTGCTGCAGCTGAACCATCTGAAAGGAGCTGTCAGGACTCTGGGGGGGCAAAGGGGAAACTCCTGATCCCATCAGCAAAATATTGTAGGATTTTTGTTTATGGTGACATCAATCACCTCATGTGTCTGACACAGCTGCTCTGGGGTCACAAGGAACCACCTCCCAAGCCAGGATTGTCCTCAGCTCAGGCATTTGACAGATTCCAAGGCAGTTTTATCCACAAGTTTTATTTAGGAATGCTGCAGGGATCTTCCCTGAAGAGAGGAAATACCTTTTTTGCCCACTGAACTCCCTGATGAGAAAAGAGATGAACCTTCTGGCTGGTGGCTGGGCTTGGCTTGGAGTTTTGCTTGTGTAACTGAACATGGGCAAATGATGAGGTTGAGTGTGTTCTTGCAGAATGTAAATCCCTCAATAAATAAACTGATATTAATGTGCTGTTTAATTTTGGCTCTAGGTTGGCCCAGACTCAAATGGGTTGTGACAGACTCAAAATATCTCTCCAAATCTCCCAAGGACTGGCAGCCCAACATCTCAGCAGCAGGAACTGAGCCAGCATACATTGAGGTAAGTGGTGAATGGGGAATAGAAAGTACCTTCTGTGAGCTGAATTTAATGTTCTGATCACCAGAGAGAGAATAGTTTCACCTCACTCCCTTCAACTTCCCACTTTCCTGCCACTGAAACGAGCCTTTCACTGTGGACATCCTGCTGTGAAGCTCATTTTAGGTTCAAATCCCTTTGTGGCCTTGAGCACTGCTTGGAATAAGTTGGAGAATTGTTTTTGTTCCAAAAAGTGAGGGATGGAGACAGCTGAGCTCTGATAACACACATTTCTGGCAGTGCTTGAGCCAGCAGCAGTTTGAATTCCCTGTTCTTGCTGGTGAAGCTGATCTTTGTTCCTACACCAGAAGGTGACTTGTGGGGATTGCAGTGGTTTCAGTGGTGGTTCAGCCACCTGAAATCACAGATTTGCTCTGTGATTTCAGCAAGAGCTGCTCCTGTGACAAGCAGTGACAGTGAAATAAGCACAAAACACTCATTTTTTTCTCCCATCTCCAAGGAGATTTCCCACCGTTCCACCACAAAAACCATCTCACCTTTCCACACAGGTGGATTTTGAGTTTGGCTCAGCAGCTTTAGAGAAAACTTTATTTTCACGTGGATTCTGGGCTTTAATCTCCCTGACTCTCTTGTCTCCTGTGCAGTACAAGACCAGCAAGGAGGGCAGTGTCATGGGTGTCACCGTGTCCCGTGTGGCCATGCTGGCTCACTGCCAAGCCCTGTCTCAGGCCTGCAACTACTCTGAAGGTGGGTGAGGGCACAAAACATCCAAGAAATGAAAGGTCTAAAACATTGTTTTAAGTGGTTGCCTCTCACATCTTTAACTGCTGTCCTTGAGGGACCAAAATTTACTTAATAAATAAATAAAATTAAGAAGCGCAGGTTAATTCTCCCCCCAAAAGTGAAAAATCAGCTGTGATGTTTTTCCATCCAAAACTGCATTATTTTCACTGCCATGTGAAGAGGAATAAAAAGTGGGATTTATGTCATGTCTGTGAAGTTGCTGAGTCTGTTCTGGTGAACCAAAAGAGGAGCAAATGAATGAAAAAGGAAAATTTTCCAGCAAGCTGTACTGATGGCCCACAGAAATGTCTTCCCAAACTTTTGTTGATGATGGGGTGTAAATACCAAAGCTGCTGGGGCTGCTCTGGTCCTGTGAGGTTTTTTGGGGTAACCCTAAAACAGAGATTGGAAGGAGCTGTTGGAATTCCAGAGGATTTTGCTGTAGGTTGTGGTTTATTCTGCTCTGCCTTGTAAATCAAGCTAATTCCTACATCCATGAGAGAAACTATTTATAGAGCTGTAGGTCACAGAGCTTCAAAATGCAAAGTTTGCCTTTTAGGATCCATCACTTGAGCTCCCATTGCTGCTGAGAGTCAGGGCTTGAATGATGATTTCTGGCTCCCCTCGTGCATAACAAGCTTCAGATCCTTCCTGTCCTCCTGATGGGCATTCCAGGCTGGAATGTGATTTCCTTGCAGCTTTCTGGATGTGTTCCTGCTCAGGAATGGATGGGCAGTTGTTACTTTGCATGACAAGGAGCTCTGATCTGGAACACATAAAATCAAACAGGGCTCTGCTGCCCCGTGGAGCAGCTCTGACAGATCAGTGACAGCTTCATCCCTGAGCAGATTCCAGCTTGAATGATGGGCACAGCTCCTGCACCTTGCACCTGACAGCTCCACCTTTCTGTTCCCAGGTGAAACCATAGTGAATGTGTTGGATTTTAAGAAGGATGCAGGGCTGTGGCATGGCATTCTCACGGTGAGTTGAAGCATTCCAGAGCTCTCTGCAATGAGAGATTCATGATTAGATTTGATATTAGGGAAAATTTCCTCCCTGTGAGGGTGGGCAGGCCCTGGCACAGGGTGCCCAGAGGAGCTGGAGCTGCCCCTGGATCCCTGGAAATGTCCAAGGCCAGGCTGGACCAGGCTTGGAGCCACCTGGGATGGTGGAAAGTGTCCCTGCCATGGCAGGAGTGGGACTGGATGGGCTTTAAGGTCCCTCCATTCCAGAATTCCATGATTCTGTGATAACAGCAGCATTCGAGTCCATGGCTGGTCACCATTACCTGTTAAAACAACCATTTCTCCCCCTGCCAGACCTGCAATTCTCTGGGAAAACAACAGAATCATCCTGACTAAACCTCTGTGAATTCATGGTGGGGTGGGAATTGGTGGGGACTGAGGGTGTGACTTTTATTTCTGCTCCATGAGAGCTTTGTGATCCCTTTCCTAACAATCTTTTTGCTGCTTTTCAGAATGTGATGAACAAGCTGCACACCATCAGTGTGCCCTACTCTGTGATGAAAACCTGTCCTCTCTCATGGGTGCAGAGGGTTCATGCCCACAAAGGTAACTCAGGGTGATCCACAACTTCAGCTTGGACTTCTCAACATCCATGAGATTAAAATCTCAAATGCCTCAAATCCATCTTCCTCTTCCATGACAAATTTCGAGGGTGAAGAGTTTTACTAATGTCCAAAGATACTTCATTTTTATTTTCCTGTTGTAAATCTGATTTTCCAGATCCTCAGGCAGGGCTGGAGCTGCTGTCTCTAAGACTCAATGGGAGATTTTAAGCCCCCACTTGTAAAACTCCTTGTATTGGTAACTTGCCCAAGGTTGGAACAGAAATGTGACAGCTTGGGAGGACAGGGGACTTTGCCATTTATTCCTAATGCCATGAGAATGGTGGGGAACGTGGTGGGAATCTTGTGACTTGGAGCCAATTTCTTTTATGAAACCAAGAAAATGGCAGAGTGCAGCAAGAGCCCTTGATGCCTGACCTCCCTGAGGGCTTTCAGAGGGTGATAATGATTTCTGGCCTTTGGAGGAGGAGCTGTGATGATGACAGACCCTGGCTCAGGTGGTGGCAGTGCCACAGCAGATGCCACTGTGTGCTGTTTGCTGTCACTGCAGTCTCAGTTATTTCAGTCTCCCTTGCTTAGGTGAGAACTCCCTCATTTGGGAGCCTCTCAGACCATGTGTATCCACGTGAAAAGCCTGCATTTGCCCTGAGGTGATGCTTTTGTGTTGTTTGCAGCAAAAGTGGCTCTGGTGAAGTGTCGGGACTTGCACTGGGCCATGATGGCCCATCGGGACCAGAGGGACGTGAGCCTGAGCTCCCTGCGCATGCTGATCGTCACCGACGGCGCCAACCCCTGTGAGTGGCAAGCCTGCTCCTGCAGGACTGAACCCTGGAGGGGTTGGTTATAGGGGTAAAATAGAAACCAGAGATCTCTAAAGATGGGTTTAGAGCATGGGAGTTTATTGTGGAAGGGCGTGGATGTGAGAGGCTGCTGGGCTGCAAGACACAGCTCAGAGCAGGCCAGAGAAAGAGGCAAAAAGAGAGAGCAAAAAGGGCCAATTTGCCATTTACAATACAATAAATCATCTTCTCTGTTGAATATTCTAATTCTCTTTAACCAATCTGAGACAAGCTACAAACCCTACAACAGTTAAATGCAACCTATAAGAATCATCACATTACCATACAGGGTTATATTTTAAACCTTAAAAAAACTGCTTTTGGGAATCTCTCCCAGGCAGGCAGGGTTTGCTCTGCCCTTTGGCCCTGCCTGGGCAGAGGGCATTGTTCTATCCAGAAGGAGGATTCCCTTCAGCCAGCTCTGCCATTGTTTCTGAGTTACTCTTCAACTCAAACCTTGTCCTCATCTCAATTTCGATTCTACTTTCCATACTTTCAGCATCTTTTGCAAGGCAATCACATCTATCAGGCTTTCCTATTTCATCTTCCCCAACATTCTCCTGCTGTGAGGAAAATGGAACTAGACACAGTTAGAGGGGTTTTGGGGTCTTTACCTCAGTGTTTTAATCAGGATCCTGTTTGATGCATCCACTTCACCCAGGTGACAGCAAAATGCACCCCCATCAATCACACACACAAATTATAGACTTTACACAATCACACACACAAATTATAGACTTTACACATCCCAGACCCAACAAGAAAGCCCAATAATGGGGCTGGGTTGTGCTAACCCCAAGTTTACAGAATCTGTCCTGCTAGGAGACCTTGGGTTCCTGAGCCAGCAGAATGTTTGGTGTCCCTGGCTCTGCAGCTCTGGGCTGTTCAGTCTCAGGCCTGCAGAACACTTACAGAACACTGAGCACTGAACTAAGTAAAAGGTTGCAAGTGTGCATGCTGCTGATACTTGTGGATACAGAGAACTGTGTAAAAGGATATAAAAGAAAAGACAAAAATCATTCCAGCATCAAGTGTCCCCAGCCCCTGGCCCAGGCTCTCCCTGTGTCCCTGGGATCAGGATCAGCTCCTTTGGGAGCTGTTTCTGCAGAGGTCTCTTTGAGGCAGAGCTCTGGCTCGTGGTGCTTGGGCACAGGATAAGAGGTTCCTGCCATCCTTTGGGTTGTGGGAGATGCTGCAAAGTAGGAAAAGGGAGAGTTGGATGGGGGGACAGTGTTTATAAAATCAGAGAGTTGTTCAGGCTGGAAAAGGCCTTTAAGACCTTCAAATCCAACCCTTAACCCAGCACTGTGTTCACCCCCAAACCCTGTCCCCAAATGCCACATCCACACGTCCTTTAAATCCCTCCAGGGATGGTGATTCCACCACTGCTCTGGGCAGAATCCAATGTCTGGGCTTCTTCCAATGCCTGACCATCCTTTGAATGAGGAAATTTTCCTTAATATCCAACCCAAACCTCCCAGCACAACTTGAGGCCTCTTCCTCCTGCAGTTTCCCAGATCCTCCTCCTGACCCTTCCTGTAGACGGGCACCAAATCAAATTCTGTGAAGTCCTAATGACATTTTTTTCTTTCTTCCTAGGGTCTGTTTCCTCCTGTGATGCCTTCCTGAGCTTGTTTCAGAGCCATGGGCTGAAACCAGAGGCCATTTGTCCCTGTGCCACCTCCCCTGAAGCGATGACCGTGGCAATCCGGAGGTAACGGATTGAGTCATCCAGGCTGGGCTTTGTTCACACTTGGGTTGGCCATAGTTGATTTAAGCATGTAATAAACTCCTCTGACATTTACTGTGTGTGCTCAGGTACACTCGAGTCACTGAGCTGTTAAACCTCCCTCCTGAGAGCCCAGTGATTTCTGAGCTGTGTGACAGCTCTGAGCGCTGCTTTTCCTCCTCCTGATTTCCACAGCTCGGGAGGTGTTCTGAATCTGAGATGAGATTTGAGATCATTTGGTCATTCCCATACTCTGTTTCTGTCCTTCTGTAAGAAACAGCCCTGCAATCACGTGCCCTGGGAGCTGGGGGTTGCCACGGGGTGAGATAATGAGCTGGCAGAGGAGCTGCAGTGCCCAGGAACACAGTTCCTTAGGGATTGAAAACGTGGCTCCTTTGGGAGGGGATCCCTGCTGCCATCACAATTTGAAGTGATTATGAAAGCAGAGACACTGAATACACAGACTTCTGTTGCTGTGCCATTCCATCTGAGTCTGACACCAAGCCTGGGTGCCTGATTGAGTGTATTTATTGATTCTGTGTCCTTCCCAGGCCTGGAGTCCCCGGGGCCCCTTTGCCAGGCAGAGCCATCCTGTCCATGAACGGGCTGAGTTTCGGGGTGATTCGGGTCAACACTGAAGATAAAAACTCTGCTCTCACCGTCCAGGACGTTGGGCACGTGATGCCAGGAGGTAAAAACAGGCAGGAGGCTCATGTGAGATGTTTTTTGGGATGTTTTGGGAGCAGAACAGGTCGATGTTCTCCCCCATATCAGCCTGAGTGTGGGGGAGGTGGGACAGAGCCAGGCTCAGTCATTTCTGTCACGATTAAATGTGTCAGTCCTCACGCAGGGCAAAGTTTGGGAGCTGTTTTAACAAAGCCTCATTTGTCCTAGGCATAATGTGTATAGTGAAACCAGATGGGCCACCCCAGCTCTGTAAAACAGACGAGATTGGTGAAATCTGTGTGAGCTCCAGAGCAGGAGGAATGATGTACTACGGGCTGGCAGGGGTGACAAAGAATACTTTTGAGGTATGTCTAGCAGAATGCACCTTTCCTGTCACATTTTCTGTGTAAAACTGGTGGTCTTGGGTTTGCAGCTGAAGTGTTTATGTTGTTTTTAAAAATATGCACTTGGAAAACTCCTTGCAGTTAGAGATACTCAGAATCCCCTCCCTAAACATCTCCCACCCCACCAAAATAACGGCTGTACCGAGGGTTCCCCCCCTTCTCCTCTTCCCTTTGCTCACTTTAGGTGCAATTCTTGGCGTGGGGAGGGCTTTTCTAGTCAGCCACTTCACCTCCAATGCCCTCCCTGTGTTGCAGGTGATCCCTGTGAACTCCTCTGGCTCTCCAGTGGGTGAAGTGCCCTTCGTGCGCTCCGGCTTGCTGGGATTTGTTGGACCCGTACGTGAGGCTCTCTGGGACCTGCATTCTCTGGCCCTTCAGCTTTCCAGAGAAAAGCTTTTGGGGAGAGAGGATGTGTGAGGAGAGCTGGCTCTGTGAGTTCCTGCCTTCCTGTCTTGCAGGGCAGTTTGGTGTTCGTGGTTGGCAAAATGGACGGGCTGCTGACGGTGAGCGGGCGAAGGCACAACGCCGATGACATCGTGGCCACTGGGCTGGCTGTGGAGTCAATAAAAACAGTTTACAGAGGAAGGTCAGCACAAAAAACCCCTCCCCATCAGCTGCTGCATGTCATAAAGTGAAGTTTTAGTACTTTTTTAGATTTCTCTTTGGGTAGCTCAGTTAAAATAAACATGGTTTTGATTTACGCAGTAATTGCCCTGATCCTGCACAACACAGATCTTCTTCCCACCATCCAGCTTGGCTTTTCATCAAGTCTGTGCTTTAGGGAAAGCAATCAAGTAACAAGAGAAGTCAGCCACATGGAGAAATTAATTCTCTGGCTCTGCAGAGTTTCAGTCGTTATCTGCTGGCTGGTGCAGCGAGGAAGAGTTTCATGAATGTCCAAAGATATTTGATTTTGATTTAGCACTTGTGGATATAATTTTCTAGATCCTCAGGCAGGGCTGGAGCTCATATCTCCAAGACTCAGTGAGAGATTTTAAACCTTCATGTAGGTGCCTTTAAATCTCCTTTCATTTGTGCTTTGCCAGAAGTTGGAACAGGAATGTGACAGCAGGTTGGGAGAACTGGAAACTGTGCCATGTGGAAATTTAATCAGAAAGCAAAATTAACCCCTTGAATACTTCCCAGTCTTTCATTTTGACTCAATGTTAATTATCTGATGCTTTTTCTCTTATTTTTGCCCCATGGTTGTTTTAATGAGTCCTGTCTTCAGTCCCTCCTTGGCTTCCTGATTCCAAGGAGTGAAACTGGAGTGTGGCTCTGCCCTTTTCCTCAGGATTGCTGTGTTCTCTGTGTCTGTGTTCTACGACGAGAGGATCGTGGTGGTGGCAGAGCAGAGGCCAGATGCTTCTGAGGAGGACAGTTTCCAGTGGATGAGTCGGGTGCTGCAGGTACAGCCTGGGGAAATCCTGCTGGGTTTGGGGTGTGGGCAGGGCAGAGCCACAGGGTTGGCCCCAGTGGAGAGAGCACAGGGATGGAGTGAGACCAAGGGATGGAGAGAGCACAGGGATGGAGGGAGCCCAGGGATGGAGGGAGCCCAGGGATGGAGGGAGACCAGGGATGGAGGGAGTTCTGGATGGAGAGAGCCCAGGGATGGAGGGAACCCAGGGATGGAGGGAGACCAGGGATGGAGGGAGTTCAGGGATGGAGGGAGCCCTGGGATGGAGGGAGTTCTGGATGGAGGGAGACCAGGGATGGAGAGAGCCCAGGGATGGAGAGAGACCAGGGATGGAGGGAGTTCTGGATGGAGAGAGACCAGGGATGGAAACCTCCAGGGATGGGGGGAGCCCAGGGATGGAGGGAGCCCTGGGATGGAGAGAGCCCAGGGATGGAGAGAGTTCTGGATGGAGAGAGCCCAGGGATGGAGAGAGCCCAGGGATGGAAACCTCCAGTGATGGAGGTGTCACAAGCTTTGCATCCCTCTTGGCACAAGGTGTTTGTGCAGGGTCACAAGCTGGGTGCATCTGCTGTGTCCAAGCTGTTCTGTCGTGTCCTGAGGGAACTGGAGTGACAGGACAAGGGGAATGGCTTAGACTGAAAGAGGAGAAATTTAAATTAAATAATGGGAAAAATTTCCTCAACCAGTCTGGGATTCCATGAAGGCCCTGGGAGAGCAGAGGGGCTCTGGCCTCTCAGAACTGCAGGGCAGATCTGTGCTCAGGCTTTGGAGTTGTGCTTTTAGTCTGGATCATGTGGAGCTCAGAGCTGGGCTTTGAAGCTCCTTTTCTTTGGAGATGCATTTTCAGCAGGGACCAAGTGGGTAGGGAAAGGCCACAACAGCTGAATGAGTGTGGTCCTAAAAGAATGAGTAGCAAGGGCTTCCTTTGGGAGCTGCCTGAACTGCATGTGTGTCATTCCAGGAATGACATTCAGGGAGTGAAGTGTGCAAGCTGGGGTGGAAAATCAGGGAAGTACCTGCTGCTCTGAATAATGGATCAGATGCCTGAATGCTGAAGTGGGCAGGAGGGAACAGAGTGTGATGGTTCAGAGGAGACAGATGGATGCAATCCCGAGATCAGAATCCTGTGATTCATCAGGCAACTGTGGATATTTTGGGATTTTGGTCATGAAAGATTTAAAAGTGGGTTTGGTGTCTGTGAAATGGGCTGGGAAGGCAGGGATGTTCCCAGCACTTGAGGCTCGGTGCAGGACTCGCTGCTGCTGCAGAGGTCAAACGGGATGTCAGTGATTGCCTCACTCCTCCTTTACAAGTGGAGGGATTTGTCCTGCAGTGCCCAGCAGTGCCCAGCAGTGCCAGGAATGCCTCTGACCATCTCTCCTTTCTGCAGGCCATTGACAGCATTCACCAAGTGGGTGTTTATTGCCTCGCTCTCGTGCCAGCCAACACATTGCCAAAAACGCCGCTGGGAGGGATCCACATCTCCCAAACCAAACAGCACTTTCTGGAGGGCTCTCTGCACCCCTGCAACATCCTCATGTGCCCACACACTTGTGTGACAAACTTGCCAAAGCCCAGGCAGAAACAGCCAGGTAACCTGAACCCCTTTTTGTCTGGTGGTGTTAAACTGGGGCTCAGTGCCCTGTCACACGTGCTGGGGACCAGAGCCTGTCCTGTGCCCTGTGGCTGGGGTGTGTTCCAGGCCTCCCTTTGCATGTGTTAGTCAGGAATTTTGATTCCTAGCTTTGAACTCACTGGGATTCTCCCTCCTGATGATTAGAGACCAGCACTGCCTGCTGAACTCCATCATTCCCTCTCCTCTTGCATCTATGCCTGGGAGCAGTGGGATCCTGCAGGGATTCTCTGTCCTTTGCTCTGCTCCTTCCCAAAGTGCTGCTGTCTCTCCTCAGGTGTGGGCCCTGCCTCTGTGATGGTGGGGAACCTGGTTGCTGGGAAGAGAATCGCTCAAGCCTCTGGGAGAGATCTGGGTCAGATAGAAGACAATGATTTAGTCAAAAAGGTAAATCAATGTTTGTGACAACTGGAGGATGGGAGGTTTCCCCTCCAGCTGGGTGCAGAGCAGCAGTGGGAAGCACTGAGGGAGAAACTGGTGTTGAATCCCTGCCTGTCTTTTCCAGCACCAGTTCCTGACAGAAGTGTTGCAGTGGAGAGCTCAAGCAACTCCTGACCACCCTCTCTTCCTTTTATTGAATGCCAAGGTACAGTCAGTGCTGAGTTGTTGGGTTTAAGGTCCACATGTTATCCAATGCCAGTGGGAGAGTCTTAAAAACCTTTTGGCCTCTGCAGTGCCTCTCTTTAGCCTCTGTGTCAGATTTTGCCCATAGATTTGTAACTTAAAACTTGACCCTTTGACCCCATAGGTCCCTCCAGCAAATGACTCTCATGGTTCCACACTGCATTTTAAAACTGAGCGTGTTTGTAGGTCCCACTGGTTCCTGTATCAGTTAATGGTGGATCCCTTGGTGCCACCATCCCTATCAATGGTGTTGAGTATATTCTGGCAAGGTTCTGGTGCAAGAAGAGCTGAACTGACTCCCTGGAAGGTAGAATTTTCTAGAGCAGATCTAACTCCATCTCTGTTCTTTGATACTGTAGTGGATGAGTGGCTCACTGAGCTCCAGCAGCCTTTAGGTAGAGATAACTCGTAGCTGTAGCCTCCTGCTAGCCAGCAAGCTTGGGTTTGTTTCACAGCAGCCAATTTGTGTTGTGCCAGCCCCTGTTTAGAGCATTTTTGTCTCCTTTCAAGGGAACCACTGTGTGCACGGCCACCTGCCTTCAGCTGCACAAAAAGGCTGAGAGAATTGCATCAGTGCTGTGTGACAAAGGCCATCTCAATGCAGGAGACAATGTGGTGCTTCTTTATCCTCCTGGTGAGTGAGTCCCACTGGGGAAACACAGCCTGGCCCTTCTTTGGAATCTCACTGGGATCTGGAAATACAGGAAAGGCACTCAGTGCTAGTGAGAGGTGCTCACTGGTGTGTCCTGACTGACTTCTGAGTTGTTTGATGCTCAGAATGTTCTTCTCCTGTGTGATGGAGATGGTTTCCTTTGTGTTTCTGATGCCTTTTCCTGGTGTTGGGAAAATGAAGCCAGACACAGTTAAAGGGGTTTTGGGGTCTTTACCTCTGTATTTTAATCAGGATCCTGTTTGATGCATCCACTTCACCCAGGTGACAGCAAAATGCACCCCCATCAATCACACACACCAGTTATAGACTTGACACATCCCAGATCCAACAAGGGAGCTCAAAAATGGGGCTGGGGTGGGCTCAGCTCGAGTTTCCAGAATCCTCCTGTCAGGAGAACTTGGGTTCCTGAGACAGTGGGAATGTTTGGTGTCCCTGGCTCTGCAGCTCTGGGCTGTTCAGTCTCAGGCCTGCAGAACACTTACAAAACACTGAGCACTAAACTAAGTAAAGGATTACAAATATGGACAAAAATAATTTCAGCATCACTTCCTTTGCTTTCCCCATCCCCTACCCCAAGCTTTCTCAACTCCCTTGGTGCTGAGCTGCTGATGTTGCCTACCTGAGCTGTGGAAGTGTCCCCCTTATCCCAGAGGGGGAGCAGCACTGCCCTGCTGTGCCCAGGGTGTCCCTGCCCAGTGTCCCCAGTGCAGCTCTGTTGTGTCCTTGCAGGCATCGAGCTCATCACGGCCTTCTATGGCTGCCTGTACTCGGGCTGTGTCCCTGTCACCGTGCGCCCGCCCCACGCCCAGAGCCTGGTGGCAACACTGCCCACAGTGAGGATGATCGTGGAGGTGAGTGACAGGGCTGGAGCCACGGGTGTC
>JAHLSL010000124.1:105930-117557 GCA_025920805.1 Petroica traversi | reverse complement strand
CTCCTTGGGGACGTGGTGACACCCCTGTCACTGTGAGCATCACCTAATGCTCCCTGTTTGGTGTCCCCCAGCTGCCTCTGGGGACATGCAGACCTACCAGATCCGCACCACTCCCACCACCTCCTCCCTGCCCCAGACCGTGGTGATGACGTCCCCTGTCACTCTGACATCACAGACGAGCAAGACAGATGATCCTCAGCTGAAAAGAGAGATCAGGCTCATGAAGAACAGGTATGTGAGGGCACCTGAGCTGCTCAGGTCGAGTTTAATGTGCTGAGATCCTGCTGTCACTGAGGTTGGAAAAGACTTCCAGGGTCATGAAGTCCAAGCTGTGACAGATCTCCACCAGAGCACCAAGTGCCATGTCCAGCCCAGCAGTGACACCTCCAGGGATGGGGCATCCACCACCTCCCTGGGCAGCCCTTTCCAATGCCTGACCACCCTTTCCATGAAGAAATTCCTCTTGATGTCCAAGCTGAACCTCCCCTGGCACATCCTGAGGCCGTTTCCTCTTGTTCTCTCCCTGTTCCCTGTCAGCAGAGCCCCACTCAATGCCCCCTCCCCAGCTGCCCCTTGTGTCAGGG
The DNA here is from genome assembly GCA_025920805.1 of Petroica traversi. Taxonomy (NCBI): domain Eukaryota; kingdom Metazoa; phylum Chordata; class Aves; order Passeriformes; family Petroicidae; genus Petroica; species Petroica traversi. Next base: position 116,973 of record JAHLSL010000124.1, on the reverse strand, counting down.
ACTGTGGAGAGGGAGAGGTCCCACTGAGCCTCCTTTTCTCCAGGTTGAGCCCCCCAGCTCCCTCAGGAATTCTCAGTCCCTTCTCCTGTTGCTCCAGCCCCTTCCCCAGCCCTGGATGTGCTCCAGCCCATCCATATTTCTCTGGCAGTGAGGATCCAGAACTGGAGTGTCCTCAGCAGTGTCCCTGCCCTGGTTCTGTGCCACACCTGGGCTTGAGGGTGATTGTGACCCAAACATGGAAATTGTGACCCAGACAAGCTCCTTTGAGTCTCACAGTGTGGAGAAACCAAACCTGGCTTTCCCCTGCATGTGTGATACAGATCCTGCTGAATTTCCTGCCCTCCTCGGGCAGTTTTGGCTTGATTTTGTTCCTCACTGCAGTTCCAGCTCTCTCAGTATTGCTCAGTATTGTGATGTTCAGGAAATAGATCTCACACCTAAAATAAAGAACTCTGCTTCTCTGTTGCAGAGAAGCTGCCCGGGAGTGCCGTAGGAAGAAGAAAGAATATGTGAAATGTTTGGAAAATCGAGTGGCAGTCCTGGAAAATCAGAACAAAACTCTAATTGAAGAGCTAAAAACTTTGAAAGATCTTTACTGTCATAAAAGTGTGTAAGAAGAGAAAGTAAAAACCTTTGGGGACTGGTGAAATATCAGAGGAGATTTTTTTTTTATACTGAATTTTTTAAACTAGATGAAAGGTCAAAAATGAAACTTTTCTACCTAGATTTCACAGCTCAAAGACTATAGATTTTTCTTTACAACATGTTGGTGACAAAGTACAAACAGGAAACAAGAAAACCTCACCAAAATTCCTGCTGGCACAACTGGAAACTGAGAAATTCAAGATTACAGCTACAGTGGAAGGACAGTCACGTGTGGCAAGGCAGGTGATGAGAATTTCTTTGAAAATTCCTATGAATGCCTCTAATAAGGGAGGCAAAATTTGGTTACAAAGAAAACATGGATGAAACAGAATCCTTGCCATAGCTGACATTATTAGTAACGTTTATAACCAGTGTATGTTTTGATTTCTTACTCTTTTTCAAGCCTTTTTCCTTCAGTTATTTGTCTGTAAATATTTTTATTTTGACCTGTAAGTTGGTATTTACAGGTGCAGAGGATAAAGAAGCTGATACTTTGCTCGAGGTATAAATTATGTTTTTACTCTTTCTCAGATGACAATTTAAAAAGCTGGGATGATTTTTTTTTTTTCCATGTTTGCTGTGTTTATCAGATTGGGGAAGGATCTGCAGAAGGCAGTGAGAGGCCTGGTCCTGTAAATGTCTGAGGCACAGAAAATTGTGTTGATTTTCTCAGAGAATTCAGCACATCAGTGATTTTAAAGCACAGCATGAGGGACAAGGACTGCTGACAAAACTTCTGAAGAATTTCTGAGATTTCTGGAAGTTTTTAATTTTGCAAGAGTTTGTTCTTAGTTCTGGGCATGAGAAACATCAATCATTGAAAATTAAATTATGTGCTGATCATATCTACAATTAAACACTCAGTGCTTGTCCTGCCTGGGGATTCTCCTGGGCTTTGGAACATGAAACCAAATAGAAGGAAAATGATGTAGTAAAAAATGGAAGATCTATACCAAAGGGTTACGAGGTTCTAATCTCTGGTTTATTGCTGGAAATAGTGCAAAATTACAATTTCCAGCCTAATTTTGTAAGGTAGGAGCTATTTTGCAAAGTAAAGGTGTCTTTGTAAGCAAATACTATATTGCAAACAGGGAGATGGTTGGTATATTTTGTAGCTAAATTGTGATCTTTACAAAACCTGAAATTGAGTTTCTATACGTATTTTGACAGTTTATATCTTTCATTTTAGTAACCAAATGAAATATTTTGTGAACCAGATTTTCAAGTATATATTTTTATGGATAGTACAAAGTCAAATGAGATCCTCTTTGGTGTAGGAGATACTTGAATTAATTTTGTATGTCTGTAGGCAACTTGCAGAAAAAAAAATGGATCCTAAAGAGTATTGGGGGAAAAAAAAGAGAAAAAAATAAAAGAAATTAGGGCTTTTTACTCCCAAGAGTTGACAGTATCTGCACATTAGATCTCATTGCATCAGAGAGTCCAGTTTGTACAATTTTGTTTCAGGTGAAAATCAAAAGTTTGACACGATCAGGACTCCTTTGCCTGGGGAATCTCCATTCTTGGAGGTCCCCAGAGCCGTCTGGCTGTGGGGCTGGTGGGCAGGACATGGTCCTGGTGAGGACACACCTGGGCAAGGTGTGACCCTGGTGGTCAGGCCGTGGTCCTGGGCAGGTGCTGTGGGTGACTGCAGTGCTGCTTGCATGAGTAACAAACCATTTCCATAGCTGGGATTGGATCCTGCTTCCAGTTCTGTCAGTGGGAATTTCACAATGGACTGTGCTGTTCCAAGCTCTTAGAGCTCCCTGTGTGTCGTGCTCAGATCTGGGTGGAATTCCAAGCTGTGCTCCCTCCCTGGATGTGTAATGTTCTCCCATGGTCAGGCAGTATTTTTGGTTTTACTCCTTTGGGAATTGATGGACTTGCAGCAGGCAGAGCTTTTGCCATGAGGAATCTGCATTCCACAATCTCCTGCTTAGTGGGCTAGAAAAGGTTATTTTTTTTCCCCTGAAGTTCCTAAGTCTCTGATTGTGGTGGACACAAGTCCCAATATATTTCTTTTAGGCCAGGCTGGAGTGTGGCTCCTGGTTGCCATCATGTCATAAAAAAGCTTTGTGGCACATCAGAAGTGAGGGTGGGAAAGTCCTAAACTGAGGGAGCTGCTCCTGGAGAGGTCTTGGTGTTTCCTATTTCTTTGGTGGAATTTCAGGAAAACTGAATGGAAATTCAGCCTGGAACATGCACCTCAGAGAACTGGACCTTTCTCTCCTCAGCTGTGTGTGTTACCTGGCATGTGTGAGAGTTCTGAACTGCTCTGGGAACTCTGTGGTAGCTTATCCTCACTGTGGTCTCTTTTTCCTTTTGTAATATGGAACAACAATAAACAAAAACTATCAAGTGTTAAGACTGTAAAAACCTGGTGGCCAATTCTTGTATCCAGCAAGGGAAGCACCTGTCCTGCCAGACACACCAGGAGTCAATTTTTATACTCTTAAAACAGTGTGTTGGAAAGAACAGCTGATTTTTTCATCATGGGAATATTAAACAGTAACACAAGTTCACTCTTTAAGCACTGATCATTAAGTTCTTAGTTTGGATTTACTTTCAAATCTCGATTTTAAAGAGTAAAATCTCATTCCTGAGGGTAAGAGATGCAGCAGCTGATGCTGTTCTGCTGGTTGGTTCCAAACAGTCCGTGCTTTCCATGAATTGTAAATATTTGTTGAAACAATTAATGGTTGCAAATTTTGATCTTGGTAAATAAAGTCGCTAAAATATTATAATTCTGATGGTCCCTATTTATTTTTAATGAAGGTAGAGCTGCAGTGGTGCTGACCAGCTGTGAATACCTGTGTGGGATCAGGTCATATGACAGCCAGGAAAAAATAATAGTCCATTTTAGTGGATGAAATGGCACTTGTGTTCACCTGCCAGTGCAGAACAGCTTTTACCTTCCTGCAGATTGTTTTTTTACCTTCTTAGTTTTCAATAAGCTGAGCCCAAGTTAAGGTTTGGTTAATTAAATGGTTAATTAAAACCTTTGTGTGCTCTGCTGGTTTTCACCCGGCAGAGGGAGCATCTGCCATCCCCAAACCCTGGTGGCATCACTGAGCATATTTAACCTTCTGGTGGCTGGAAAAGCACAGATAGAGGGTGGGGGGAAAGAAGTGTTTCCAGCTGATAACATTTCTATATTCAATTTTCTTTATTAGTGCCAAGGCTGTTACTCTTCCCTCTTCTGTCAGCGTAGATACCAGAGGCAGGAAACAAAACATACAATGGCAAACACGACTCCTAAAAAGTAAGTGCACATCCTTTGCCTCTTGGTTTTATTGTGAGCCAGGAGGGAGCTGTTTTTCCCAGGCTTTCCCAGGCAGGACAGAGCTCCACGAGGACACCACCCTGCTTTGCCCCTTTACAAAGTCTGTGCCAGCACTGTGTGTGCCAGGGTGAGGATGATGGGGAGCGTGGTGCTCAGGGGGCTCTGGGCCTCGTTGATCTGCAGGAGTTTTGCTTTGATCCATTTCCTGTACTGGGACAGGCGCACGTAGATCCCGGGGTAGCGGGGGCGGCCGCAGCCGACGCCGAAGCTGGCGATGCCGATCAGGTAGTACTGGTCAGCATCAGGGTGGTAGCACATCAAGGGGCCCCCGCTGTCACCCTGCAAAGGAGCACCACAAAAAGCTTGTAACTCCTCCCAGGAAACTCCTCAGGCAGTGATCTGTTTCTTAGATTTATATTAAGGGGTTCTGTTAATGGGACAGTCAGTGACAGTAACGTGGGAAGTAGCACATGGACAACTCAAGGTAAATTTGGTGTTGGTGAAAGACACAGAATCAGCAGCTCTGAGGTTGGAAAAGCCCTCCCAAGACCATTAAGACCTATCTCTGCCTGATCCCCATCTTGTCACCCACACCAGAGCACCAAGTGCCACCTACAGCTGCCTTGGACACCTCCAGGAATGGGGACTCCAAACCTCCCTGCTCAGCCCTTTCCAATGCTTGACCACTGAAAAATTCCTCGTGATTCTGGTCAAAACACTGCACTGACCAGAGCCCCAGGCCTGCACTGATTCTGAATCACAGAATCCCAGAATCATCTGGTTGGAAGAGACCTTCAAGATCATTGAGTCCAACCTCTGTCCCAACACCTCAACTAAACTAAACCATGGGCAAGACACTGCACTGACCAGAGCCCCAGGCCTGCCCTGCCTCAATATCTTTTAACTCGGGTTCTGCTGTTTTCTCTCTGCACCTTTTCAGGCCTAAACCTTCGCTCCTCACTTAACTGGGACTGTTTTGTCCACACGGTGGAAGCTCCAAGAGCCACAGTAAGGAACACACATCCCGTGTCTTGGCTGTGTCACCTGCTTAGGGAAAACTGCTGAGAGAAGCAGGAAGCACATCAGACAAAGCACTTAGGATACATTATGGGATTTAATTAGGAATGTCTCCATGTCCCAGCTGCTGCTGCAGCTTCCGCCAGTGCTTTGGACCTGAGAACTGGCTTTTCTGAGAAGAGAGGTGGTGATTGCTCAGCATTTAAACAAAAACCATGCCATATCACGGAGCCACTTCCTAAAGCCTTATCCCTGAACCACACCCTGTGTCCAGTGCTGCTCTCCAGCTTAAGAACAGGTGGGACACACCTGTTCTTCACACACACTCCATGGTACAGTGACAATACAATTTACTGACACCTTTGTAGCATAAATACGTTGCATTCTTTATCCCTCCTCTTTGTTCACTTACTCCTGTCATCTTTCCCATATCACCAAATTCTTAGTGTATATTTTTGCTTTGCAATCACTGTCCCACCCTTTTATGACACCTCCTTTGCATTTGACACGTTCCCCAGTCAGTATTTCTGCCATTTCTAATTAATTATGCTACAAATGATGATTCTGCTGCACCTCTGGCTTGGGAATTCTACCCAGGCAGGTGGGGCAGCACCTCCCATCTCACCTGGCAGATGCAGCACCTCCCTTCTCACCTGGCCAGGTGCAGCACCTCCCATCTCACCTGGCAGGTGCAGCACCTCCCTTCTCACCTGGCAGGTGTCAGTGCCCCCCATCTCACCTGGCCAGGTGTCAGTGCCCCCATCTCACCTGGCCAGGTGATGCATCTCCCATCTCACCTGGCAGGTGTCAGTGCCCCCATCTCACCTGGCAGATGTCAGTGCCCCCATCTCACCTGGCAGGTGAGGCACCTCCCTTCTCACCTGGCAGGTGTCAGTGCCCCCATCTCACCTGGCAGGTGAGGCACCTCCCTTCTCACCTGGCAGGTGTCAGTGCCCCCATCTCACCTGGCAGGTGAGGCACCTCCCTTCTCACCTGGCAGGTGTCAGTGCCTCCAGCCCAGACTCCAGCACAGAGAGCTTTGCTGTTCATGAGCCCTGCGTAGCCTTCAGAGCTGTTGCACAGGCTGGGAGGGAGGATTTCCACTTGGGCTTCTTTCAGCACAGAGGAGGTTTTACCTTGAATGGAGACAGAATTTAGAAAGGTGAAATACGTGGGGGTGTGTAGCAATTTTACTGTGGGTTTGTTGTTTTTTGTTTGTTTTGCCAGCCTAGGTGTGCTCCTGGACATGTTTAGACATGGATATGACACAGACCCAATGGATTGGGAGTGGAGTGGGTTAAGGGTTTGCACACTTGGGTTTGATGCAGATTTTGCAATTCTTAGAAGGAGCATTAATAATAATGCACCTGCCTTGCTCAAAGTGTCAGAGGTGACTTATCAAACAGGCTCATACAATCCCAGCTGACCCCAAAACTCCCACACACAACACACGACACCAGCTGGCTTTGAATTTGTGCCCAGTGGGAGTAAAGAGAGAATTGGAGGGGGTGTAGTCATTCATAAATCCCATGGGAACCCCTCAGTTCACAACATGTGGCATCAGAATTGTTGCTTTTCAGCAAAATAGCTCTTTCCAGCAGCCCACATTGACCTGCACCATGAATCTGAAATCAGCTGAGTTTATTTTACTGTTTTTTTCATGTTATACTTGGAAGAAAGGCTGGGAAATGTGTTCCTGTGGCTACAGCTGTGTGGGTCTAAGTTGCTCATGATGGAAAACCTCTGAAAGCAGATCCTCACTGCAGAGTTAAATGTGAGGAGACCACAATCCAGTTAGAATCACAGAATGGTTTGGGTTGGGAGCAACCTTAAACATCACCTTGTTCCAACCTCCCCCTGCCATGGGAACACCTTCCACTATCCCAGGCTGCTCCAAGCCCTGTTCCAGCCTGGCCTTGGACACCTCCAGGAATGGGGCACCCACAGCTTCCCCGGGCAAGCTACCAAAGCCTCCCCACCCTCAAAGGGAGGAATTTCTTTCCAATATCCAATCTGAACCTGTCCTCTTTGCGTTTGGTGCTGCTCTCCCTTGAAAGGTCGGGAAAGGCCTCAAAGATCCGAGTGCAAAGCGAGTTAATAAATTCAGGGATGTGCAGTGAGTGCTGAGGATGTGCCCAGCAGCAGCCAGAGCCCCTTACCCTTCTCGGCCGTGCGTCCCCAGCCGCTGATGTAGCAGTCGGAGCTGTTCTCCAGGGAATCCACCAGGGGAGCCGGGGGCAGGCACATGGGCTGGATGTAGAGGCCGTAGCGCACGGCCGACTTCAGCTCGAACACGGCCACGTCGTTCTCAAAGGTTTCCCTCTTGAACCCCGAGTGCACCATGATCCTCCTGATCCTCCTCCTCGCTGTGTAGGGGCTGTGCTTCTGCAGGTTGTGCACGCCCAGAACGGCTCGCCAGGCACATGGGTCCCTAGGGGAGAATTCACACGGGGTTTGCTTTGCTTTAACAGTTTGTGTTCATAAAATCGTGGAATCCAGGCATGGGCTGGGTTGGAGGCAGCTCAGAGCTCATCTCATTCCTTCCTTCTCCACCTTCCACCATCCCAGGGTGCTCCCAGTCCCATCCAGCCTGGCCTTGGACACTTCCAGGGATCCAGGGGCACCCACAGCTTTCTCTGGGCACTCTGTGCCAGGGCCTCAGCACCCTCGCAGGGAGGAATTCCTTCCCAATAGCCCATCTAACCCTGTCTTCTTTTGCTTATGCACCTTTAGGAGTAAACACTGAAAATTCCACAGTAAATATTTCCTGGAACAAATTTGCCTCATTACCATTCTGTCCATGTGAAAGCTCCCTTTGCCTATTGGTGGTTATGGCTGTTAAGGAAAATTCAGATTAAGGATTTAAGATGACACCCAGATTTTGCCTTCCACTCCATCTCAACAGAGGCCACCAGGAGATATTAGTCTAAAAAAAGCTAAAAACATGATTTTATTTTGGATAAAGGAAGGAGGCTCATCCCCACAATGCTCATAAAGACTCTGCTTGTACCCAAACCTGGGAATTCCATTATCTAGAAGCAAAAATAATGACTATGAAGTTAATATTAAATTTAGAAATAGGGGTAGAGTAATCCAGAACTAATTTCTAGTCAAGTGTGTTGAAAAAGATCTATTAAGTGAGACTTGAATTTGCCCTGGGATAAGCTATAAAATTCAAATTAACCTCCAAAATGAAGGTAAAAATTAAACTGGTAATTTAAAGAACAATTATATTGCAAATAAATGTTTGGTAAATGTGAACAAAGTTAAATGCAACGAAGTCCCGATAAAGGATAAAATTCCAAAGTTCACAGATTTTACAGTTCACTTCCCCCAGGTCATGGTTGAGTCAACACAGACTGATGCAGATTGTGTAACTGTGGGAAAGGCTAGAAAAGAGACCAGTGCTGGGAGCTGAAATGCTCCAGAGTTGCTGTAAGTGCAGTTAAAAGTCTGTTCTGAGGAATTATTACCACATTGTCAAAAAAAAAAAATAAAAAAATTAAGTGCCAAATTGTTGATTCTGATAAACAAGTAAAAAGGAAATAGTGTTAACACTAATGAATTGGAGTGTTTGTAATCTAAATATCACAACATTTTGTGGTGAGTTTTAGTGGTTCAGAAAACTCTATTAACCAGGAAAATCTGAGCTCTGTGGAACAAAGCAACTCAAGCTACTTTGGGAGGGTGGGCTGGGCAGTGGAGTGGAAAACTTGGCATGGGAGAGGGTCCTGCTGCTCCAACTGCAGTTCCACAGGGAGCAGCTCCTTCCCCAGCCATGATCCCAGCTCTAGGCTGGGGTGAAAGCCCAGAGTCAGGGGTTGGATGAGAAGATTTCACCCAACATCTCAATCTGTGATTCAATAAATCAAAAGCAAATGGCCCTTTATTAGAAACAGCCCAGGTAATTCTGGCCCAGGCCAAAAGGGCACAGCCAAGATTTCTTGATGTTGACTTATGATTCTTGACTGATTATTCCTGATGTTGGCTGCCCAGGGAGGTGGTGGAGTCCCCATCCCTTGAGGTGGCCAAGGAATGATGAGGTGGCACTCGGTGCTCTGGTCTGGGTGACAGGTGGGGATCAGGCAGAGGTTGGACATGATGGTGGTGGAGATCTTTCCAATCAGACCTTCCCCAGCTCTGAACATCCTCCAGCCCCTCAAAGTCTTAATGATGCTGGAATGATTTTTGTCTTTTCTTTTATATACCTTTTACACAGTTCTCTCTATCCATAAGTATCAGCAGCATGCACACTTGCAACCTTTTACTTAGTTTAGTACTTAGTGTTTTATAAGTGTTCTGCAGGCCTGAGACTGAACAGCCCAGAGCTGCAGAGCCAGGGACACCAAACATTCTGCTGGCTCAGGAACCCAAGATCTCCTGACAGGAGGATTCTGTAAACTGGAGCTGAGCCCACCCCAGCCCCAGCATTGGGCTCCCTTGTTGGATCTGTGATGTGTAAAGTGTATAACTGGTGTGTGTGATTGTGTACAGTCTATAACTGGTGTGTGTGATTGATGGGGGTGCATTTGCCACGCTGTCACCTGGGTGAAGTGGATGCATCAAACAAGATCCTGATTAAAATACTGAGGTAAAGACCCCAACCCCTTTAACCGTGTCTGGCTTCATTTTCCTAACACCAGGAAAAGGCATCATTCCTTGCCGTGAGGGCCAGAACTGGACACAACACTGGAGTGGCCTCACAGTGCCCAGCACAGGGGTACAATCCCTGCTCTGCCACTTTGACCACACCATGACACACCTCAGGATCCCTTGGCCCTCATTCCTCCCACCCAGGGGCTCAGCTGTGATGCCCAGGGCTCAGCCCTGTACGTACGTCCTGCCGTCCACGCAGTGTCCAGCGGTCAGCACGGCTCTCCGGCTCAGCAGGACGCCACCACACAGGTGCATGAAGCGGACCCCTCCACGCAGCACCTGCAGGCTCACCACCCACGGCCACGCGCCCTCCGGGGCCTCGTGGCCCCCCACGATCCAGGACGCCACGCTCCGGGCCAGGGGCAGCTGCTGCTGACACTCTGCAAAACACAACGGGTCCCTTACAGCACCTGCAGGGCACAACGGAGCTTTTAGGGGCAGTGTTTGTGAGCTTTTTTTTCTGTTGCTTGGGGATTTTGGTTGGTTGGGTGTTTGGGGGTTTTGGTGGGTCTTTTTTGTTGCTGGTGGTGGTTTTTTATTGGTTTGGGGGTTTTTTTGTTTGTTTGTTTGTTTTGGGTATTTTTGTTAGGTTTTTTGTTGTTATTTTTTGTTTTGGTCTGGTTTGGTTTTGGATTTTTAATCTCCAGCATTACCACACATGGACCTCTTGGAGGCGAGGCCAACAAGTTGTTTAGAGGGGTGGAGCAGCTCTGCTGCGAGGAAAGGCTGGGACAATTGGGATTGTTCAGCCCGGAGTAAAAAAGCTTCGGGTTGACTTAACTATGGCCTTCCAGGATCTGAAGGAGCTGCAGGGAAGATGGACAGAGACCATTTACAGAGGCCCGAAATGCCAGGACAAGGGGGAATGGCTTCAAACTGCCAGAGGGCAGAGTTAAGTGGTATATTGGGAAGAAATTCCTCTTTGTGAGGGTGGGCAGGCCCTGGCACAGGATGCCCAGAGAAGCTGTGGCTGCCCCTGGAGCCCTGGAAGTGTCCAAGGCCAGGCTGGACAGAGCTTGGAGCAGCCTGGGACAGGGGAAGGTGACCCTGCCCATGGCAGAGTTGGCACTGGATGGGTTTTAAGGTCGCTCCCTTCCAGCCAAAACCATTCTGCAGATCTCTGTACCGAGGGACTCGCTGCCTCACAGATCCTGGCGTCTGGGGATGCAGAGTTCCCTCAGCCGATGTGAAATACGCGTGTTTATCTGACTGAGGTGCATTTCTCGTGTACAGATTTGCTGCTAAGCGCGCTCAGTCGCTGCTCGCTTTACGAATTCACCAGATTTCGGTGTAAACGAGGTTATCACCCCCGCCCCTCACCCGGCTCCGCTCAGCCTCTTCCCCCGACCCCTCCGCCCGGGCCCGGCCCCGCTGGGTCCCGCTGGGTCCCGGTACCGTCCATAGGGTCCCTCGAGGCCGTTCCCCCGGGCAGGAGCCCCGCG
>JAHLSL010000124.1:78252-89333 GCA_025920805.1 Petroica traversi | reverse complement strand
ATTTGGATTTGGTGTTGGTGTTGCCTTAAAAGATCTGACCTCCCTGGGTATCTTTTCCTGCTTGAAAAGGGACCTTACCCCGTGTAGGTTTGGGATTCATTCTGTGCCATACCCTCATGGCTTTTGTGCCTTTTCCTCTTGGATTTGGTGTCTGGGTCCCTCCCCGAGCTGCGAGTCGGGGCTGGGTTCTCTTCCAGCCTGCAGCACTGCAGTGCTGTTGCATCAGTGCAGGGTTTCTGTCATCCCTCTCCTCCCTTGGCCTCCTCCCGGAGTGAGAACAGCCTGACGAGGTAGCAGCAGCTCAGAAATGCAACGTTCTGCTGCTGCTGCTGCTGCTGCTGGAGGGAGAGCCTGGCACGAGGAGCTGCAGAGCGTTTGTGGGCGGCTGCATTTTCGGGGGAAAGAACTTCCTCACAGCTCTGCTCCTCATGGCAGTGGGTGGAGGAGCTCAAGGGGCTCCGTGGAGGGATGGGGCAAACCCTGCCAGGGGAGGCTGGAGGCTCCTGGAGCTCGTCCTCACCTGTGCCCTGCACCCTTCACTTTTTTTTGTTGTTGTTTGGGTCATACCTGATGCAGGAAAGACCCTGTGTCTAACTCAGGCATCAGAGAAATGGAACTGTTTAGAAATTACTGTTGTGCTTGATGGGAGTATTTTTAAAATAATTTCATTTTTATGGCCTCAAATGGATAGAAATTGTTAATTGATAAAAGCGTGGAATGGTTTGGGTTGGGAGGGACCCTAAAGATTGTCCAGTTCCACCCCCTGCCATGGGCAGGGACATCTTCCACTGTCCCAGGTTGCTCCAAACCTGGTCCAGCCTGGCCTTGGACACTTCAAGGGATCCAGGGGCACCCACGGCTCCTCTGGGCACCCTGAGCCTGCCCACCCTCACAGGGAGGAATTTCTTTATATAATTCAATATCTGAAAAACAGAAGGGTGAGATTTGGTTTCCTGTCCTATTCTGTGCTCCAGAACAGGAGATGCAGGTAAGCCTGGAGAGGCCTTTGTCCTGCCAAAGGAGCCTTGAGAATTCTCCTTGGGCACCTATTCCAGTGCTGAGGGCATTGAGGGAACTTCTCACAGCTGCAGTAACATCTGATGGGTGCCAAGGAGCATTTTTTGGGAATGCTCAGCACCCTCAGCTCACAGGTAAACCTGTCATAAACCCAGCCCCAAGTTACTCCTGTGTGCACCAGGAGTAACACCTTGTTAGCAGAGTGAGGAATGTGCTGATACCCAACCCTACCTGGGCCAGGCTGGGCACCTAGGCCAACTTGAGCTGAGCTGGAATTTTGTCTAAAAATCACTTTGGCTGCCAACAGTGATGAGTCAAACTGTTTTTGCAGGAAAACTGGGGGTTTTGAGGATGGAGCTGCTTTTCAGAATGTTTTTTTCTAGAATAATTTGTGTTCAGGAGGACCCAAGTTGGGGTGGCCACCAGTGGGGCTGGGGAAAATCCAACAAACCTTGGTGTGCACATGCCTGGAACTCGTTTTGGGGGTGAAACCAGCAGGGCTGCTTCTCTCTCCTTTGGGGTTTGAAGAGCAGGGCTCTGCCCATGTGGTTCTGGTGACCTGAAGGTTGTGCTCAGGTGGGGATCAGTCTCTTTCTCCAGGCATGGCTGACACAATGAGAGGACACAGCCAGGGGAAATTTAGGTTGGATATCAGGAAAAAGTTCTTTATGGGAAGAGGGGTAAAATACTGGAATTGTCTGCAGGGGAGGTGGTGGAGTCACCAGCCCTGGGTGTGTTTAAGGAAAGGTTGGACATGGCACTTGGTGCTGGGTTTGGTGCAGGGGTTGGGGCAGGGGTTGGACTCGGTGGTCTTGAGGGTCTCATCCAACCTGGTGATTCTGGGATTTCTGGGATTCTCTGACTCTCTGACCCTGTGATCCTGTCATTCAGTGATTCTGAGATTCTGGGATTTCTGGAATCCTGGGATTCTGTGGTCCTGGGATTCTGAGAGTCTGTGATTCTGTGATTTTGGGATTCCGTGAGTCCATGATCCTGTGATTCTGTGATCCTGTGATTTTGGGATTCTAGGATCCTGTGATTTCAGGATTCCATAATCCTGTGATTCTGAGATTCTGGGGTCCTGAGATTCCATGATCCTGTGATTCTGATATTCTGGGATCCTGAGATTCCATGATCCTGTGATTTTGGGATTCTGGGATTTTGGGATTTTGGGATTTTGGGATTCCGTGATTCTGCGATCCTGTGAATTTGGGATTCCATGATTCCATGATCCTGTGATCCTGTGATTCTGGGATTCCATGATCTTGTGATTTTGGGATTCTGGGATTCCATGATCCTGAGATTCTGGGATTCTGGGATTCCATGATCCTGTGATTTTGGGATTTTGGGATTTTGGGATTCCATGATTCTGCGATCCTGTGAATTTGGGATTCCATGATTCCATGATCCTGTGATCCTGTGATTTTGGGATTCTGTGATTTTGGGATTCTGCGATTCCATGATCCTGTGATTTTGGGATCCTGTGATTCCGTGATTTCACGATCCCACGATCCTGTGATTTTGGGATTCCATGATCCTGTGACCCTTTGATTTTGGGATCCTGTGACCCCATACTCCTATTCCCCCCGTGACACCCTGCCTGTGTGTGTTTGCTCCCCGCAGAGCTGACCTGCCCGGGGTGCACCATCGCTAAAGAAGCTGCTGCAGGATGAAAAGATGGCAGCGCGGCTGCTCGCACCACCAGGCCCCGAGAGTTTTAAACCCTTCACTCCGGAGTCTCTGGCCAACATCGAGAAACACATCGCGGAGCTGAAGAAGAAGCAGCGCTCCAAGCAGGACAGCAGCCACCGCGATGACGATGAGGACAGCAAACCAAAACCAAACAGTGACCTTGAGGCGGGGAAGAATTTGCCTTTCATCTACGGGGACATCCCTAAAGGGCTGGTTGCTGTGCCACTGGAGGACTTTGACCCTTATTATATGACCCAGAAAGTGAGTCTGCCAGAAAGGAGTTGCTAAAGAAGGTTTTTTTTTTTCTTGGGAAATGGAAGGTTTGGGTATGGTTTGAACACAAGATGAAGGGGAGTCTTGGATGGGGCTGGTTTGGTTAGTTTGCTTTCTTTGTGTGCTTTTTCTGTGTGGTTTTATAGAGATGATTTGATCAGTGTTTAAGGATGGAGTTAGGAGAGCAAGCTCTGGAAACTAAAAATAGTTCAAGTTGTGCTAATGTGCCAATTTTAACCATCAGGGCAATAAGAACAATTTAATTGAGGGGTAACAGTGAAGGTTTCAGTGTGGATTTCATCACTCACATGGAATTCAGCCTGAAGTTGATGGCTGTAAAGCACTGGGACACAGAAGCATGGCAAGAAATGAAATTAATTAACATTAATTTTTATTTGTCTGGATCTAAGGGAGTATGGCAGGAGGCATTTATGGGTGCTGAGGTGTTTGAAGAAATGGTGTCATGAGGGGAGTGGTGAGTTGGCAAACTCTGCTGGGGATGGATGGGAGGGATCCACTGCTGATGGAATGAGGAGCAGGGTCTCTGATCCTTTCACAAGGCTAAAACTGAGGTTCTTGACTTTAATTTCATTGCTTCCTTTGATACAAGTTTATTGAGCCAGCCTAGACAGTCACCATCTCAGCTGAGGCCTGGCTGGGGTGCTGCAGGTTGAGCTGTGTGGATGGCAGGGGCTGTGATGTGGCTGCTCAGAACCCAGGCAGAATTGGCTGCGTGTGAAATCCATGCTGTGGGTAACCAGTGTTTGGTGAGGTTTTGTTGGGACAGACATTTGTGTCACTCTCAGAGGTGACTCTGTGGCTGGCAGGGCATCGTTGATGTAAAATCAGCTGGATTTGGGGAATGATGAGTGTAACACTGAGTTTATACTGATTCATTTAATGATTATTTCTTGTGTTGAGAGTGCTGAGTGCAGGCTCAGAACAGAGCTGTGAAGTTTGGGGATCTGTGTGTGTGCTGCCCAGCTGATGGGGTCCTTCAGGAGATGCATTACCAGGAGCTGCTGTGGAAAGAAGGCAGAAATATTTCCTATTTATTAAATGAATATTTTCTCTTTATTAAACCAGTCTGCTTCTGGTGAGAGCAGGTCATGGAATTGGATTAAAGATCATCAGGTGCCATGGCAGGGACACCTCCCACCATCCCAGGTTGCTCCAAGCCCTGTCCAGCCTGGCCTTGGACACTTCCAGGGATCCAGGGGCACCCACAGCTTCTCTGGGCACCCTGTGCCAGGCCCTCCCCACCCTAAAAAGAGAATTCTTGACCCCTTGCACCCACCACAGGGTGTTATGAAATATCTGTGGTAGAGTTTGAAGCCTCTCTGTGTCCGTGCAGTTGAAGGGGTGGTGTCTGTGAGAGAATTGGGCTGTTTAATGGGTTTTTTTTACCTAAAGCAGGTGGGCAGTGCTGAAGGGGCAGCAGGCAGGGCTGGGCACAGGAGAATTGGGCAGAACTTTGAGCTTCTCAATGCTCCTCCACAAACAGGAGGCTCAGGGAACCCCTCTTCCCCTCCTGCTGCATCCGTCTCCATCTCTGCCTCCCATCACAATGCTATTAATAAACCTTTCGTTTTTAGAGGAGAAAAAAATAAGCTGCATTCCCCTCTCTGAAGGCATCTGCCACATCTCTGGGTTCCTTGTGCATTCCTTGTGGAGTCCCTGCCTGCTCGGTGGGCTGAGATGGAGGGAAGCTTCTGGAGAGGCCCTGATGGCCTCTTTTGGGCTTTCCTAGAAACAGAGACCAGACCAAGTTTGAAAGATAAAAGTGGATTTATTTAATGAGGGGCCTTCAGGTACATTAAGGCAGATAAAGCCCTCCCCAAGGGGCTGCACCCAAAACGGACGATGGTCCTGAGTTTTTCAGACAAAGTTTGTCTATTTGCATATCAGGAATTAATTCTCCAATTACAGCTTTGGGTAATGAAGTCACATTCCCCCAGTTTGCTCCCTCTCCACTTCACTTTGTTTGTACTTTTTGGGCTTGAGGCTGTAGGCTGTCCTTGGGTCACAGGCCCAGAAGAATTGTTTTGTTTGACCAAGATCTGCAGGCAGTAGCTGATATTTTATATAGAGTTTAGAGGTGTGCACTAATGCAGTACAGGATTTGAAAAATATAAAGGGTAAAATCTTCAGGCATCACCCTCCCAGTGCTGCTGACCTCATGCTTGAGCAGGGCCTGGCTCTCCCCACAAACCCTGCATTCCCTTCCTTTTGTGCCCATGCCTTAGGAGCTCCTTGCTGCTTCCAACACTCAGTGACTTTCCACAAAGAATTTTATTTTTTTTAAGGCCATTAAAAATGGCCCTTCTCTGAATCATCAGGAATTGCGAATCTGCCTGAATCATGGGAAGTTTTCCAGGATTTTTTTTCCCCCCCTCTCCAGAAGGTTTTTGCATCACAGGTCTTTGCTTTTGCAGCGTGCACAGGGACGAATCAGCTGGTTGCTTTTCCCTGCAGGAGGACACGGTGATCTTGGTTTGTCTAAGGAAACTGAAACTGCATTTTTACAGAGCAGCTGAACCTCCCAGCACCTGTAAACTGATATTTAAAGGAGAAACTGTGTGACCTGGAAACAGAACCGTGGCACAGGGAGTCCCAAGTCCTGGGTCCATAGCCCAGCAATGGTTTTGTCCAAGGGGCTGCTCTTTTCTCTGCTCAGTTCCATTTTGCAAAATGGGACTGACAGAACTCCAGAATCCTTGGAAAAGACCTCCAGGATCGAGTCCAACCTGGGACTCATCCCCACCTTGTCACCCAGCCCAGAGCACTGAGTGTCACCTCCAGGGGTGGGGACTGCTCTGGGCAGCCCCTTCCAAGGCCTGACCACCCTTTCCATGGAAAAATTCCTCCTGATGTCCATCCTGGACCTCCCCTGGCACATCCTGAGGCTGTTCCCTCTCCTCCTGTCCCTGTTCCTTGGGAGCAGAACCCGACTCCTGTGGCTGCCCCTCATGTCAGGGATTGTGGAGAAGCAGAAGATCCCCCAGAACCTCCTTTTCCCCAGGCTGAGCCCCTTTCCCAGTTCCTCAGTCCCTTCTTGTGCTCCAGGTTCCAGCTCTGGACACATTCTGGCCTCTCAGTGCCTTGAAGTGAGGGGTAAGTCCTGAATCTGAGGAGAACCTGGAATTCCTTTGCTCACAGGGAGCAGGTCTGGGAGCTCCTTTTTGTCTCTGTGTAAAGACCAGAAAGAATTTTTTCAAGATTCCTTGTTTTACAACTTGTAAATTGAATTTAGGCCTTCTAATTCCTGGCCTGGAGCACGAGGTAGGAGCAATACCTGCCCGTTTTTGTTATGGAAACCCAAAACACTTCAATTAAAAAATCCAAAAGTCAGGTACAGAACTTCCTTCTTCACATGTGCAAAAAATTCAGGAAAACCCCCTGTGTGAGCAGCCCCAGCACTGGGAGCAGAGCAGCCTCATGGCCTTAAATCCTTCCGTGTTTATTGAGACATCAGGACCATCTTCCTCTTTCATTCCTACAGCCTTACCAGCATTTCCATTTTTTAATGTTTTTCCACCTTCCACACCTCTCTTTCCTTCTGATCCATTCGTGGCCCAGCCCATCCCTCTCCTCACCCTCTGAGGAAGTTCTTTCCCTCTGAAATGACATTTCCAGGTTGTGGCCATTCTCCTGCAGCACCTTTCATTTCCCTCAGCACAGAATGAGGTGAAGGTGCTCGTGCTTCTGCAAAGGCTCCAGTTAAGAGGCAGCAGAAGGTCCCTGAATTATTGGTTTTTTAGTTGAGACTGTAAATAATTTTGTGTGGATGGATTTCAGTGGGAAAAGGAAGATTGTCCACACATTGCCCGTGAGATCTGAGGCTGGGATGGGACATCTGAGGTCACCTATGGCTGCCAGAGAAGCACCTGAGGATCTCTCCCACAGCCTTTTTGTGCCAAGGGAGTGACTTGCAGCTTTGTCAAGTCACATGCCAGCTTTGGAATCGGGCCCTGTGGGTCCAGAATGTCACCTTGGCCCAGGAAAATCACAGGGATGTGAGGGCCCAGCTGCAGGAGGCACGTCTGGCTCTGGAATGTGCCTCAGGAGCCTGTGATGTCTGCAGGGAGAGACATCTCTGCAAGGTCACGTCACCATTCATGGATCTGGGCTTCAGAGAAGTCACCAAAACTGAGGGAAGAGTCAGAACCCATCTCAAAAATCAGCTTTTCATTCTTATTTCCGGAGTCTCATTGCCTTTTCCAGGTCTTGAGTGCTTGATGGGGTTTTTTCTTCCACTCCAGTTGGCTTCAGAGGAGCAGGAAAAGTGAGTGTGAAAGGGAAAGAGTGAAGGAAGGAGATTTGGATTCCCTGGCAGTTGTCTCCAGTCCTCTCCAGGTGTTGGAGGAGAGCAGAGTGTGGTGGAGCTGTTGGCTGTGTGTGGATCCAGGCACGCAGAGCTGGGATCAGGGAATGCCAAGTGTGGAATCTGCTCTTATCTCCTAAATAACTGCAGCCCACTCGTGATGGGGGAAAAAGGTGGAGAATTATTTCTGACCAGGAGGCAGAGTGGATTTCCTTGCACAGGCAGATTATCAGGTCATTCAAACCTAAAAATCAGGACCAGTTTCTTGATATTCCACCTTGAACCACCTTTTTAAAAATATTTTTCAGGAATGTTTTATTTGATAAACCAAAAAAAAAAATACATATTTTTCTACTGTTGGATGTAAAACAAAAGGTTAAGGCAAGAGCAAAACACAGTTAATACTTTTTTTTTCCCCACAAGCTTTTCAGTAGTGAAGAATAAATTACTAACAAAGAATACTTGGGGGTTCCTGGGGCATGTCCAGCTCTCCCCCACCACCTAAAACCCTTCTCCCCATGGCTGCTCTCAGGACTGCTTGTGTCCATAATTCCTCAGCCCACACTGAGTTTTCCTGTAAATTCATTTTCCAGCAGCTCCAGCTCAGGGTGCCACCAGGAAGTCATTGCTCTCCCCAGGGCTGCCATGGTGTCACTGCTGCAGGAATGAGCTTCCATATGTTCTGAGGCTGTTCCTAAAGCTGTTTTCTTTTGAAATCTCCTGCCCACTCCCCCTCACTCCTCAGCCATTACAGAGCTGCTCGGTGGAAATCCTGCAGGGAAGCAGGAATGTTTCAAACCTTCCTGGAGCTGGAAGGATTTTTGCCATCTCAAGTGCAGTCGTTGAATTTTGCAGGTTGATTTAGAGAATTTATCTTTTGGGACTTTTCCTTCTTTCCAAGGGTTTGGTGAGTTCTGATGGCTTGGAGGAAACAAAAGCTGATGGAGTTTTTTCACTGCTCTAACAATACACAAAAGCTTTGGGAAGTCCAACCAGACATCTCTTAAACTGACTGAAAAATACCTTTTTCCAGGTATCACCTTCCTCTGAGTTTTGAGCTTTGCTTCAGCACATCTTAAAAGCTCTTAAGGATGTTCTTGGCCTGGATCCAGAAAATGTTTTAAGGCTTGCAGCCATTTTGAAATGAAGTTTTTAATATGTCAGCAGCAGAACAGAAAACTAAGAGAGCGTTTAAATTGCCAAACATTTCTTGGCTTTTGGGCTTTTCTTTCTATTGATGAGACCAAGTTGAGATTTACTCAGGATTTTAGAGGCTGCTCAGGGGAATGGTGGATCTGGGAACTGTGGCAATCGATGGGCAGACTGGAATTATGACACCTTATTGGTGTGAGGGTTGTGCTGAAAGGCCCAGGGATTGATGGGCTTTACAGGCAGGAACAGTTCAACAAGTTTTGTGGTCTAAAAGCAGAAATTTGGGCAGAGCACAGAGGGAAAACAAGGAGCTGCCTTAGGCAGAGTCACACAACAGGTGAGAGACTAAGAGAGAGAGATCATGGAGTTCATGTTTGGTGGGCAATGGAATTAAAGCTCAGATTTCTTCATGGAAAGGGTGGCCAGGCCTTGGCAGGGGCTGCCCAGGGAGGTTTGGAGTGCCCATCCCTGGAGGTGTCCAAGGAATGACTGGAAGTGGCATCAGTGCCCTGGGCTGGGTGGGTGCTCACAAGTTGGGTTTGTCTTGGGAGATCTTTTCCAACCTCAAGGATTCTGTGATGTTACAGCAGGCAGTGCCAAATTCCTGAGTCAGTCCTTGAGAAGGAGCTGCTGAAAGTGGGAGTTCCACGTGATCCCTCCCCTGAGCTCCAGCCCTCGTGTAGGGCTCTGAGTTTGGGGTTGTTCCACCTCCTTGAAGCCATGAACCCGTCCCCAGGGCAAGGATGGTTTTACCCCTGGCTTGCTGATTTTGGCCCCACAGGATCCTGCAGAGAGATTTTTCCCCGTGGGAAATGGAGACACAGTGGAACTGAGCCACCTGTGTGGGGTTTGGGAAATTCCTGTCTTCTTCCAGCTCACCTCATCCCACGTAATGTTCAGCACAGTCACACTGGAGGTTTCATTATTCAAAAAGTGGAGAATTGGGAGGTCTGTTGTGGACTCAGCAGGAGCCCCTGAGAATCCTGGTGTCTTGCTCCAGAGCAAAAAAAGAGAATTTAAAAAGGAGAATTGAGTCCTGGAAAGTTTGTGGTGTCAGGGAAAGAGGGGAGAGCTGGTTCCTACAATTGAGTGTCCCCTGAGCCCTCTGTAATGACAATTCTGCACAACTTTGGGGCTTGCTGACTTTGGCCCCACAGGATCCTGCAGAGAGATTTTTCCCCGTGGGAAATGGAGACACAGTGGAACTGAGCCACCTCTTGGAGCTGCTGAGTGGGGTTTGGGAAATTCCTGTCTTCTTCCAGCTCACCTTGTCCCACGTAATGTTCAGCACAGTCACACTGGAGGTTTCATTATTCAAAAAGTGGGAGAGTTGGGAGATCTGTTGTGGACTCAGCAGGAGCCCCTGAGAATCCTGGTGGGACGAGTGTCTTGCTCCAGAGCTAAAAGAGATTTAAAAACAAGTCCTGGAAAGTTTGTGGTGTCAGGGAAAGGGGGGAGAGCTGGTTTCTAGAATTGAGTGTCCCCTGAGCCCTCTGTAATGGCAATTCTGCAAAACTTCGGGGCCTTTTAGGAGGTCCTGTCCATGCCAAGGTGATCTGGTCATTAATTCTTGATGCTGCAATTTAAGAGCTGTCCAGGGTTGTCTTTAAAGTGCTTCTGGTGGGGATGCATTAGTGGTTCTGCTAACGAACCTTCCTCTCCCCATGCTGAACCACAATCTGATTCTGATTTCCTTTGCAAATAATTTACTGCTCAATGGTCTGATTTAGCCAAACGAGCTCAAAGGCTTTGTTTCATTGACGAGGATGGGGATGACAAATTTCCTAAGAGTGAGTCTCCTGGGGAAGCCTGAGCTGGCAGAGAGCCCTGCTGGATTCCCTTGGGTTGGACTCTGGGAGCTCAGGGCTGTGCCAGCCGGGGCTTGGAGACAGGAGTGAGTCCAGCTGCACTCTGGGGCCATCCTGGACAGGGTAAAAATGGGATAAATGGTGCCAGAAAAAAGTTTCTGGCTTCTGAGTGCACACAAATTGCTTTTTCCCCCTCCCAATTGGGTGGTGGGTGCTTGGGGTGTGGTGGGGTGAAGAACCCACAGAGCCAGTGATGCTCCTGGTGATGCTCCTGGGAGGAGATGGAGCAGCAGAATCCTGCCCCACGTTCATGTGGAGCTTTCCACAGGTTCTGAATAAAGAACTGAACCCCGGGACTGGGAGATGGAGCAGCAGAGTCCTGCCCCACATTTATGTGGAGCATTCTTAAAAAAGAAATGAACCCCAGAGAAGGGAGATGGAGCAGCAGAATCCTGCCCCAAATTCACGTGGATCATTCTTAAAACAGAAATGAACCCCAGGGCTGGGAGATGGAGCAGCAGAGTCCTGCCCCACGTTCATGTGGAGCTTTCCTCAGGTTCTTAACAAAGAAATGAGCCCCAGAGCTGAGAGATGGAGCAGCAGAGTCCTGCCCCATGTTCATGTGGAGCTTTCCACAGGTTCTTAATAAAGAACTGAACCCCAGGGCTGGGAGATGGAGCAGCAGAATCCTGCCCCACGTTTATGAGGATCATTCCACAGGTTTTTAACAAAGAAATGAGCCCCAGGGCAGGGAGATGACCAGCAGAATCCTGCCCCACGTTCATGTGGATCATTCCACAGGTTCTGAATAAAGA
>JAHLSL010000123.1:140141-153173 GCA_025920805.1 Petroica traversi | reverse complement strand
CTGACAGACCGTGGAGATGACATTTGTTCTCTCAGAGCCAGCAGATGCTCCTTGGATTCCACAGGAGGTGGAATCAAAGCTTTCTGGTTGTAGGAAGTTCCTCTCCATCTACTCACACGTTCCCATGGAGTTGCCCAGAAAATACAAATGGGTTTGGTTCACGTTGCTCCCCAGCCATGAGGTCAAACGTGGCTTTTGAGATCTCTAGAAATCACTCTGAGGCTGGGATCCTGTACGTGGCTCTTTTCCAACCTGCTCCTTGTTTTTGTCTCTCTGTGGCTCCATCAGGCAGAAGGACATCGAGCATTTCCTGGAAGCCAGCAGGAACAAATTCATCGGATTCACGCTGGGACAGTGAGTGTTTCACCCACCAAATCTGCCCTGGGGGTTAAGTGGTGGGAGGTGCCCCCAAAGCTCAGGTTTTCCCAGCTCAAGGAATGCTCAGGGTGAGGCAGTGCTGGATTTGCCAGGGCTGCAGCAACAAATTGCTAGAAAAGACATGTTCCTGGAGACACTGGTCCCCAGGGACCTCTTTCTATTAAAAATCAGACCTAACCCAGAATAAGTGACCCCTGGCCCAAGCCAGGAACTGGTTTGATGCGAGAGGCAGCTCAGACAGTTTGGTATCCACAGCAAATTGCCCAGTTTGTGAATAAATCGAGCTGCAGAGTCAGGCCCAGCAGGGTGCATTCCTTTTTAGGTGCAGTGTTGGCCTCAGATTGGCTCCACCCCAGTTCTGATTCAGTCTGATTTCACCCCAGTTCTCATTCAGTCTGATTTCACCCCAATTCTGATCCAATCAGATTTCGCCCCAATCCTTGACCCCAATATCTCTCCTCTCTCGTGCAGGCATTTTGGGGAGGAGGTGGGAGGGCAGCAGCTCGTGCCAACACCTCTCCCAATTCCTGACCCCTCTGAGATGCACTCAGCAGATTCCAGGCTGCCTCTTTTACCTGTTAGGACATGGAAATGTTTGAAAATGGATGTCCTTCCCAGAACTGACCTTCTTTCCTCTTCCCCAGGGACACTGAAACCCTGATAGGGCTCCCACGGCCGATCCATGAAAGCGTGAAGACCCTGAAGCAGGTGAGGTGGTGGGACATCCTCCACGTGGGTGCTCCTGGCCAACCTCACTGAAAGAGCCACTGGAGGGAGTGAGAAGTTGGTTGGTTGTCACAGGAAAAGCTTTTGGAGCTTCTGGCAGGAATTGGGGCAAAAAATTTAAAACTGAGTCTTCAAGTAGCCTCTCCAGCATTTTTACTTCCCTTTTAACCATGGTGTGGCATTCTTAAGCTCCTCCAGGAGAAATTTAGGTTGGATGTCAGGAAAACGTTTTTTACTGAAAGAATGATAAAAAGTACTGGAATTGTCTGCCTGGGGAGGTGCTGGAGTCACCATCCATGGATGTGTTAAATACAAGGTTGGATGTGGCACTCGGTGCTGTGGTTTAGTGGAGGTGTTGGGGCTTGGGTTGGACTCGATGGTCTCAGAGGTCTCTTCCAACCTTTCTGGGATTCCTGCTTCCTGGTGAGTGTTTTCCAGGTGACAGCCTTTCAGAGCTGGGTTTGGACATACATTCCCAGAAAAGGTGATATTCCCAGGGGGAAGCACGGCCAACCTCACTCCTGCATAGGGAATGAGACACCTGCAGAGGCAAACTGACCCCATCTAAGGTCTTTTGGAGGTGATTGTCCCTCTAATTCCTCACGGAGAGCTCCTAGAAGGGTAGGTGGGAGTAACCAGAGGCAGGAGCTGTGAGTGGCTCCAGGGACAGAGGGATGTCCCACACAGCCATGAGCTCCCCGTGGCTCTGTGTGACCTCCACCCCTCACTTGGATCTCACTGGAATCAGCAGCTGTGACCATCCCTGGCTGTGTCCTCCTTCAGTGTGACATTGCTCTGCCTCTGTCTCTGTGTTTTGCCAGCACAAGTACGTTTCCATCTCGGATGTCCAGATCAAGAACGAGGAGGAGCTGGAGAAGTGCCCCATGTCTCTGGTAAGAAGGAATTTGCTTCACCACGTCGCCAGAGAGAGGATGGGAGGTTTCCAAGGTGTCACGTAAGTCCATTCTTATTTTTACTTCCTTTTCCCCTTGTTTCTAATGCTTCTCTGCCCTAGGGGGAAGAGGAAGTGCAAGAAACCCCTTGTGAGGTGCTGTATCGAGCAATGCTGTACAACCTCCCCCCAGTACATGGTAAGCCCAGGTTTCTTAAAAGGAAAAAGAGCTTTGGAGCAGGAGATGGTGCTGGTCTGGGAGCTGCAGAGCTCAGCACAGGAGGGTTGGTGTGTGTTCAGTGAGATTTTGGTGGGAATCCAGAGGAAACACAGCCCAAGAAGAATTCTGAGATGCTGATTGGGTCACGTGGACTCTGTAGAGAGAGACAAACAGAGGTTTTGGTGCATTTAAACTCGTGTTTTATCCACATTCCCAGAGCTCAGGCACATGTGATGCCTTCGGGTAAGGATCAAACAGAGCTGCTGAGCTCCCCACACTTGTCCTGTTCTGCCAGGGGATTAAAGGAGAGGTTGGCTGTGGTCTGGTGAATCCCTGTAGAGTTGGCTTGGATTTGTCCAGTTCCTGCAAGTGAAACAGGAAGGAATTCCCTTTCCTGGGACCATCTCCCACAGCTGCCCTCTCCTGCAGATCGCTTTGCTGAAGATCCTCCTGGCTGCTGCACCCACCTCCAAGGCCAAGACTGACTCCATCAACATCCTGGCAGATGTGTTGCCTGAAGAGATGCCGTAAGTCCCTCACCAGGTGGCCCCTGGCCATCCCAGCCTTGCCACCAAGCCTTGGACCAAGCAGGAGAGCTGATAGGTTTTGGGGAGCTCCAGATTTGGGGTGTCTGTTTGGGTAGGTGTAAATTACTGTTGGCACCAGGGCAGAGCTGTCAAAGCCAAGGAAGTGATGCTGCCTTTGCAATGGTTGGAGTGCAGCCAGCAGCCACTCCAAGCTGAGTGAGACAAATTATAAAATCCTGCTAATTGACCCAAATCATAAAGATCCATCAGCATACAGGAGATGCTGCTCCAATCCGACTGCTCCACCAGGATTCCCAGTGGAATCCACCTGTTATTCCTTCATTTTTTAATGCATTTTGGCATCACCAAGGTAGGACAGTGATGCCGGAATGATTTTTGTCTTTTCTTTAATTTCCCTTTTACACAGTTCTCTGTATCCACAAGTATCAGCAGCATGCACACTTGCAACCTTTGACTTAGTTCAGTGCTCAGTGTTTTGTAAGTGTTCTGCAGGCCTGAGACTGAACAGCCCAGAGCCAGGGACACCAAACATTCCTAAATCTCAGGAACCCAAGGTCTCTGAGCAGGACAGATTCTGTAAACTCGAGCTGAGCCCACCCCAACCTCATAATTGGGCTCCCTTGTTGGATCTGTGCTGTGTAAAGTCTATAACTGGTGTGTATGATTGATGGGGGTGCATTTTGCTGTCACCTGGGTGAAGTGGATGCACCAAACAGGATCCTGATTCAAATACTGAGGGAAAGACCCCAACCCCTTTAACCGTGTCTAGTTTCATTTTCCCAACACCAGGAAAAGGCATCAACAGATAGAAATGGGTGTCCCAGGGGAGCGAAAGTCCTTGATTTCATAGAGCTCATCCAGAGGAACAGGAACTCCACATCCCTTTGTCCTCCCTGCTGCCACAGTGCTGTTTTTGTCCCCACCCCAGCATCACCGTCCTGCAGAGCATGAAGCTGGGCATCGACGTGAACAGGCACAAGGAGATCATTGTGAAGAGCATCTCAGCCCTGCTGCTGCTGCTCCTCAAACACTTCAAGCTGAACCACATCTACCAGGTGGGCCTGGAGGAGGAGATGGCCATTGCCACCTGATCAAGCCTCTCCTAGAAGGTTTCCAGGAGGAGTTTCCATGAGGAGCAGTAATCGCATTTCCATAGCTGCAGGGTTTCCATGAGGAGCAGTAATCACATTCCCACAGCTGCAGGGTTTGTACTCAGGTCAGGATAACCCTGTTGTGCTTTGAAATCATTTCTACACATGTGGCAGGAGCTTTTGGACTTCTGGGAACGTCCATTCGGGGTAAATTTAGGAGAGAGCACGAGCGTCCCTGGCAGAAGGGGAAGAGGAAAGGGGTTAGGCAAGACTCTTTTGCTCTGTCATCTCCAACGCCCAGAAATAGTGCTGGGAAGGACCTCACGAGGTCACCTAATCTGGTTTTGGCAGGATCAGGTTCTTGGGGCTCCAGTTTCAACTGAGGCAGGAGATCTGGGTCCTAGTTGCAACACGATTTTTGTTCCCAGTGTGGTTTTTGTTCCATCTGCATGGCACAAATCAAACTGCACCCACTCCAGGGCTTTCCTTGGTTAAAAAATCCAGGACTAATATGAGCTGTGGCCCAGTTCTCCACTCGTTCTGCAAGTCAAACAATTAAGGTTTTCTAATTTTTTTTTTCTGCTAAAGCTTTCAGCACGCTACAAATCCCTCTGTGTTACAAAACCCACTGATATTTAACTGAGGATAATTATAAATCCACGCACTGGATTGGATAAAATGAAACCAACTCCCACAATTTTACAATCCTGCGTTTGTTCTGGGTCTCCCCCACGTCCCTTCACTAATTTTTCTCACTTCAAAGCAGCTCCTTTCTTTCCCCCAGGAGGGCCGTGGTTAATCCTGGAGAAAGCTGTGATGTTACATCCCCCTGATTCTGCTTTTTTTTGTGTCGTGATTTGAAGGATTTTGAACTTTTGGTGCAAAAGGTGGTCTCCAGCAGGTCTGGAGTGTTGGAATCACTGAATCACAGCCCAGTTTGGAGTGGAAGGGTTGGTTACTCAGTGGCACATCGTGGCAGTGCTGTCACCCGTGGTGCTGTGACATCCATGGAGTGCCAATGCTGACAGCTGGCACCAGGCTGAGATGGGAACAAACTGATCCTTCCCTCTCAGATTGGAGATGTTGGTGGAGAGGCACAGGAAGGACAGGATGGGATGTTCCCTCTCAGATTGGAGATGCTGGAGAGACACAGGAAGGACAGGATGGGATGTTCCCTCTCAGATTGGAGATGAGATGGAGAGACACAGGAAGGGCAGGATGGGATGTTCCCTCTCAGATTGGAGATGAGATGAAGAGACACAGGAAGGGCAGGATGGGATGTTCCCTCTGAAACTGGAGATTGGAGATGTTGGTGCAGAGGCACTGAAAGGGCAGGATGGGATAGCGTTGGCTTTTGCTGCAATTTGTCTCTTTAGAGGACAGGAGAGATTTGGTGTATTGTTGAATCATAGAATGGTGTGGTTTGAAAGGACCTTGAAGACCATTTAATGCTTTGAGGGACAGAGAAATTCAAGCAGGAAAACAAGGATATTTCAGTCAAAATTTCACAGGGTAACTGGGATTAGTGTGTGAGAGCAACAGGAATTATTGCCTTTCCTCATGTAACAGCTACAACTCCTTCCCTCTTCCCCATACACTCTTGCCCCAGGTTTAATCTTGGAAAGCCATGAGGTGCAGCTGTTCCTGAAGCACTTCCTTGAAGTTTGCTTGTCCTCTCCATGGCAAATGGAATTTTCCAGCTGCTGTGCATGACACAAACTTCACACAGCAAAACTTCTGCAGGAGGAGAATGGTCTGTGAGGTTTCTGGGGCCACCTCAAGTGCTTTACTTTTGGTTGGAAAGAGGTTTTTATTCCCAGGTGGTGCTCCCAGCTGATGCTGCCCCATTTCCCTTCTCTTCCCCAGTTTGAGTACGTGTCCCAACACCTGGTGTTTGCCAACTGCATCCCGCTGATCCTGAAATTCTTCAACCAGAACATCATGTCCTACATTGCTGCCAAAAACAGGTACAGCCACTGCTGGGGGACACGGAGGTGATGGGGCAGGGAGGCTGTGCATGAGGGACCCAATGTCCTGGGTGGGGGGCCCAGGTGACCTCACATGGTTTTGGGGTGTCCTGTCCACTACAGGAAATGTGGAGGGCATGGTGAGGATGAATCTGTGACTGGGCTGCTAAAATACTGGTGAAATAAAATTGTTTTCATCATTGCATCCTGGAAAGAAATCCAGTGCCACCAGGCATCTCTGGGCCACAGCTTCACCAGGGCCAGGTGGGGTGGGATCTTCCAGGCAATTCCCACATTTTATAGCTGTAATTCAGTTCTCCTGACTCCTCCAGGTTTTCCATAGTTGTCATTGCCTTTTTCTGCTGACCTGAGAGAGGCACCAGCCCCGTTTTGAGCCGGGTTCTGGCTGGACCACCATGGAGGGAGCACAGACCTTTCACAGCTCACCAGGGCAGGATTTCCCTGTTTGCAGAGGAGCTCCACAGGGATACTGGAATGATAAAAAGATCCTTTTTTTTCCCCTTTTTGATGCTCTTTTTGCTGCTCCTCAGCTGCGTGTGTAGGCTGGTCTGTCTCCTGCATGGTATGGTTGTGTCTGTGTGAGGAGGCACACATGGAAAAGTAGGAAGTTATATGTTGATTCTCCTGCTATAAATATTTCCACTTTTGGTCCTGTGCTTTAAGTGAGGAGGAAACCTATCCCAGGAGCATTCAGCTCCCTCCTCTGCTCTGGGATGGAGGTTCCACAGGCAGGATTTGCACCTGTGAGTGAGGTGGGATGTGCAGCTGGATGCTCTGAGCCAGGGAAGTGTAAATTCCAGTTTTTGGGGTTTTTAATTGACTACTTTTACAAATTCCACAGGCCTGAAGGCCTTTGAAAGATCTGGTACTCTGAATTTTCCCTCTCTATGAATTTTCTTGCTGCCAATCAGATGCTGACCTTTGAATCCAAGATCGGATTTGTTTACTCTTTCCCCCCTTTTTAAACATGCATATGAATAACTTCTCTGTCCTGTCTTAATGGATCCAAGTCCTTTGAGTCCTCCTTAATGCACTCAGGATGGAGCTTTGGAGCTCCATTAAGCTGAGGGGTGAGGCAGTGCTGGGATTCTGTTTGGATCCCATCAGAAATGCTGGAGGGAGCCCCGTTGGCGCAGCTGCTTCACGTGGGATTATTCCCCACATAAATTACTTGTTGCATTTCCAGGAAAAATATAACAGATTCCTGGCCATGATCACATAGATCATCTTTAAAAATTGCTGTGCTGTTAATGAGTTTCTAATGAGACCCTTCTTTCCTGTTTTCTGTAGCATCTCCGTCCTGGATTATCCGCATTGCACAGTCTGTGACTTGCCAGAGCTCACAGCAGAAAGCCTGGTAAGCAGCACAGAAAGGTTTTTTTGTGGCCAGCAGTTCTCCATGAGACAGAGTGAGGAAGGATTTGGGTTTTCTGTTCTCTGTCTTCTTTTTCTGTGTCCCCAGCCTTTCCAAAATTAGACTTTTTTCCCCCTCCAGACTTGAAAATTCCTCCCATCGCTGTTCTGAGTCACTGTCAGCTGTGGGGAAGTGGGGAGGAGGCACTGCTGGTGCTGGGCACCCCATAAAAACAGTTGGGTTTAGGGTTTTCCCTTTCACAAACAGAATCACAGAATAACAGGATCAATCTTTGATCAAACACCACCTTGTCCCCATCCAGAGCCCTGAGTGCCACGTCCAGGAATTCCTCGGACACCTCCTGGGATGGGGACTCCAAACCTCCCTGGGCAGCCCCTGCCAAGGCCTGAGCACCCTTTCCATGTGGAAATTCCTGCTGATGTCCAACCTGACCTCCCCTGGCACAGCTTGAGGCTGTTCCCTCTTGTTCTGTCAAGACTCTCCTGCATTGAAAGAGGATTTACCCAGAGGCTGTTGCCTCCCAGGTTTAAATTGCTCTGAGCACTCCTGCTTTGTGAGATACCAGGAGTTTAAGGAATGAACCAAATTCCCTATGGAGAGGAGCCTTAAGTATTCCAGAGACTGCCCAGCAGGATGGGCTGGGTAAATACACAGACTGCAGATGGGATATTAATGCTGGCAGATTCATAACTGCAATAATTCAAGTGCAGATGAGGCTGGACTTGGACAGAGCAGGAAAAACCTTTGGGATTAACAGGAATTAATGGAGAGGGACTGGAGACCCTAAATCATTAAGAAGGAGCCAGTCCAGGCAGGGATGATCTCATGGTGCCCGTGTTGTTTTCCTTGGCTGTGTAAAGGGCAAATCCATCAAAGAGAAAGTTTTTCCCCAGGTCCACGGGCTGCTGAAGGCTGGGTGTCCCCGTCCAGCCCTGCCAGGCTCCATCGACTGAATCCTGGCCCGATGGGGACATCTAGTGACACATCACGGAGGGCTCCGTGGCTCCTGCTAATCCTCACAGTCAGATTTAAGGCTGTAGGAGAAACCTGAACGTTTGTAGGGAAAATATTCCCAGCAGGGTCCTGACAGTCTGAGAGCTGTTGCATTCAATGACAGAGCCTTTCACTTTCCTCCAGCAGACATGGATGTTCTCCTCATGGGAAAGCAATTTAATTAGGAAATGAGCTTGAATTTTACCACTTCTTTGGGAGGATACTCATGGAAGCTAGGATTTAATAGGAATTAGACACACCCTGGTACTCAAGGCATACGTTTGTATGCATATTTATATTTTTTCAGCCAGCACTTCATGGGTTGTTTTAGATATTTTTTTTACCACTTTGAGGGACTTTAACATCCCAGTGTAACATATTTATTAGAGGATGTAACAGATGATTGTGCTCTCAGTGGGTTGAGCAGGGATGTGTGTCTGGGGTATCCCAAGGAGAGCCAGGACAAGTCCAGCACTGCTGTCTCCCAAGGAAGGACCTGTGGGGTAACTGCTGTCCCCTCCTGGTGTAAATCAGGAGTGGCTGAGGAGGTGGGGAATTCACTCACCCTGTTGTGGGAAAGACTCTTCAAATCCTGGCCAGTCCCCATCTCCCCTCTGCTGTCACTCCAGAGGGATCTGCAAAGGACATAATCCATCCCTTAAAAGAGATATTAAAGTCTGTTAACTTGTTCCTTACTTCCATAAATCTGATGGAAAAACCTTTCCCTACTTGAAGCTGTAGAGCCAACATCAGGCAGGTGACAAATTAACCCATCTGCCCAAGAAATGGGTATTGGCTTATTCCACTGGGGTTTTTGGGGAAAATCACTTGGTGTAGAGGGCACAGGTGAGGCCTGGGCACGGTGACACTGCGGGGGCACTGCACTTCAGGACCCCCCAAAGCACCACACAGCATCCACAACCCTCAGTGACACCCTGGGGACATCCCAGTGACATCCCACCTCTGGATGCCACCTCAGGGGCTGCCCAGGAAGGTTTGGAATCCCCTTCCCTGGAAGTGTCCAAGGAATTCCCAGATATGGCACTGAGGGCTCTGGGTGAGGACAAGGTGGGGATCAGGGCTTTTCCAACCTTAATGATTCCTTGATTCTGTTTGGCACTTGCTTTTAGAAGTTTTAAAAGCAACAGGGTTGTGCTGGTGGGATTTTCTTGGGTAAATCTGCTTTCAAAGCTGGATTGGATGCTCTGGCAGAAGGGGCTCCTCCAGAGGACACCCAGTTCTTGGAATGGGTCAAGTTTTAGCCCTGAGTTGTGAAGGTTTTGTAGCTGGCTGTGAGTGGTTTATAAATTCAGCAGCCCTTTTTTTTTGCACTAATCCCCAAATGGGATTTTTGTGGGACATTTCTCCTGTGCTTGGAGTTGTTCAAACATAGAGCAGGTTACTGCAGTGGTGGAATTACTGCTTGAAAGTGCCATTGGCAATATTTCCACCAGCAGGTGCTGGAGGTGTTTACAGTTCCCTAATCTTTAAAACAATGTCTCAGCAGAACTTGAGCTGGAGGGGATTTTTGTTACAGAGAAGTCTTGCCCTCTCGATACAAATGTTGCTGTTTTTCATCCTGTGTTGCCTTGTGATTTCCTTTTACTGGTCTGTAATGTGTGCCCCAAGCATGAATTGATTTATACAGTTACCAAAATTAGAGGTAATCACCAGGCTGCAATTTGCTCTCTGGCTGTGAATAAGGAATACAAATCTACCACAAAATAGATGTTTCCCATGATGGAATGATGTGATTTATCCCATTATTAGCACTTAGTCTAAACTAAAAGGAGATTAAATAAGAATGTCTCAGAGTGGTTTTCCCCAGAATTCACTGATGATAACCCAAGTGAGGAGGCAGCTCTGCTGCTCATCCTCCCTCAGAAACAAGTCCGGTACAGACAATAAAAATAAAGATTTCTGCCCAAGGACATCTCTGTGGTGATGCTGTGGTCAGGGCTGCACTTCTCCTTCTCCCCTTGCAGGAAGCTGGAGACAACAACCAGTTCTGCTGGAGGAATTTGTTCTCCTGCATTAACTTGCTGAGGATCCTCAACAAGCTGACCAAGTGGAAACACTCGAGGACAATGGTAAGGGGATGTCCCCTCCCCTGAGACCTGCCAGGGTTTCACCCAGAGCGTGGCCCTGGCTCTGCACAGCCTGGCCTTGTGCTCAGGGTTTCTTGTGGAAGTTCTGGAGCTCCTGTTCTCCATCATCTTCCCTTTTGTCTCTCTCTGGTTGAGCCTTAAATGCGGAAATACTTTCTCTTTATATATATATATATGTATATATATATATACATATACACACACATATATATGTGCATATATATTTACACACACACATATGTATACATATATATATACACACACATATGTATACACATATATACATATATACACGTATATACATATATATACGTATATATACACACATATATATACACATATATTCACATATATACACATATATATACATATATACACACATATACACACATATATACACATATATACTCACATATATACACACATATACACATATATATACACACATATATACATACACATACACACACATATATATACACACACATATATGTATATACACACATACACACACACACACACACACACACATATATATATATATACAAATAGCCTTATTTCCACGATTTCTATGCACTCAAGCCCCATGCAGAGTGCTGGTTGTTCTGAACACTCCTGTCCTGCTTTCTGGGGGTTTGTGGCACGAGAGGCCCAGGTGTTGGTGCCCACGGCAGCCCTGAGCTGCACAAATTCAATTTGATTTCCTGGCAGATGCTGGTGGTGTTTAAGTCAGCCCCCATCCTGAAGCGTGCCCTGAAGGTGAAGCAGGCCATGATGCAGCTCTACGTGCTCAAGCTGCTGAAGATCCAGACCAAGTACCTGGGGCGCCAGTGGAGGAAGAGCAACATGAAGACCATGTCTGCCATCTACCAGAAGGTGCGGCACCGCATGAACGACGACTGGGCCTATGGCAATGGTGAGTCCTGGGGCCACCTCTCCTCTCTCTGCCTGTGCCTGGACTTTATCCTGAAACCTCAAAAGTTGTTGTCTGTTGGGGAAGATGAAATAAGAAAGCCTTATGGATATGATTGCCTTGTAAAAGATGCTGGAAATATGGAAAGTAGAATCAAAATTGAGATGAAGACAAGGTTTGAGTTGAAGAGTAACTAAGAAACAATGGCAGAGCTGGCTGAAGGGAATCCTCCTTCTGGATAGAACAATGCCCTCTGCCCAGGCAGGGCCAAAGGGCAGAGCAAACCCTGCCTGCCTGGTAGGAGATTCCCAAAAGCAGTTTTTTAAGGTTTAAAATATAACCCCGTATGGTAATGTGATGATTCTTATAGGTTGGATGTAAATGTTGTAGGGTTTGTAGCTTGTCTCAGATTGGTTAAAGAGAATTAGAATATTCAACAGAGAAGATGATTTATTGTATTGGAAATGGCAAATCACCCCCTTTTTGCTCTCCCCTCTTTTTTACTCTTTTTGCCTCTTTCTCTCTGGCTGCTCTGAGCTGTGTCTTGCAGCCCAGCAGCCTCTCACACCCACGCTCTTTCACAATAAATTCCCATGCTCTAAACCCATCTTTAGAGATCTCTCACTTCTATTTTACCCTGATAACCAAATCCCTCAGAGCTAAATCCTACAGTTGTCACCACTGGGGATTTTTTCAGAGGTTTTATGGCACCATTCTGCACCGTCAGGTTTAGGGCTCCTGAAGGCCAGCTTTGAAAGTACTGGGGTTTTTTTTATCATCTTTGGGTAATATGTCATAATATCACAGTTATTGCAGCTTTTCAATATTGTTCCTAAAATTTGTCCAAATTTTAACAATTTTGAGCTTAGGAGCTCATAATAAGCTCACCAGGTTTTACATGTTTTAAATCTTGATCTCTGCTTCAGTGGTCAGTGGAGATTTTCAGTAAAAGCGGTGGGGTCTTTGTGAAAAAAGCAGAATTTGGGTAATTATAGAGAATCCTTAAAGCGGGAATATTTACACTTTTATGGGATATCTTAAATGAAAATGCACACATCATGGGATTTGGTTAGGAGTAAGAATAATTTGGTTAGGAGTAAGAATAATTTGGTTAGGAGTAAGAATAATTTGGTTAGGAATAATAATAATTAGGAGTGACTGGTTACTTTATATGAAACCTTCAGGGTTTTTTTTTTGCTCAGACCTTGTCAGAACGATGTTTCCCACAACCTCTGGGTGTTGCTCCTCCTTCTCTGCAGACATCGACGCCAGGCCGTGGGATTTCCAGGCCGAGGAGTGCACCCTGAGGGCCAACATCGAAGCCTTCAACAGCCGCAGGTACGACAAGCCGCAGGACTCGGAGTTCTCCCCGGTGGATAACTGCCTGCAGAGCGTGCTGGGCCAGCGCCTGGAGCTGCCCGAGGACTTCCACTACTCCTACGAGCTGTGGCTGGAGCGGGAGGTGTTCTCGCAGCCCATTCGATGGGAGGAGCTGCTGCACTGCCAGTGACAGCGACAGCGAGGCCACCCCGGGTGGTGCCACACCCTGAGGGGTTTGGATCTTTTGGGGGGGTTTAAGCACGGCTGGGAAAAAAAAAACAAACAGAATTAAATCTTTCCAAAGAGACCGAGTCTCTGTGTGCCTGGCAGGCGGCTCTTTTTGGAGGTCGTCCCTTTCCTGTGACTTCTTGGAGATCTTGAAGTGTCAGCAGAGAGGGCACGGGGGAGGTTCCTGAGGGAGCTCAGGGGGGTAAGGATTCCTTCCAGCTG
The DNA here is from genome assembly GCA_025920805.1 of Petroica traversi. NCBI lineage: Eukaryota > Metazoa > Chordata > Aves > Passeriformes > Petroicidae > Petroica > Petroica traversi. The sequence goes on along the minus strand of JAHLSL010000123.1, from coordinate 140,171 downwards.
GGAATTCCATCCCTCCCCAGGGCCCAGGGG
>JAHLSL010000122.1:381612-398237 GCA_025920805.1 Petroica traversi | reverse complement strand
CTCGCTGCGCTCCGGCCCGCGACAGCCACGGCCCGGCCCGCCAGGGACACGGTACGGCCCTGTCTGTGTCTGTCTGTCCGTGTCTGTGTGCGGGGTCTCATTTTCCCGGGATCAGGAGAGCTCCTTTGCCCAGGCAAAGCCCTTTTCCCATCCCTGGAATTTTTGGACGGAGCTCTGAGCTCCCGGCTCTAGCGCACGGCGTCCTGCCCGTGGCAGCCGTTGGGATTGGATGATCCTTAAAGTCTTTCCAGCCTCTGAATGCTCTGTGATTCTGTCAAGAATGGGTGGTAAAGGACCAGGTTTTGGCTCTCGTCCTCCAAGGGACCACCAGCGGTGCAGGGATAAAGGACAGGGGTGATGGAGGTGGTGCCCCATGGCCATGCAGGGGCTTGAGAACAGGATGAGCTTTAAGGTCTTTCCCATCCCAAACCAGGGTCAGAGTCTGTAATTTTTTTGGGCCACACAGGAGATTTTAAGTGGCAGCTGTGACAAAGAGCAGAAAAGATTTACACGTGGTACAGAGGTTTTTCATGGTGTCTTCTTGGGTGATGTAGGGTTATGGATGTTACCAGCAAAGGGAAAAATTATCCTAAATGCCCACTGATTTAAGGGAAAAGTTGTGAAATGCTGAGCGTTGTTTGGTAGGGCAGTAACTGTGCAGAGATGCTGTATGTGGTACATAATCCTGCTGTGGTGTTGCCTCAGGCTGTGACGAGTGTGTGTACCCTCCCCTCCAGCAGCTCTGATCCCAGTTAATGGCACTTCAGTTTGCACTTTGCCCAAGTCCAAACTTCAGATCCTTTGCTGTCATTATCCTGCCACTATTCTAATTTCTTTTCTCCCTGCCAAAATGAAGGAGAACATTGGCATTTTGGTTCAGATGGATTGTTAGTTGGGCACTTCGGGGGTGTTGCACTGATAATTTCACGGTCAGTTTGGTTCCAGCCTGGGCTGCTGCTCCCGTTGTGTTTCATGCTAGGTTTGGCTTACAGACTGCCCAGCTCTCAGAGCCATTCCCTCAGCCCTGGCTTTTCCTGGGGCTCTCAGAGCCATTCCCTGAGCCCTGGCTTTCCCTTGGCTGTTTCTCCTTGCAGGAGGTTCCAAGGCTGCGTCTCTGCACTGGACAGGGGAGCGAGCAGTCAGCGTGCTGCTGCTGGGGCTGCTCCCTGCAGCCTACCTGTGCCCTGGACCTGCTGTGGATTATTCCCTGGCTGCAGCCCTCACCCTGCACGGCCACTGGTAAGCACAGCAGGGCTCAGCTCACAGGGAAAAAGGGTTTGGTGGCTCCAAACCTCATCCTGATCCTGGGTGAAAAGTCTGTGGTCTCTCAGTTCTGTGACAGGTGTGATTGTTGGCAAGTGGACATACTTTGGTGTTCCTCTCTCACATTGTTCTCTCAGTCAGAAAAGGAATCCATGAACATTTTATAGGACCTTAACCTTAGGAGAGCTTCCCTGTCCCTGGAAGGGAAGAATCCTGGATGTGTTTAGCCTGTGTTGTGCAAGCAGAGAGGTCAGAAAGAGGACAGATCTGTATAAAATAATACAGAAATATTCTGCCTCTAAAGCTCTGTGCCCTGGCTTAGGGCATCTCAGTGGTCTGAGCTTCTGCACAAAAAGAGCTCACTGCAGATATTCCATTAAGGGTTCCTGGAGGATTATTTCCTTTATTCCTGAGAAATGGATGTTTGCTCAGTGGAATCCTTAATGAGAGCAGGGACAGGGCTAATTAGGAGTGGATCCAGCTGTAGGGGCCAGACTGGCAGTATCCACCTTCCTGAGGTGATCCTTGCCACAAGGATAAAGCAGATTTTGTGCTACTTTGGTGGTGCCAGGCTTTCTTAAAACTCAGTCTTGCCTTTAGTAATTTGTGCCAGGGATTCTTGCACTTTCCCTGCTCTGACTGGGAGCTTTTTCCCAAACTGTGCAGGATAGTTTAAATCTGGACAGCAGTGCATTTCCAGGTGTGGAAAAAACCCAAAGTATGCTGATTTTTTTGGTTGCCACTCTTCTAATCTAAATGCACACACAGGAGTCTTCTGTGCCTTTGTGACAGTAGCTGGTCCCAGAACTTTCCTTGGCTTTCCTCTTTCTCAGTCCTTGGAAGTCAGATATGAAGGCAAGATTCCAAGAATTCTGTTGTCTGGAGAGCCTGTGGTCAGCACTTGGTGTCCTCAAGAAAACCCTGAGCCAATCTGTGTACTTTTAACAGAACCTGTGGAATGTTCTGCTTTGTTTTTGAAAGAGATTCATCTTTCTGCATGGAGGCTGAGGATTCCTCAGGAAAGGCCGATGGCAGCAGGGGGAAAAAAGCAAATTTGGGCCACAAAATTGATTTCAGTGGGTGATCTTTGCTGATCTGAGCTTTTCTCTCCTGTTTAGGGGTCTGGGCCAGGTCATTACTGATTATGTGCACGGAGATGTCCCCATTAAAGTGGCCAACACGGGGCTGTACGTTCTGTCTGCCCTGACCTTCGCTGGCCTGTGCCACTTCAACTACCATGACGTGGGCATCTGCAAGGCCGTGGCCATGCTCTGGAGCCTCTGAGGGGCCCCAGCCCTCACACACACGATTGTCCTCTGCTGCCTCTGCTTCATCAGCTTGTGAGCAACATCCTGCACAACCGAGGAACAGCCAAGGGTTCCCAGAGAGAGCAGCCTGTGCTGGGCTCGCAGCTAGTTTAGAATCTGTAGAGAAAAACCAGGTTTCAACTGGAAAATGTGCAGTGGGAGTGAGTGGATTCAAGCTGTAAATTGGGATGGATGAATGAATGACATCAGTGGCAGACTTGCATAGCTAAAGGGAACTCTCCTTGTAATACCAGCTTTAATGAGTGTTTTTCTGACTGTTGGTTGGTTTCTGTTCTGTCAAACAAGCTTGGCTTGTGGAAAACTGAACTGCTTCTTCTGACATCAGTGTGTGAGGCAGACTCTGTAACTCTTTGGACCCTGGGAGTTGATGTAGAAAAGGGAGTACTTTTTTCTTAATCCATGCAATAAAGAATTTACAGAAATTGTGTGTTGGCTTCTGAACCATTTTTACTGCTTTTGGGTTGTCTAAAATGTTTTCTCTGCAGATAGGTCTGCTCCGCCTTATTTCATTTGGCTATTATAAAACAAAGAATATTTGTATGAATTAATACTTAGAGCTTAGACGTAATACAAGAATACCTAATGTCTCATAGAAAATACAACAAGGATTGAAACAGAATAAAAATACTTTTGAAGACTGACTTTAGGAGTATTTGACTTTCAAGGTTTTATGTTCACCTGCACCACTTTTTTGAATGTTTGAGACCAAACACTCTGGTCTGTCCCTTGTGACTGCAAGGACAGTGAAGGCTGAGAGAATGTTCTGTTCTTTTAGGGTTTTTTTAGGGAGGAACTGAGATTGTGATTTTTAACTTTCTGCAGCATCTTGTCTGACTTTCACAGTGCTAAGGAGTGGAAAACTTTCCACATTCTGATGGTACTTTTGTGGCACTATTCATAGTGAGAGGAGGAGAAATCGTGTTGCCATCAGTGATGATGCAATGAACAGAAGGGCCAATTCACTGTACAAGACTTCCTGATTCTTTTTAAAATCTGGATTGGAAATTGCATTTATTTACTAGCAAAAGCAGGCCCATGTTTTGTAAGTGTTGTGGTTTGGTTTAAATACCAACGTTTGTTGTTTTGTCCCAGGGAGGAGGAGGGTGCAAGGGCTGAGTCATGGGGAAATCCCTCTGGGCAAGCAGGGTCACTCTGAGGTTTCCTCACACGAGATGCTGCTGGATGTGGTGCTTAAGCTACTTGGGTGGGAAATTCATTATCTGAGAGCTCTGGGATTGTAAAAGTCCAAACCTAATTAAAAAATGATTTAGTCAACAGGCATTGAGGATTTTAGAGAGCAGATTGTACAGGACTACATAGATGTGCACACTGTGTTTCTTCAGTGTGTAATTCTCTTCTCTCTGGCTGGAAAACATTCTTTTTGCCAAGAACTTGCATTTATTTTTTTAAGAAGTACTGACATTAGTTAAAACATAAAACTGACTTGTTTTGGACAAAGAAAGACTGAAGTTTCTTTTATAAAAAAAAAACTCAAACTGTGTTTTAAACCTGTCCAAGTGTTCCATCATAGGTTGCAGTTTTCATTCTGACTGAGCTTGGATAAACTCATCTTCATGGTTTCATCCACTTCATCTTTTGACAATCTCTTGAGGATTAATTTTCTCAAGCAGCCTTCTTCCTCAAAGGCCAAGAACATTCCTTGTTCCATTGAGTATTCAAATTTAAATGCTCTGGAGCAGCAAGGTGTAAATGTCCTTTTGAAAAAGATGATGTTGCTTTCACCAGGAATTTCTTTGGGAACTTCTCCTTCCTGAGGAAGGAAAAAGGGAACAGATTAACCCCAGCACAAGCCCTGACCAGTTTTGTTCCAGCTCTGCGTTGTTAATTCTGCCTGATTTGTGCAGCTGAGGAGGGGGAAGCAGATCCTTACCTTGAATCTGACAATCATTTCTCCACGTTCCCTCTCACAACACATGTAATAACTTTTGTCTTCCACTTTTACACTGAAGGCCACGGGCATCCCTGCTAAGGGTGTGGTGGTTTTGTAGCAGTGGATGCTGAAATGCATCCCTGTGCCTGGAAATAAGTGGATTATTATTGAAAACCTGCTCAACGGGAACTGCAGCACCTGAACTGTGTGATGTTTTACAGTTCCACTGGCAACTCTTGACTGTCTTCCCAGCCTATTTTTCCTGGCAGATGAGCCAGGACTTGAATTTTTACGGCTTCTGGTTGTGCCTTGTGCAATCAGGTAATAACCTGAGCAGCTGGGGTCACCAGGCAGTGTGGGGAGGGTGGCACATCCTTTTGTGTGCCTGCGGAAAGTGAGATTTGGGTGTGGAAGTGGCCATGGATGGACAGAGGTCATCCAGAAATAACTACGGTCAGCAAACAGAGCTGTGAGTAAATGGCTGAAGCACAAAAGTCAAAGCCAAAACTGTAAGTTCATAGCTAATACTATTAGAAGAAAGTAAGAGCTTTTAGTGCCAATACATAGCTTAAATTTTAAAATTATTTTTTTCAATCCAACATAAAAAAATAAGGGGGGAATAAAGAATTTTGTGGTCAGAGCTAAGCAAAAATCTTAACAGCCATTTTTCTGCATGTCACATCCTGCAGGCTTTGGTCTAACCCAGAAATCTCATCCACCACCAGTGCCCAGGACACAAAATTTCACTCTCAGCTTAATTTTATTCTTGCAAATGAAGTTTCAAGTCATTACTCTCAGTCCCATCATTAAGTGGATGATCACAAAGAACAAATGAAGCATCAGGGCGATGGGGATGGTTTCTGTTTGGAAATTACCAGATTGCAACTCCTGGTCTGTCACATCCTCAAAGGCTGCCACATTCAGGTCCGGGCGCACCACGAGCAGTTGGCTGTTGACGTTCCTCAGCACCCGGTGCAGAGTCCTTTCCTTGCACAGGGCATCACATTCCAGCTCTGCAGGGATGTGAAAGCAAAAGAATTCATGTTTTAGCTCTTGTCTCCTCAGATCTCGACAATTCTTACTATTTTAGCTCTTGTCTCCTCAGATCTTGGCATTACGAGTGTCATGTGAAAGGAATTCTTAAATCAAACAAAAGGAAGGTCACATCACCTTTTATACCTTTTACACCTCTGCTTGAAGCAGATTTCTCAGAATACAGAAACTTATTTATATAAGCAAAAGAAGCTGCTGCATTAGTTAATGAAAATTCAGAAGCCTCAGTTCTCTTTTGCCCAGCAATTAAATTGCATTGAAAGGAGCTGTCAGGGAAGCCACTACCCTGTTTTTTGTGAGGAATTAAACCAACAGCAGTGCCAGAAGGAGCAGTGAGCTGTAGCTGTGGGTTTTTTTCAGTTTGAAACTTGTCCTCTATGGATTAGTAAATGTGGCCATGTCTGTGTGAAACAGGTGACAAAATCACAAAAGATGAGTTCTCAACTTACCATCGTCGTCTTGGTTCCAAGCGAGCAGTGAAAAATAAAAAAAAAAGGGAAAGAAAAACAACATTAAGTTCTGCCTCAACAGAAATCGTTTTGTGGCCAGGCAAGGCTGGAAGCCAGGCTGCCACCCATGTGTTCCCAAAGCCAGGTGCCACCCAGGCTGAGCTGCTGTCACTGCACACAGACTTTATCTGTGAGCACAGGAAATCCCAATCATCTGAGAACTGGAGCCACCACCACACCAAAGGTATGCAAAATACTTTTTGAGGGCTTTTTAAGGGTGAGGAGGTCACTCCAAGCCTAAAACTGAGGAATAATTGCATGCAATTTTTGGTTTTATCAGTGCCTTTAAATGAGCAAAAGGACACGAAGAGGTCCATTACAAATTGCTTTTTAAGAAGAAACCGTTTTCTAACTGACTTTATTCCATAAGATCGGAAATAACTCGCTCCAAGTCCACCCCCAGTATTCCAATGCTTCTGAGTGTCCTTTCTGGAATTTTTTGTATAAGCAAGAAATATTCCCCTGACTCAGATACTTGGCTAACAATGCTTAAAACTGAAGCTTATGGGAAAGTTAGGTGAAATCAGACTGATAAAGGAATTGTGTTAAATCGGAATCAAACAAAAAAGGTTATTAAGTGCTCTAATTACCGTCAAAATAGAGGCAGCGATTTTCCCCAAGTTCTACTGCACACACCAGAATCTCTTCAGTGCTCATCTTCACCCTGCCCACAGCACAGCGAGAGGAATCAGAGTTAAAGCTCGATGGTTCTTACCCCAAAGAGGGATAAAAGTTAAATCTGTAGAGTCTGATCTTACCAGGTTAACCCTAGAAAAGCATGAGCTTCCAAAATACCCCAAAGTTAGAACCCATTCTGGCTGCCCCTAAAAAGGTTATCTCTTGCACTAAAGATAATAAATGTCTTAAAACCAGGTGGAAAATGAAAGATCTGGCTCTTGCACTGGGATTTTAGTGTGCAATCAAAATACCCAGCTCACTTCCAAAGCTTTTTCACCAGCTGGAAAAGACTTCTTACACAAAACTGAACAATACCAGCTTAAGTAAACATGCACATCCAGAGGGATTAGGGTGGGGAATCACCGTGGTTTCCTTGTCCCTTTAGTAAAGCACATTGAGGAATATATTTGAGAGTGATTTTTTTTCTCGTCCTACTTGTATTTTCTGTTTTCTATCAAGTTGTAGCTGTGCAAAAGAGACAGCAGGCTCCCAGCAGCATCTTTGTTTGCAAACATGCACACACCCCCCCCAAACCTTAGAAATGAGGTATCACAGCACCGAAACTGTGCAAGTTTCATTCTGAGCACAAACCCCGCTGTTATTCTAAAGGCCAGGGCATGCACGGGCAGGACTTTTGACAGAGGAAAAAGTGGCCCTTGGTTTAATAGGTAAAACAATGACTGGCTACTTCCCTTGATCACAGAACCAAAAGGTTGGAAAAGACCTCCAGGATCATCAAGCCCAACCTTGAGTAGTAAAAGATGGTTATTAGACCTTCTACTAAGGACATTTGAAAGGAACAGCAGAAGCTTAAAGGAGTTTTTAGCTGTCTCTCGGACTTGGAATTACTCACCCTGAGGAGCCGCAGGGATGCGGGGCGGGAGCAGAGGCGGCCGGCGGGGATTCCTTGTGGCTCCTCGGGAGCTGCAGCCGGGCGATGCGAGCCGGGAGAAGCGCAGGATGGGCGGATGGGAGCAGAGGCGGCTCTCGGTGGCTTTTTGGCTGCTCGGGAGCCCTTCCCGGCTCCTCGGGCGATGTGAGCCGTGAGAATCGCAGCTGCGGAGCTGCCGGGGTCAGTGTCGGGGCCGTGCCAGGGCCACCCCGGGTCACTGCCGGGGATGCCCCAGCCGGAGGGAAGCGAGCGCTGCCGCAGCGCTGCCTGGAGGGGTTTTATAGCGGCGGAAATCGGGCGGCTTTCCCAAGATCTCTGCCTACGTCCGCATTTCTCACGCGGCATTTCCCCTCCCGCTGCAGCGCCCATGCAAATCGCCCGTGCGAGGGTGGCTCGGTCGCTGCCGCCCCGTGTCCCGCTGATGTCAGCGGGCTCGCTGCTCCAGCAGCCGCTCCGGAGGCAGGTGCTGCCCTTGCTGGAAGCCGCTCCGGGATGGGAATCACAGGGCAGTGCCAAGGAATGCCGGCCCGGGCTAGGCAATCTCCAGTCCCAGCCCTTTGTGCAGGAGCGGCCGCGTAGGAGGAGCCCGGCTCCTGCTTGGATCGCGCTCCATCCCCGCATCCCGCGCTGCCCTTGGGGAGTGTCGGAAGCAGCCAAGGCTGGGGTTGCACAGATGGGGCAGGCCCTAAAAAGCAGGGAAGCGAGCTTGGGGATTAATAATTTGTCAATTTGTTAATGATAGTCTCCGTGCCCTGACTTGCTGCTCCTAATCCTTACTGGAATTTAGGGCAACTCAGCCCTGCAGCTCCATGGGGTAATTGAAGAGCCCCAAGTTATGGGGATGATAAAAACACCCCAAACCCCCAAATCAAACCCAAGTCCTCAAAACACTGTCGCAGCTGTTCACGTGCCTGTTACTGCTCTTGGAGGTAAAAAAACTCCAAATTTCATAGGGAATGGTGTAATATCTATACAATACACGCGAGGAGATAATTTTGAAGTTAAAAGCACATCTTTCAACCTTATTTGAAATAATAAAGATAAAAACACTGTCTCTTTCACTAATAACCCTGGATTTTGGCTGGCTTAGCCAAAAATATTTTTTAAAAATTAATGCTGTACTAATAATATATAATTTAAGTTTAAATATACATTCCGATCATTTTTATTTTGTATTAGCTGTTGGCTAATATTTTTGGCCTACTGATATTCAATACAAAGCTATCAGGAAGGAGGACTTGGTCGTTCATTTGAGAGCCTTAAAATTCAATTAGGTCATTGAACACATTGAATGAAGGGCATTTCCTTCTCTTTTGTGCACATATTTGCATTTTTCAGGACCAGAGCTAACTCGTACAATAGCTTTTGTGGTACAGTTTAACCTTGCATTTCTCCTGGAATTTAATATCGCCAACCTTAGAGGAACTGCAACTACTTTTAGAGTAGTGGCTTTGATTATTTTTCTCCAATTTTAAAGGAACTGGAACTCCAGTAGGAGCGAACTCTCTCCCCTTAGATGATTTTCTTTTAATATTATTTTTGAGCTTTATCCATCAGACTACCATATCTATAAGATAATGGGAATGAAAATTCAGATGTTTAATTTGTTTTACTTCAGCTGGTCTATTAATAAAACCTATTAATGATGATGCAAACACCTTAAGAATATTTTCCTAACATATTCTGTCATAACTGTTTCTTATGTCTAGATAGCTTTGTTAATAACATTAATATCTCTAAAATATTTGATAACTAAATGAAGCAGCTTATTAAAAGTTGTTTCTACTTTGGGGAAGTATTTGTTCTTGTTCTTTCAGCAGCTTGATTTTTGGTGCTGATATATTAATTTCCTATTTGGATGACGTATGTGAGATTCAGATCCTTTCTTCTCTTCAAAACAGAAGATAGAGAGAAAAAGAAAAAGGAAAAAGATCCAAACAAAAAAACAAGCCAGAGGCAAAATTTACATATCATCACATACCATAACATAAATCACATACTTTAACATATCGTAGTGTAAATCACATAACATATTGTAACATAAACATAACTTCACATCTTGCAATGATTTATTGCACTGTAGTGAACAAAGGCAGGGTTTAGGAAAGCAGTGACTTGCTGTGGTGTTTAATCTCTTTGGACATTTAAAATTCTCTCCTGAACTGTTGTGTCCTGTTTGTTCCTCTTGCAAAGGAACTTCACTTCTTGGAGAAACCAAATACCAGTTACCTACAGAAGTGAAACACAACCTCAGCAAAACACCATTTAATTCCATTCTTCAGACAGAGAGAGAGAAAAAATGGTCTTGGCAGTTGTGTGTTTTGGTGGTGTTACTCATTTTAGTGTTTTTATTCATTTTAGTGCTGTTACTCGTTTCAATGTTATTACTCATTTTAGAGCCTGATCTGTGAGACTGCACTCATTTCTGGGTCGTGTTTTGAGGCGGATCCATCGGGGCTGAAACGCATTCCAGGAATTTCTCTTAGAAGGTGAACTTTGACGGGAAAGCTTTGAGGAACTGTTTTAAGGCTTTACCAGAAGCGCCCGGGCCGCGGAGCTGCTCCCTCTGTCCTCACGGGGCACCTCGGGCCGCTCCTGTTGCTGCCACCGAGCCCGGAGGTGCTGCCAGCCCTGAGTGGAGCGGCTGGCCCTTGTTTCCTGTCCCTCGTCCTTTCTCCCTTGTCCTTTCTATCTCGTTTCCTGTCCTTTTTCCCTTGTTTCTTGTCCTCTTTCCCTTGTCCCCGCAGCCGCGGCCCCTCACGGTCATTGCCCGGCCCGGGCCCGCCCGCCTGAGAGGAAGCCGGGGGTCCCTGGAGCCTCGGTGCCCTCAAGGTCCGGAGGGATCAAAAAGGGAGAAATCCCCTCGGATCTCCCTTTTAGGACTCCCTGGCACTCCCCCGCCGTGTCCAGCTCCTCCGAGGCGCTCCCCCGCTGCAGGTTTTACACGTTTTTATTTAAACACCGTCCCCAGCGCGACCGCTCGGCAAACACCGTGTGCTTTCCGTGAGGCGGCCATGGCGAGCAGCTCGCAAAAAGCGGACAAGAATAGAAATAAAAGCAAAAATGTGGAGGTGAGCCGGTGCTCTGTGAGGGAGGATTCCCATCCCATGTCCTCCTCTGGACTGAAGGCACTTTAGGGAGGTTTGGGGGAGCATAAATTGGCTTTTTCGTGGGGGGAAACCGGAGTTTCTCAGAAGGCTTGAAGCCCAGCAAAATTGGGTAAGCGCTGGGACATATTTATGTAGAACTTTTTGAAAGGGAGCTTCTGAACTACACCAGCTTTTACTGAGATATATGTACTACATAGATCAGTGTGTATATATACAGAGGTCTCAATCAGGTGCTTCCCACCCACTCCCCAAGATGCTCATGATGCTGAGAACCCAACACCATTTGCGTTTTCTCCAAAAACACCCTCAAGATCTTTTTAAGTCTCTTCTTTTTCTCAGCTAAACTCTGTGCTAAGCTTGTTTTAAATCCTAGAACCTGTCTTTTTCCTAATGTGCTCTGTCTTTAGAATGAAGCTCCAGAAAATCCTCAGTTGACTGACAAAACAGATTTGGCTCCTTCTGAGGACTCGCAGATCCCATCCAAGATTGAACCACTGGAAAAGGTTTTGAATGGTGATGTATCAAATATACTGGAAGTAATTATAGAGTGACCTAATTTCATGTTGAGATTTATCCAAATGTGTAAATAAAATTATTTTTTTCCTCTCTTAACAGAGATGAGCAAAGAAATTAATAACTTGTTATCCAAATATGCTGACATTATAAGGCAAGTTAACCCTGTGCTATTTGCACAGCAATTTAAAAATTCTCTAGATAAGATGGATGGGTGGCTTTAGTTTAGAGAAATTAGCACTGAAAACTGCCAAACACAGATCTTGAAAGAAAAATGCTGTTTTCTGTTACCACAGAGAATTAGTTTGGCCAGAAACTGAGTATTGATAGAAAGCCCATTTTAAAGAAAAACATAAAAGTAGTGAGAAAGTTAATGGCATTAGCATTGTTTATTAACTACTGATTTCTTCACTTTAGTACAAGAGCAGCGTTGGATTCTTCTTATGTCCAGCAGCTTGATGAGATCTTAAAAGAAGCCAGGGCTGTAGAAAACCACTTGAAGCAGAAAAGGGAGAGGCTGAAACAGAGATTCTCTCTCATTGCCAATACTCTGCAAAGCTAAAAGGAGTTTGTTATAGAAATGCAGAGTCAAAGTTGTGTTTGTGTATGAAAACACAACATGTGGAGAGTGTTATGATGTCTGATTCTTGTATAAATATTTCTGGCAGTTCAGGAAGCTTCCAACAAGTTAAGCAGCTACTTTGTGCTTAAATACACATTGTAGTGGTAGTTAATAAAAACAATTCTGAATATCTGTTTTAAATCCTGTCATTCAAGGGATTAAGACATTAAGCCACTTGGGTTTTACTGGTTAACCCATTAAACACAGCAAAGAAACCATTTCTGTGAAGCATAGAATTTTATGTTGCAAGTGGAAAATGACCTCAGATTATTTCATGTTAACCATTTCCTGGTGATGGGATTTTTTTCCCCCTTTCTACTTTAAAAATGTTTTTGTGTTAAAATCTTAGTAGAATATATTTGCAATGTTATTTCCATTTTACCTCATAATGTAAACAGGTTGAAAAGATCATCTTAGAAATAAGAGAGTTCTATAAAGAACTTTGAGAAAGTATAAAGTCTTAATTTTGAGTGCATTGCAATACTGATGCAGGTGTTACATTTCAAGGCCATGTTGATATAAAACATAATCAAAGCTTTGCTGTTGATGTCAATAAATAGATAATGTTGACATGATCTAGAATTACAGAGTTATTTTGTTATTTGGCTACGTGAGTGCCGTTTGCTGATATTCAGTTTATCTGAGAACACTGAGCTCTTTTTCTTTCTTGCCACTGGACTCTGTTGAAAAGATGAAACGTGGAGTGTACAAAGGATCCCTTGTACAGAGTGTGGGGCTTATGCAATGAAGAGGAGTGCTGGAATAAGATATATTTCCATCTTCACCCCAGGAGTGTGCAGTGATTTCCTCTCTAAATCCTCTCAGACCTAATCCACCCTCCTTTCTCCCTTCCCTTCGCTCAAAGCCAGACATGCTACGTGTGACAGTGACACGATTTAAAGCAAAGAATGAGGGGAACTGGACATGTAGGGAGAGATTTAGATCCCTAAAGATGCAGATATGTCCTTAGCAGGATTTTCAAAGTGCCTAAGCGTGGTGTAAGCGCCTTAGATGCTTAGGAATTTTGGAAAATCCCATAAGGTGCCTATCTGCATCTTTAGCATCTGAAGGCTTTCCAAAGTCTCACCACTGCTCTGCATCATATTTAGCAGTCTCCTATTTTTTCTCCCTGATGTCCTCACTCTTGGTAATGCTGTTTATACAGGGAAGTGTGGGAGAAGAAGAGAAGATTTAGGAAGTGAGGTTTTCTAAAATATCCCACTGGGTGTTTCTAAAATCCACACTCACAACAGTGATGACACAACCCAGAGTTTCCAAATGATGACTGCCAAGGGCCTGAGCTCAGACATTTCCCCACAGTTATTTATGGAAGCTTTTAAAGAAAAGTTACACAAATGTGATTGCTGAGGAATATCTGCCTGTTATTGCTTTTTAGCTGTTTGTGCTTGGGGAAATGGTGCAGCCTTTTAGATCATCTGGATTTGGATTGTCTTGATTTAGTTTATGTGCCCAATATATCCAACCAGTATTAAGCATCAGAACTTAGGTTTGGGATACAATAGTTTAATAAGATTTTCCACTCAGGGGATCAAGTGTTCCTGTTGCAGCAATTTGCCCTATTAAAAAACTTCCTAAAATCCAACAAAAATGAGTAAAACTCCACTTTACAGAATAAAGAACTGCTCAGTGCAGTTCATTCCAAGATATATTTTCAGAATCATGACTCTTGTTTTTCTACAGTGATTTCTTATAGTTTGTTGTCATTCCATTTAATAACACTTAATGGATTGGGATATCTATTAATAAGAGGAATTTAGAATTTGAGGAGATACTGAAAGCAAAGTCAGTGAGTATGGCCCCAGTAGCCTAGGTGAGCTTATGAGCAGTGTAGCAATATTAATTAAATTCTTTAAATTGCTAAGAGCAACAAAGCTTCAGGTTTTGCTGTGTGAATATAGATGAGGATTTTATATATATATATATATATATATATATATATATATGTATAAAATAAGTACAATTAATTAAATGTCTATTTTTATAGAGCTTAGGCTTGAAATGGTGAGCTCAGAAAGTTTAAAGCATCCATTGAAAATAAGCCAGCCTCTCCTCCTGTGAAGTAAAATAATATCCCAGCAATGGAAATACTTCAATCATACATTTATCTCTCCCTCTTTAAAGGAAGGTGTCCATAATTATTGTGCTGGCCAGAAATACAAAGCTCTTTTCTGCTGGCTCCTCTTTAGTGTTCCACCCAATATCTTAATATATGGACACACTCACTGCACACTGTTTTCCTCCTAAACCATTAAAATATAAAAATTGACCACTTTCCTGCTTGTTTATAACTCATCCACGCTGCAGATTGCCCCTCTTACAGATTTCAGTGTTTATTGGGAGAAACAAAGGAAGTTTCCCCTTCTGATCTGGCACTAAAGGCTCATTCACACTCTCCCGGAGGAGTGAGCTCCTCACGAATCCCACCTGGCACCCATCCCATCCCGATCTGCTTTCCAGTTTTACTGCAGCAGGTTTGGACAGAACATTAATTGGCTTTAAAGCTGCCAAATCTGATCAGCAAAGCTCAGCTGGTAACTACATTTTCTTTCAAGCTTCTCCCTTCCTTGTTTAAGCTTCAGCCTATAAATTAATAAGGGTGTCTAAGATGACAGATCAGTGACAAAATAAAAATGGATTTTAAATTATTATTTTTTTAAATCTGGAAGCATCTTAGATGAAGTTCTGACCCTCTTGGAGTCAAGGGGATCTTGAGTGTGAGTCTTTGCATTTTTGAGATTGCTGTGAATTTCTCCACAGGCTGGAAAGTGTAAGTGATGAAAAACCCAGTTCCTCTCATAGCTCTTATCTAAAAGTTAAAAATGGGAAAGAACAGGGAGTTTAGATAATGGGAAATAATGCAGGGAGTTTAGATAATCAGCAATGAGAATGCTTCCATGAGAAAAGGCTAATTTTTACTGCTTACTTAAATTGGAACGGCATTTTAGCCTAAATGTGGGTCAGAATAGAAAACCACCAAATCTAGTAGGGAACAGAGGTGTTTCAGGCTCAGGGCACTCTGTCCAGAACTATCAAAATTCAATTTTGTTGATGGTAAAATGATTGACCTTTGAATTGTCTTTGTAGGAGGCACTGGACAAAAGCAGAGTGGGTGTTTTGCATCATCAGGGGGAACACCCAGAAACAAAAAGAAAAAGAGGACAAAGATCCATAGCTCAGTCAGCCTAAATCCCATCCTGGAGAGAGTCTGGAGGAAATTTCTTAATTATGACTTGCATAACAACAAATTTTAAAAAATAATAAAAATACTTTATCAGAATAGCTGCCTTAATATAGAAAAATTACCAATGGCTACAGCTTGATGTAAGGTATTATGTATGGTATTAAATAAAATAGTAGCAATCAGTAAGTAAGGGCAAATAAATGAGTTAAAGAGTAACGAATACTCATTTTTTTTCCTGCCAGATTAGCCTGTGTGATATCATACAGTGATTTTTTTTCCAGCTTTGTTTATTTCACATTATCCCAAATTATTTAGAAGGACTTTAGAGGATACAATCTACTTTTAAAGAGCAGCAAACTAGAAGTCACAAAAGCATCAATATCATACAGAAAAAATTCAGTGTAACCTCAAGAGGATGAAGGGTCGAGCAGAAATCAAGATTTCCAGAAACCAGAAATAATGAAGAGCTGAGTAAAGGTGATCTGTGGGAAAAGGTTGGAACAGTTGGGTTTGTTGAAAAAAGGCACAACTCCGGGGAGGGCAGGGTGAGTTACAGAAAATACAGCAGTCAAGGGTTCGTTGGAAGGACAGGAAGAAATCAGCTTAATTCGCAGCAGATTTGGGACGAGAATTAATCTGTCTGCGGAGCGGGGTCTCTGGAGTGCCGTGCCCGCTGCCCTGCTCCCTCTCCAGGCACAGCGCAGCTTTCAGGAGCTGCTTCATGACACGAAATAAAAGTTCCATCCCAATTCCAAAGCGCTGGCAGCTCCTGGCATCCCCAGGGGAGCCTCTGTCCCAGGTCCAGCTCAGCCCGGAGCAGCCGAGCACGGCCCTTCCTACTGGATTTGCTGCGGGAATCTGGAGCAGCAACCAAGATTCCTGAAACCCTGAGATCCACCAAGGCACAAAATGGCCACGCAGCTTTTGAAATAAAAGCATTCTGCACCCAAATAATTTTTGGAAGGCGAACTAGCAGGTGAGGAATTTCTGAAGGGGAATTACCCGGAAGCCTGGCTGCTCTGGATCCACAGATCCACATCCAATTTTTCCCTGCCTTCCGGCTACAGGAGAGAATTTTTTTCCGGCTCGGTGATGCGCTGGCTGTGGCGACTCACCTGGCCCAGGTGTGCAGAGCTTTTGCAGAGGTTTCCCAGAGGGTTTGCAGGGGGTTTGCAGAAGGTTTCCGGAGGGTCCCCAGAAGGATTGCAGAAGCTTCCCAGAGGGTTTGCAGAGGGTTCGTGGCAGAGGGCTCCCAGAAAATTCCCAGAAGGTTCCCAGAAGATGCCCAGAAGGTCCCCAGAGGGTTCGCAGAGTGTTCCCAGAAGGTTCCCAGAAGGTTCCCAGAAGGTTCCCAGAGGGTCCCCAGAAGGTTAGCAGAGGGTTCCCAGAGGGTTTGCAGAAGATTCTCAGAAGGTTTGCAGACGGTCCCAGAGGGTCCCCAGAAGGTTCCCAGAAGGTTCCCAGGGGGTCCCCAGAGGGTCCCCAGAAGATTCCCAGAAGGTTCCCAGAGGGTGCCAGAGGGTCCCAGCGGGCTCGGGCCGCGGAGCGCAGCGCTGGCCGCAGG
>JAHLSL010000122.1:367376-381212 GCA_025920805.1 Petroica traversi | reverse complement strand
GCTCAGGGCTCCAGCCCTGGGCGAAGCTCAGATCCACGGCTCCACTTCGGGCTGGGGGCTGGGGAGAACTGCTTGGCTTCGGTGTTGCGCCAATCCGTGTTTGAAAGGGAGCAAAACGCAGCTGTGCCAGGGGATTATTCCCAGTGTGAATGATCCTCGGGGAAAACAGAGTTCTTGCCTCACTCTCCCTGCTTGGGGAATATAACGAGGGTTCGATTTGCTGCATTCTGCCCGTGATTCTCGATGTCCTTCTGAGTCAAACAATTGGACTGTGTGTGGAGGAGCGGCTCCTGAGCCTTGGGCTCGAACGTGAGGGTTAAAATCGAAGTGGATTTGCCCTCCCCCGTGCGATCCCAGCGTTAGCAAATGGCTCCCATGGCTCCCCATCCACCATTAGGACTTCGTGTCCCTCGCACGGGCGTTAAGCACAATTTAATGTCAGATTCACGGTGACTCCAATCACGGCAGCTTTCCCTTCAAGAGCCTGGTCCTTCATCCCACCATTTCTGGATGAAAATGATAAATACTCAGTGTTTGTTCTGGGCAGTGAAATCACAGTGCCAGGCCAGGATAACTCTGGAGTGATTGCCCGCTGTGCTCGGGAAAGCTCGGAGGGAAGTTCCAGCTCCATCTTTGGCCCTGCCTCTGCTCGGATCTGCCAAAGACCTTGAGCCTGGTTTTAAATGTGTGAGGTGGGATGGAAACTGCAGTGGAGAGAGGAGGGTGCTGAGAGGGCAGCTGGTGATCCTGTGCTGGTTTTCAGATGTTGTGTTCAACACACACCGATAGCCCCATTGGGACTGTGGAGCTTTTATTGTGGATCCAAGTTCTTCCATCCTGGACCGTGGCCAGAACGGAAGAAGGAGTAATTTTATTTACATGTTATTTAACATCAAAAACCAGTCTGTCTTCTGCCTTCTGCAGAGAGAAATTGGTCCCTTCTTGGGGAGCTGGATGTTACAAGAATTTCTGATTAATGGCCAAGCTTTCTCCTGAAGGTGAAACACCTTTCTTGCAATTGCTCAAAAACTGTGTCCAAGTAGGAGCTCTTAGTGTTCCATGTGCTCAATGCATTCACAGTGCAGATAAATTTAATAGTTACTATTCAAATTTCTTTTTGTTTAATAGGAAATACATGTAGGATTTTTCTTTCCTTCTTCTTGCACCCCTCCCCTCCTGCTAGCTATTCAGAATTGTTTGCAATGACTTGTCTCTGGAAGCTTCTGTTTTGGCTCATCTGGGCGTTGAGATTTGATCCCATTCTGTACTCATTTCTGCCAGGATCTTCAATTCATTTGAGTGATTCCCAGAAGAAAAAAAAAAATCCATTTTCTTGCTGTGCTTCTTTCTCCCCCTCTGGTCTGGGCTTGGGGCATTCCCTGAAATATTCTTGTGGCTTCCAGTCCATTCTATTGAAACTCCACTTCGTAGGGGATGCCTTGGAATGAATTCCTAGGAGATGAATTCTAACTAGATCAGATTTCAAGAAGGATTACCGCGATGATCACGTGAGTGGTTATCACAGGACAAGGAAAACAAAAAGGACTTGGCTTACTTAGCTTAGGAAGTGATATGATTCTCCCTAAATACAACACAAGGAAGGCAAAACTACCAAGGCCACACACCAGAGCTGCCAGAAAAACAAGAATTATGTCCTTTAGTGACTTCAAAGCCTTTTCCTGATTGTCTGGACAAGCAGCAGTTATCCAAAGAGGGAATAAGAGCCTGTAGACATCATAATTTTCAAGACAGAGTTCTTATCTATGAATTTCTGGGACAGCAGTTAGGAGGGGTGGGCTCAGGAGGTCTTTTCCAGCCCTGCTCAGGCTCATTTGTGGAATGTATCTTCCCAAAATTTCCATTCACGGTGCTCTCCAGGCAGTTTTGGTGCAGGGCTGCCCTGAGTGGTGTCAGCTTTGTTTCTGCTTGGGCCAAATGTCTCCTCATGGACGTGTTCCTCTCATTCTTTAACTCACATTTTGCACCTTTGCAAACGAAATCTTCATTTCTGCAAACTCCTCAAGGATCAAAAGGAGGATTTGGGGACTGGCAGGTTGGAGAACTGCGCTGGGACCTTGCATTTTACCAGCCTGCAATCCCAACACCCAATCTGTGGGTGTTTTTGTGCAGAGAAACAAGCCCGGACTAATCCTGCCTGCCAGAGATCAGCTCTCTGCAGATTCTCTGGGTGAAAGAGCCAATTTCCTCTGGAGATGTTGAGCAAAGGGTTTCAGAGGAGGAAAACTGGGCGGCAGCTCCATTTAATCACCTGGATTAAAGGCTGTAGGCCAGAAGCAGCAGTGGTGAAAGGACAAAAAAATCCAAGAGAATTCAATACCAGCCTGGAGTCCGTGGAGTGCGAGGTGCCTGCACTCCATGGGTGATGCAGTTCTGCTGCCACGTGCCCTTTTGGGTCAGGATTTCATTCCCAGCTCGGTGCCCAGAGGTTCCAGGCTGGTTCTGGGGAGAGCAGCAGAGCCAGGATGGGCAGGTGCCAGCCCGGGCAGGGAGGCACCCCCGGCTCAATCCACCTCTGCAGCTAAATGGATTGCTAAAACAATCCTCGTGTTGATGAGGCTTTGCAAACCAGGCGAGGGGAGCCAATCACTGACATCACTGGTGGCTCACAGCATTCCAATCACTTCATGCTCTCCTGGGGCTTTTGTTCTCCAGCTGGGACTGAGAAGGGGTTATTGCAGGCAGAGCAGAGGCTCCACCAGAAATTGTCCTTCTCTGCTCATCTCCCTGCCAAATACGACTGGGAAATCTGTTCTGTCCTGTGAATTTTCAGCTCAATTCTGTTGATGTTCTTCCTGACTGCCATTGTCTTTGGATTGCAGGTAGTTTTTTTCCTCTCAGTTATTTATGAAATTAAATCCAAAGACACATTTCTTTGATTAAAAGGAAAGTTATTCTCTTCTCTATCGTTCTGCATTCTGTTACCCCCTTTGGGCTGCAGAACTGGTAGATTAACTACAGCAGAGTAAAATCCACAGGGTTTTCAGCTCCCTGTGGATACGTCGGGTTTTGTGGCTTTACCTTGAGAATCCCCCACAACTTGGCTGTTTGCAGGTGCTGAATGCTCTTCTCCCTGACACCAAAGCTCAAGATCTGGCATTTGTCCATTTATTCCAGTGAAAAATCTCAATTCCTGCTTTCTGTTCTCCCTGCTCTCTTTGCAGGTTTCAAGAATTACCTGCCCAGCCCACCCAGGGAGCAAACCCTCTGCCACAGACCCAGGGGTCTGCAATGCATCTCCCCCTTAGTGCAGAGTGTGGAGGAGACCCCTGAGCCCATCCCAGCCAAGATCAAAGGACATATTCCCAAGTGGATTAATGGAAATCTGCTGAGGAATGGCCCTGGCAAGTTCGAGTTTGGCAATGACAAGTAAGTCTCTTTTAAATTAATTTTTTAAATTATTCTGGCCCAAGCTCTGCCTAACCCTAAAGGGGACTGCCCTGACCACTATTTGGAGCATCTTTTAGATTCTTTTTACATGAGGGAAGGAAGAAATATCGGTGTCACCCTTTTGAGAGCGCTGCTCCCTCATTTTGAAACTCTCATTTCCTGCACAGAGGAGCTGAATGGTGAAGTCACCCAGGCTGGAGAAGCTGAGTCCCAGAGAGGCTCTCACCCACTCTCCGTGGGATGGGGAATAAAACACCCCCAGCTCTGGTCCTCTGTCCTGAGCAAAAATCCATCCCTGAGCATTCAAATGCAGGGCAGGAATTTGGAGAGTTGGTTACACCAAGTGGAGTGAACTGCTTTAGAAGCAAATCCACCCAGTTTCAAAAACAATACATTAAATTATTTCCAGAGGACGCTGCCTGTGCCTTGGAATGTGCCATTCTATTAATTGGAAATTAAGGTGATGTCAGCAACTGACCAAAGCTGATCTCCTTCTCATATTCCCAGAGTTAGAGGATCAGGGGTTCTGGGAGTCTCACAAATTCCTTGGTTTGGAGAGAATAACATCCTGCAAGAAGCTGAGAGCTGAAGACTGCTGGGTTTGCAGTAATAATTTATATTATTGTTGTACAGCACAAACTCTATTCCTTGAGCAGGAGTGGGTGGTTTACCTGGATAGATTATTTCCCAAAAACAACCTGCACACAGCATTTTCAGACTTCACATCCCCCAGCTGTTAATACACTCATTTTGTTTTGTTTTATTTGATTCAGATGTTTTCCCAAACAAAGCTGTTCCTGCTTAACTGTTCAGGGGATCTGGGAATCAGCTTTTACAAACACCAATAAACGTAAAAGACGACACCAGCAAGCATCACACAACACCCAACTCTTCTCCCTCTCCTTTTTCCTCTCTCCTGGAAGGTTCAACCACTGGTTCGATGGCATGGCCCTGCTGCACCAGTTCCAGCTGGCCCATGGCTCGGTGACCTACAGGAGCAGGTTCCTGCAGAGCAGCTCCTACCTGAGGAACAGGCAGCACAACCGAATTGTGGCCTCGGAGTTTGGCACCTTGGCCATGCCAGACCCCTGCAAGAGCATCTTCGGCCGCTTCCTGGCCCGCTTTGAGCCCCTACGTAAGGAAGGAGAAGTGCTCTGAGATTTTCTTGGAGGAACTTGTGGTTAGGTGGAAAGGGAGGTGTGAGGAAGTCTGGCAGACTTTCTGTGAGCCCCACGTTTTTCTGAGAATATGAGCCAAACCCCAAATTTATGCAAATTGGTGGCAGCCTGGGCTGGGGGAGGCAGAGTTTGGTGTTTTAAAGCTCCTTTCAGGTCGCTCACGCCCCGATGTCGCAACAAATTTCCCCCAGAAATCTCTCCCCCAGAGAACATCCTGTGCAGTGCTGATAATGAGCATTACACCCTCATGTTCTACCTGAGACACAGCTTTGCCCTCAGAACACCTTGCCTTGCTAAGCTCGTAAGGTAAGTGGGCTAATCCCTCCCTTCCTGGGCTAAGGGGCAGGAGATTATTGAGTAGGGTGAGGGATGGTGCTGCACAGGAATGGAGGTTCCTAAAGTGCCTTTATGATTCCGTGTACGTCAGGGAAGAAAGAGGCTTAAATGCAAGCAAAGTGTTCCCCACTGGAAGCAGAGCAGGCCTGAAGTTGGCAGCTCATTGTTCATGCTGTGACCACCCTGTGCCTCTCCTGTCCCCTCCTGCCATGTCACCTGTCCTTCCCCGAGGTGCTCACACCTTCCCTCGTGGTGACAGCCCCCAAATCCCCACGCCAGCTCCCACAAGGGGTTCCAGACCTCCCCATGCCCCTCATGTGCCTTTGGCCAGCTCCAGCAGTGATTTCCAGCCCTGTCCTTGTCCCTTTAACCTGGCTTCACCTGCACAGACAGTTTCCCTTTGTAGATTAGCGAGATATTTCCAATCAATCACGCAGGGATTAACGTCACTGCAAATGGGTTTATTTGTTTAAACACGTCTAACTTGCCATAATGTGACATGAGCTGCACAGAGCTGTGCACAACTCCGGGATTTCTGTTCCAGAGCCCAGCGACAACGCCAGTGTGAACTATGTGCTGTACAAAGGGGATTATTATGTCAGCAATGAGAACATCTTCATGCACAAGGTGGACCCAGAGACGCTGGAAACGAAGGAAAAGGTGTGGGCAGGTGGGATGAGGGAGCTGAGTACAGAACCACAGAATCTCAGAATCACAGAATTGACGCAGTGACTCATGAACAAACCATGCACAAAGCAGGGCTGCTCAGGTGTCCTGGAGAGCTGGGGGATCCGCCAGCTGATCTGTCTGCAAACCAGAAATTCATTAAATTCATGTGGTGATTTTTAGGTTCAGCTCTGTTGAACCATCTTGTTATAAAATAAATTTTAAAAATCCCCTCAAGCTGTTTTTTTTAGATGCAGACAGGTGTATTTTTGGCTGAGTGAAGAAATGGAAGGGATGATTTCACATTTAAATTCTCCAGTTTGAGGTCATGCATTGGTTTGGCACTGATGCCTTAACAGGACCTGGTTTTCTGAGCTTTCAGTGACAAAACTCTTGGTGATTTTTTGGGGCAGTGACTGTCCCTTCACCCAGTTCTGTCTGTGCTTATTCTGGGCATCATTCCCACTGTGTCAGCGCTTGTACCATTAGGAAATTTATGTCTCCCAAGGAATGCCATCTGCCATCAGTCCTGCTTTACAGACAGAGAACTATCCTCATTTTCAAGGATTTCAGGAAGGCTGCAGGTAGGATGAATAGGACTCCAGAACCCACATTATTAACAATTAATAAAATCTCCTCCTCTTCCTCAGACCTCCACAAAACCGACCCTTAGGGTGATGCCTTTTCATGGCGTTAGGGAAATGGAGCCAGACCCAGTGAGAGGGCTGGGGGTCGTTAGCTCAGTGTTTAATTAGGATCCTGTTGGGTGCATCAGCTCCCCCAGGTGACACAATGCACACACCCATCAGTCACACACACAAATTCCAGCCCTCACACAGCCCAGATCCAACAAGGGAGCCCAATGCTGGGGCTGGGCTGGGCTCAGCTCGACTTTCCAGAATCTGTCCTGCCAGGGGCCCTTGGCTTCCTGAGCCAGCAGAATGTTTGGTGTCCCTGGCTCTGCAGCTCTGGGCTCTTCAGCCTCAGGGCCTGCAGGGCACTCCCAGAGCTCTGAGCACCAGGCTCAGGGAAGGGTCACAGCTCTGCTGGGGCTGTGGGGGCACAGAGCTGGGGAAAGGGATGGAAAAGGAAAGGAAAAAATCATTCTGGCATCAAGGGAAGATGTGCCCTGACTGAGCATCTCTGGCATTTGCAGGTGGACTGGAGCAAGTTCATTGCTGTGAACGGGGCCACAGCTCACCCCCACTATGAAGCTGATGGGACAACCTACAACATGGGCAACTCCTATGGGAAGCACGGTGAGGTGGCCGTGCTCACGGGGGGTTCTGGGCAGGGTGTTCAGGGTAACTCCTGGAGCAGCTCCAAGGAGCAACTGTTGAAGAAGCACCCAAAGAGAGCATCGCCTAGGCTCAAACTTTTAATTTCCTGTGAGCTTGGTTTTTATCCTGCCCCTGTTGTTACAGGACAGCAATGCAGACAGAGCTGGAATTCTCCCAGACTGAGAAGATCCTTCTATTTCCTTTCAAGCTTCCTTTTTTTTTTTTTTTTTTAAATTTTTCTTTTAGCAGACAAATCTCCTATAGACAGAGCTGGAATTCTCCCAGACTGAAAAGATCCTTCCATTTCCTTTCAAGCTTCTTTTTTTAAAATTTTTTCCTATAGTAGACAAATCTTCTGCAGAATATTTTGCTGCCTGTGGTGTTTCTGCTCACTTTAGGGGCAGTGATCCCAAGCATCCCTGGGGATCAGGAAGGAGCTGAGCCTGAGCTTGCTTTGAACACCTTTTCCCCTCTGCAGGCTCCAGCTACAACATCATCAGGGTCCCCCCGCAGCGGCCAGGCCTGGGGGACACCTTGGAGGGAGCCCAGGTGCTTTGCTCCATCCCTCCCAGGGACAGGGCCAGGCCATCCTACTACCACAGCTTTGGTAAGATCCCACCCCAAACCCGGGCACTTGGGATGCTGGAAGGGCTGCCCAGCTCTCTCTGCCCTTCAGATGTTTGCTCACCTCACACTTGGGTGATTTTCCTCCCTTCTCTCCTCAGGGATGACTGAAAATTACATTGTTTTCATCGAGCAGCCCCTCAGGCTGAACCTGCTGAAGATCATCAGCTCCAAGCTCTGTGGAAAAGCCATTTTTGATGGGATAAGCTGGGAGCCCCAGCACAGCACCTTCTTCCACGTGGTGAACAAGCACACAGGGGAGGTGAGGGGGGTTTTGGCCTCTGCAGCAGCTGCTCTGCATTTTAGATCCCAAAAGTGCAGCCTTGGGGAGTTTAAGAATTGATCCAGAAGTTGCTGCAATAAAGGTTTTAAAGCAGGGGTGTAGGTTTGTTAAAAATGGGATTTCTTTGTGCATTTCCCTCTCTATTCACTTGTTCCTTTGGCAGCAAGAAGCAGTTTGGGGTTCAGGGACTGAAATGCAGGTCCCAGGTCCTGCAGGGTATGAAAAGGTCAGAACATGGCAAAATGCACAGCAGGGGGCTGCCTGATATTTTGGGGTTTATTCTTCTGGTTTTGCTCCTTGCTGGCTTAAAGCAGCCCTTTTGTGGCAGAAGGCAAATCCCAGGAATGAGAGGGATGAAATGGGGAAAAGGGAGGATGAAGCTCTTTGGGGTGAGGCTGGGAGTTTAAAAAAAAGGTCAGAACCTGGGAAGTGAGAGGCCGCTCGATATTTTGGGTTTCCTCCTGATTTTGCTCCTTGCTGGTTTAAAGCAGCCCTTTTGTGGCAGAAGGCAAATCCCAAGGAATGAGAGGGGATGAAAAGGGGGAGAGAGAGAGGGTGAAGCTCCGAGGGACAAAGCTGGGAGCTCTGGGGAGGACAAAGCTGTCCCAGTGAGAGGGGATGAAATGGGGGAAAGGGAGGATGAAGCTCTTTGGCAGCTCAGGGGAGGACAGAGCTGTCCCTGTCCCCGCAGGTGCTGCCAGGGCAGAGGTGCTCCCAGCCTTTTGTCACCTTCCACCAGATCAATGCCTTCGAGGAGCAGGGCTGCGTGGTGCTGGACCTGTGCTGCCAGGACGAGGGCACCAGCCTGGCTCTGTACACCCTGCAGAACCTCAGGAGGAGCGGGGAGGGGCTGGACCAGGTGAGATCCCTGCCTTGGCTCCCCCAGCTTCTCCTGCAGGAGCTGCTTTGGAATGGAGATCACTGTGGGGACAGCACGGCCACAGCTCCATAAAAACTGAAATTATCATCTCTTGATGTTTTCTTTCCTTTTAAATCCCTCTCCACAGAGCATGAAGCTTTTGAAGCACAGAGCTCCGTAGCCTGGCAGAGTTTATTTCTGTTTTAAAACCTTGCTTTTAATGACATTGATTTTCTGTGTCCCTCCTTGCTTTTAATGACATTCATTTTCCTTATCCCTGTGTAATAGAATTTTTCCCCCCAAAGAAATTATGCAAAATAAGTTTGGGCATTTCTCAAAAATGGAAAAAGAAAAATGAACCCTGTTCTTTAAGGCAGCACTTCAGAACAGGAGCAGTTTTTATGAAAATCACAAAAAACACAAATACCACGGAAACCCCTGCATTGTTCCCCGCAGTCACCTCACAACCATTTATAAATTATTTATTGTGTCCAGCTCTGTGAAAAGCCCCATTTCAGGCCATGTCAGGGGTATTCTTTTGCATAAATCACATGGGGGAAAAGAGGGGGTTCTTTCATTTTCTCACCCTGCAGATGTTTTATTGCAAACCCAGGGTGCTGAGGGGCTGCTGCATGTCCAGACAGGCTCAGCTTCCTCTGTCTGTCCTGAGCTGTCTGGGACCAGCTCAGCCCCGACCTGAGAGAGCACAGCTGCACCCCACTGGCTTCTGCTTTCTTTTGCCATTGATTTGGGGGTTTTTTCAAGCATTTTTTTGAGCATGTTCAAGCCCAGCAGAGTGGAGAGTTAATCCCAGTTTTTTGTTGGTTTTTTTTTTAGATCTTCCTCTAAGCACAGCTGGAATTTGATGTGGCTGAAACACAGCACTGGGTCTGTGCTTCCAGCACCCACGTTTTTCGAGTGACAAGTGGCATCACCAGCACATTTCACCCACACTTCACACTCACAGAGGAGTCATTTCAGAGCAGAATCTCAAACTGGGCTGCATGAAAAGCCTCAGGCATGTCAGGGCCTGGCCTGTCTGCCTTCCCCAGACCGTGCTCAGGGCTATTTTTGCTCACTCACCCTGGCAGGGTGTTTTGTCTGGCATGGTTCCTCGGCCAGGTTAAATGAACTAGAAATGTTTTGAAAACGGGGTTTCGGGATTACCACACGGGATTAAAGTGAAGTTTCACAACTGAACAGGTGAGCTGCAGGTTGAGGTGACTGCAGGATGCCAAAGCAGGGTCTTTATCTGTTTAATTTTTATGGGATTTGATGGGTTCTGAACTTGGCTTGAGCAGAGCTTTAGTGGCAGAGGTGGAATTGTCCCTGTCAAATTTCTGACACGCTGGGGCTGCACTTTGCTCCCCAGGTAAATCCATCACATTCCCCTGGACTTCCAGCCAGGAATCCATGAGCACCTGAGCATGGAAGAAGGAATCCTGCAGGGTTCAGCCCTGAACTGAGGCACGGAGCTCTCCTGCTTCTCCACAGAGCGATGCAAAGCCACATCAGTCTGTTCTAACTAAATAAAACACAGTGCAGGGTCTGTGCCACTGCTGGATTTGGAGATAATGGCCTGATTTGCATACCCAGCTCAGCATTAATTACTGTGACAGCAATGCTGACCCTTTGAATTCTTGTCTTTTTGGTTTCTGCTGTGAATTACTGGGATGTGTGGGGAAATTCTTCTTTCCATTGTGTGCTTTACCTTAGCAGGACTTGGCCAAAGACATAAGGAAAAGAAGAACAATTCAGGGGTGTGCAGAACTCCAGAATTGTCCCCCAAAAGTGCATTTAGGCTGAAATGCCCATCCCTGTGTGTCTGTCACAGGTTTATGCCTCCGTCCCCAGAGCTTTCCCTCGCCGCTTTGTCCTCCCTCTGCACGTGGACTCAGACACAGCCGTGGGGAGAAACCTGAACCCGCTGCCTTTCAGCCAGGCCAGGGCTGTGAAAGAAGCAGACGGCAAGGTGGGTATCAAACACAAATGCATTTTTGCAGCAGCTCCTGTTCCTCAGAGCTGTAACCACTTCTGCTTGGGCTGTGCTTGGTGGGACCACTCAGCTCCTCCTCCTGTCCAAGCTGAGCCAGCCCTGCTGTAATTCCTGCACATTTCTCCCAGGTCTGGTGCACACACGAGAATCTGCACCCCGAGGGTTTTGAGAAGGTTGGGGGGTTGGAGTTCCCCCAGATCAATTACGGGCGCTGCAACGGCCGCAGGTACCGGTTCTTCTACGGCTGCGGATTCGGGCACTTGGTGGGAGATTCCTTGATCAAGGTTGATGTGGAGACCAAGAATTTCAAGGTGAGGTGAAGTCAGCTCATCCACTCCTTCCCCTGAAGGGGATTTGAATGTGTGGGGATTTTAGGGTTTTGTCCAGATGGCTCCAATTCCATCCCTCACCTTATGATTGTGGCACTGTCACCGTGGCACCACCACACTCCTGGAATCAAAACTTAATTAAAAGGTTGAACTCTAAATTTCCTGGAGCTCAGAGTCTTTCCAGGTGCCTTTGTGGGAGCACTTGTCACTCTGCTCACCATAGAAGAAAAATATTAATGAAATTAAGCCCATCCCGATGCCCCTGAAGCTCATCCAGATGCTCCTGAAACTCATCCCTGTGTTCCTGTGCTCTCCAGATCTGGCAGGAGGAGGGATCCTACCCGTCAGAGCCCGTGTTTGTGCCAGTGCCTGATGCCACGGCCGAGGACAGCGGGGTCATCCTGTCTGTGGTGGTCTCCCCCTCCGAGGTAACCTTTGGTTTTGTCAAAGTCACACAGCATTAATTCACTTTTTAAACCCCAAACCTGAGCTTGAGGCTCCCTGGCAGACAGTTCCTTGCTCCCAGAGTATCTGGCTCTGTCCTGGCCAAGCACAGGCAGTGCAAGGAGGAGTTTTCCTTGGAATGTTGGTGTTTCCTGACTGGAACCTCTGAGCCTCAGGCAGGTTTGCTCTCCTTGGCCTGTTTGAGCTTTGAGGGCAAACACAATGGGAAGAAGTTCAGCCTGGGCACTCACGGGGCCTTTCTGCTCCCCCTGCAGAACCAAAGTGCTTTCCTGCTCGTCCTGGACGCAGAGACCTTCCAGGAGCTGGGCCGAGCAGAAGTCAGGGTGCCAATGCCTTACGGGTTCCACGGCATCTTCACTGCCCACTGAGGAACTCCTGGGACTCAGGGCTGAGCCAGGCTCAGCAAAACCCTCTGCTGCTTTCACCTCCCACCCTTCCATCACAGCTGGGATGAAGGAGCTGCTTTTTCTCCACCACGACCTCCTGCGTTCCCAACAAAATACAGTCAAGGAAGGCAGAATCCCTTCTCTCCCACAGCCACTGCTTTATCTCCAGTTTTTCACTATCCTGCTAGAGCAGCTGTAGCAGCAGCTCACAAAGGGTGCCAGGCTGAGCCTTGCAAGGGAGAAAACACCAGCTGAGGTGATCAACCCCTTCCTGGGCAGCAGAGAACTCTGAGGGGAGGAGAACATCCACGCTGTGACTCTGGCTGGAATGTGGGAAGCAGGAGAGAGGAGTGAAACCCAAAGGGTGACAGGGGGGCCCAGTGAAGCGTGGGGATCCCCCCAAAGCATCGAGGTTGCCTTCAGGGGACTCCAGAGGGTAGAGGCAGGAGCTGTGCTTGGGTTTTTCTCTGTACAATAGCAGTGCCCTCAAATAAAACCTTTGGAAGTTTTTCTTTCCTTTCCCTGCCCTCACAGTCTTTTAGAGGTGGGGGACACATCTCCAGAGCCGGACACAGCTCTGCTGGCCAACATTCCTGCCCTCCTCCCAGTTCAACCAGAGGGAACACCAGTGGGAATCACGGGGAGCTCCAGTGTGCGGAGCAGAGCAGAACAAACTCCAGCCCCCTGTGTCATCCAGGCTTCTCCAGCTGCTCAGCTCTGGGCTGTGGGTGAGTGGGTGAAAAGTGAAGGCTTCCAGTTCTGTTTCTTCATTGCGAGAAGCCTGAAGAATGAGTTGAATCATTTCCTTGAGTAATGAACGAGCCTTTTTGCCCAGGGGGCTTTGCCTCCTTTGACGTCCCTCCACCTTCCTAACAGGAAAAGAAGGATTTTACCCGGGGCTGCTGCTCCGGGAGAGGCAGAGGAGGCTCAGGGAGCCGCTAGATGGCAAACAGCTCCCGTTCCTGCGCTCCAGATCTGCGCCTGTGTCCCTGTCACACCCCGCCCTCCTGCAGCCTGTCCCCGCGGGACCCCAGCACCGCAGCAGAACGATGCAGAGGCGTTTAAAGCAGTTCAGGCACCACTGGTTCTCTTTTTTAATTTAATTTTTTTCTCTCGTTGAGGAGGGAAGCGAGAAGGGCTCAGGGGCTGATGTGCAGCGTTGTGTGAATTGCAGGGAGCCAGGGCAGGAAGAGCCGGGCACAGCCCGTGCCGTGTCCCCAAAGCTTCCCCAGCACACAAACCCTGCCCGGGCTGTGCTCCACCTCCTCAGCAGCTCCTTTGGATCCCGCTCCTCTCCCTCTGGGATGCTGCCCCGAGGCCTGCAGGGTCCCCGCTCTGACAAACTGACCCGTTCACTCCGGTATCCCCAGGAACGCCCAGGAATTTAGGGAATTACATTCAAACCCTTGCACTGCTGAGAAATCCAGGTTGTCTCCTTCATCCCAAAGCTTTCTGAAAATCACCGCGCTTCAGGGATTCCTCTGCTTGAGCTCCATGAATGTTATTGGCGGGGTGTGCTCCTTAGGGATGTCCGTACCCATCCCGGCTCCGACACCGGCACTGGGGATTGGAGCATCCCCGGGAGAGAATCCGGTGGGGAACTGGAGCATCCTGGGGCCCGACACCGGCGCGGGGGGTTTGGAACATTTCTGGGACTGAACACGGCAGGATTGGAGCATCCCCGGCTCTGACACCGGCACCGGGGGATTGGAGCATCCCCGGGGCTGAACAAGGCGGGGATTGGAGCATTCCCGGCGTCCAACACCGGCACGGAGGGACCGGAGAATTCCCAGGCTCGGCATCGGCACCGGGGGATTGAAGCATCCCCGGCGCCGAAGACGGGGGGCATTGGAACATTCCCGGGGTCCAACAGCGGCACGGAGGGACCAGAACATCCCCGGCGCCGAACACGGGGGCGGAATTTGAGCATCCCCGCGTCCGACACCGGCACGGAAGAGGAGGGACCGGAGCATCCGCGGGTGTCGGCGGGCGGATCCCGCGGGCTGGAGCCGCCCCGGGGCCGGGA
>JAHLSL010000122.1:348547-366976 GCA_025920805.1 Petroica traversi | reverse complement strand
CGCGCTCCGTCACCTTCAGCGCCTGCCACCGCCTGCACAGGTGAGCGGCCCCGCACAGGTGAACCCCGCCGGGATCGGGCTCCGAGCCCGCCCTGCGCTTCCCGGATCCGTGCCAGGCTCAGCCCCTTCCCGCAGCCATCCATCAGTGCCCGGCTGCAGTTCCGTGTTCTGACAGAGCCGGTGGCGCTTTCGGTTTGGAACCACCGCCCCGTGCCCCCCGAGCTGCTGGTTTTTCCCCCCAAATGGTTTATTCCTAAAGAGTGCCTTGAGCTGGAGCTGCCTCAAAGGAGGTTTTAGGCTCGGTCTCTTGTCTCAGGCTCCGAGCGATAGGAGGGGACACAGCCTCAGGCTGGGCCTGGGGAGGTTTAGGCTGGACATCAGCAGGAATTTCTCCATGAAAAGGGTGCTCAGGCCTTGGCAGGGGATGCCCAGGGAGTCCCCATCCCTGGAGGTGCCCAGAGAATGCCCAGATGTGGCACTCAGGGCTCTGGGTCTCAGGTTGCATCCACGATCTCACGGTTCTTTTCCAGCCTCAGTGATCCTGGGATTCTGTGATGTTCCCAAAATGTGCCTTGACCTGAAATATCCAGAGCAGGCCCTTGGGTTGCTTCAAAGGGAAGATTCAGAGGGAATTCCTTTGTGCTTCTTGGAGCTTTGTTAATTAATAACAAACCCAAATGTGCTGCAGGCCCGGGTGGCTTTGGGCCCCGATGTTGAGCATTTATCCAGCAGCGCTGTCGGGCAGATGCTGTGAGACAGACACAAAACCACAGCAAAAAAACATTCACTGCTGTCAACATTTCCCAAGGACCAAACACTGCTCTGTGTTTGTCCTCCCGAGCTGGGGGTTAAATCGGGGAGAGGGGGCTGGAAAACAGAGGGAAGTGAAGCCATCAACATCTGGAGCAGATCCTGACGTGCCACATCTGCTTTTCCCAGTAAATCTCTGAGTGATGAGGAGAACCTGAAGCTGTTTGGGAAGTGCAACAACCCCAACGGCCACGGACACAACTACAAAGGTGGGAAGGAGATTTCCATCCTTGCTCAGGGGCTGGTGCTGCCCTCGGGGTGGGGAAAACCCTCTGATTCCCAGCCTGATACAGCTTTAGTGGCTGGGTTTGTGTTTTTATTAAGAATTAGGGGTTGAACCACAGCATGGGTTTGCCATCTCTCTTCAGCTGAATGGATAATAAATATTTACCCTCAAATAAATATTCTGGAATCAAATCTGCTTGTTTACAGCCTGCAGAATCGTTGTGATTGGAATGGATATTTTTCTAAGCAAAAGCCATGCAAATTAATCAGCCTGTAAACACTATTTGTATGTTTCTTTCACAAGTTCTCCCATTTCTACACCCCGGGCACACAGAATTCCATCTCTCCAGTTCCCAGAGTGGCTCCCAGTGTTGTTGGCACCCTGAAAGCTCTGCTGAGGAGCTGCTTTATCAGGGAAAATAAATCCTTGGGGAAGGATTTTTGTAGTTCTGAGTTGTTGTTTTTATGGAGCATCCCCTCATTTTATCAAAGCACTCCCAGAGCTGAGTGCACCCTGTGGGTGAGCAGGGAATGGGTTATGTGTCCCCAGCAGCAGCAGCAGATTTGGTTTTGGGGTTCATGGACACCACAGTGACCTGATATTTTCTTTTTTTTCAGTTGTGGTCACTGTGCGTGGAGAGGTGAGTGCAACCCAAATTTTATTTTTTTTTCTGTTGTTCAGTGTGGCAGAATCCCCTCAGTTCTGGCTCCATGCCTGGATTTCCCAGGGTATTTCTGGGAACTCTGTGCATGTCACAGGAGAAGGAGTTTCCCATGGTCTCTTCCTGTTCACGACAAGGATTTGCAGTTTAATGCTGTTTCCTGCTTTTATCATTGAGCTGAATGCTCCTCCAGTGAACTGCTCCTGGTGTCGGCTTTTAGGACAAAGTGGAACCTCTGGAATTGTTTCCAGGCTTTGGAACACCCCAGGAGTGGAGATGGAGCCCTCTGACAGGGGCAGGATGCTTTCCTTATGGCTCAGGTGACCTGACACAGATATTCGTGTCTGCTCTGTGCTTCCCCTGCAGATTGACCCGGTCTCAGGGATGGTGATGAACCTGACAGACCTGAAGGAATACATGCAGGTAAAAACAGCCCGGATTTCCTTCAGACCCCCTGGGAGGATTGATTAGAGCTCAGCAATTTGTCTGGCACCAGCAGAGAGATGTGGTGAGCTGTTGGTGGCAGGACATAAAAACGAAATTAAGGAGTAATTGAAGACTTAAATGCTTTAACTCTATTATGTGAGGCAGTGCCATGTCTCCAGCTGGGGATTTCACAGCTGGATTTGGGGCTTTTTTCCTTTTTTTCCCACCCTGCTGCCTGGCTGTGTGAGGTTGTCTGACCCTCAGGCCACCCAGGGACAGGGCTGTCACTGTTCTGTCCCTGCAGGAAGCGATCATGGAGCCGCTGGACCACAAGAACCTGGACAAGGACGTGCCCTACTTCTCTGAGGTGGTGAGGTGGGTGAGGGGGCTCCTGGAGGGGCTGGAGGAGCCCCCAGGGCCTGATCCTACCTGGGGGCAGCTGCCCACACCTGTGTCCAGCCCTGCTGTCCTTGTGGGTGGACAGGTCCTGTCCGTTCCACCCCATTTCACCCAGGTTTGCTGGCACCTGGCGCAGGTGTCATCAGCTGCCCCTCAGCATCCCCCCAGCCCAACCTGGGTGCAGCTGCCTGAGATTTCTGCCACTTGAGCCAGCCCTGACCCTGCTGCTGTCCCCCTCAGCACCACGGAGAACGTGGCCGTGTTCATCTGGGACAGCCTCCAGAAGCTGCTGCCCAGGGGAGTCCTGTACAAAGTGGAAGTGCACGAGACCGAGCAGAACGTGGTCGTTTACAAGGGAGAAGAAACAATTGTGAAGTGAAATGAGCCCCACTCAGCTCAGGAGAACAGCTCTGGGCTCAGCTCGGTGGATTCCTCCAGCCCTGCTCCTTGTTTCCTGCAGCCAGCCCTGGTTCTGTGTTGTGTCAGTACAAGTGCAGATGTTTCTCAAGGACTCCTGCATTAATTTGCCCCTCTGGGTTCTCAGAATGGGTTGATTTCTCTGCTTTTCCTGTTTTGCCAAGCCAGGCCTCTCAGATGATGTGAAATTTAGAATTGTGCCTTGTCATATAAAGCAGCTTTGGAGAGAGGAGGTGGCCTGGCAAAATCACAGAAGTCTTTGATTTCTCCCTAATTAAACATTGAATTAATCTATGATATTTATTAATGTGAGCTTTGGTGTTGTTTTAGCTCCTTGATCAGACAGAGAAGCATTTCCGTCAGTGAGAATTACGTTATCTTTGGGTTTGTTTCTTATCAGTTTATTTCTTATCAGTGGCCAGCAGAACTTCCTCTGTGTCTGGGACTGGTGTAGAGGGCAATAAAAGAAACCCTTCTGACCCAGACTGGAGAGCCAAAGGGAGCAAGGGGTTGGTGAGAATGGGAAACTGAAGTGGCAAAGTCCCCACCCCAGTGGTGCCAGAGCCCTGGTGAGGGAGTACAAGAATAAACCCCTAAATCAACCCCAAAATTGAGTGGAGGTTGCTGCAGCAGGATGGGGCTGTGAGAGGGGTTTAAATGGACACCACCCCAGTTATCCTGGCTGCCCCTGGAGTTGGAGGCACAGTGGGAAAGCTGAGGAGAAGCAGCGAGGGGTTGGTTATTGCACAATTCCCGTGGTTCATGCCTGTCCAGAGGCAGAGGGACAGTGCTGGGTGTGATTCCCTTTGCCACATGAGCAGTGTCCTGAAGGGTGATTAGGAACGACCATCAACAATAACTTAATGCAAATAATTAAAAAAAACCTTGATAATTCCCTTGTTCTCCACGGAAATGGGGTATTTGAATAATGGGAGCCCCAATTAGGCAGGTTTAATGACGCTTGCCTAATAGTTAACCTTGGCCTCAGCTCCAGGCTGAGGGCAAAGTGTCTTCCTGAAGCAACCCCTTCTTCTGGGAAGGGCCAAAAAAATCCCTGTGACAGTTTTAAAAATGGCTTTTGAGTTTCAAGTGGGGATTGCTTTAGATGAGGACATTTCTGAGCTGTCCCCTGCCCTGGTTCAGCTTCGCTCAAACCCCTGGGAGAGCTTCCAAAAGGGAATGGTGGGGAAAAACGAGGGATATTCCAACCTTCCCCCTTTGGCAGAGCGAATCCTCTGCCCTGGGAGCTCCAGCTCAGGGGATTTTTGTCCTTCTTGAAGGGGAATATTTGGCTGCAGGTTCTTTGCAGTGTCACTTGAGCAGGGAGTGCTCGGTGCCTCAGATAAAATGAACTCTCTGCTGACACATTTGCATTTTTGCCCCTCTGTCCCTTCCCAGATGTGGAACCAGTCATTTTTGTCCAGCGTGGGCTCTGTGCAGGGAGGTTTTGCAGTTCCTCTGAGCCCCTCCTGGGCTCTGTGGTTTTTTCACTACTGAAATGATGTAAAATCGAGCTGGTGCTGGTGATCCTGTGTGCTTTTGTCACCTCTGAAAGGATGTAAAATCGAGCTGGTGCTGGTGATTCACAGAGCACTCGGTGTCTCCAGTGAGTCACAGGCACTGGGACACATCATGTGGTGCCTTTGTCAGGGCAGGAATTCATTCAGCTGCTGGCAAAAGCCAGGCAAACAAATGGCTGCATCTGCCCAGCACAGCCCCTGCTTTTATTGGCACCGAGGCAGAAAAACCAGCCCGAAATCCTGTGAATTCCTGCACTTCAACAGCCCTGACCAAGCCCCAGGAGAGCCTGGGTGTATTTATTGCTGTCAGCACCTCTGGGATTTATCTGGGTCAAAAATGCTCGGATTTAAATGACTGCAGCTCTGGGGAAATGGAGATAAATTGGGTGGAAGGGGTTGGAAACAGCAGAGCTGGAGCTGAAATTGGAATTAGTGTCCCTCATTCTGCTCAAAGGGGTCGGGAGCTTTGCAGGGGGGTGTGAGCTCTGGGAATTCTCTGTGGAATTCCAAATTCCCAGCTGAGAGAGGGAGGGTTTAAAGGGAGGGAATGAACTCCCAGAATTAAACATTAATCTCTGACCGAGTTACTGAGTGATGAAATGCTTTGAGGGAGAACGTTCAGGTGACAGTGGGACAGCCCTGAAAGGTCACAGCTGATCCCAGCAGAGGCTGGAGGGACAAGATTCCAGCTTTAGTGCATATAAATGTGAATAGCAGGGGAATAAGGACAGGAAATGCCTTTAGTGGGACTGAAAGGCCCAGCTTGGCCTTCCTGACGAAATAAAATCAGGTTTTGTGGAAGAGCAGCAGGGAGGCTGGGCAAGAAACTGAATTTAATACCTGTGGGGCCATCTGGTTCTGTCAACAAAAAGCAAAGTTTGGGGCTGCCCAGGAAATGGCAAAGAGCAGCTTTCATTTTTATTCACTTTTGGTGTAGGGAACTTTTTCTCGTTTGGCCTCATCGGAGGAGGAAAAATCTTAATTTTTTTCAGTATTTAAAGCACTGTGGCCACGGGAGGACTGAGGGGCAGCTCTGGCAGTGGGAATTGAGGGGGATTGATGGGGATTGATGGGAATGGATGAGAATAGATGGAAATCGATGGAAATTGATGGGAATCTATGGGAATTGATGGTGTTCCCGAGATATCAGAACCCAAAAGGAGGAGCAGGAAGAGGAACCCAGCCAAGTTCTGCTGCTCAGGCTCAAGGGCCACTCCTTGGGCTGGTTTTTTACAGCCCATTGTAGCCCCAACAATGAAGGAGTTAACAAATAATCCACATATTGAGGGACAAGGAGTCCTCGCCGGGAGCTGCTGCTCTGAGCTCAGGGATCCAAGTGCAGCTCACAAGTCCTGTCTGGAATTTGCCTCTTTAATGTGGTTTTTTTTTTGGGAATCTGGTGCCTGGAAATCAGGGAGGGCTGCAGGGGGGTCCCTTGCCCAATTTGGGGTTGAAGATTGGCCCTAGGAGGGGCTGGGTGAGGCAAACCAGGAGCAAAAAAATTTGGGAAGGTTACTGTGC
The DNA here is from genome assembly GCA_025920805.1 of Petroica traversi. Lineage (NCBI taxonomy): Eukaryota > Metazoa > Chordata > Aves > Passeriformes > Petroicidae > Petroica > Petroica traversi. The sequence goes on along the minus strand of JAHLSL010000122.1, from coordinate 360,996 downwards.
CTGCCCCAGAACTCCCAACATTTTCCCAGCTGTTCCCTGCAATTCCCTCATTTTCCTGAGACCCAGAGCAGAGCCAGCCCAGGGACCCTCTGGCACAGGCCCCAGCAATTCCCACCCTGCCTAAAGCTCATTAGGGACTTTGCTCTGAGCCTGGTACTAATTGGCACCAATTGGCACCAATTTCCGTGGGCAGCAGAGAAAACAGAGAGTAAAAGTCTGAAGGGTGAAGAGAACAACCGGGGCTGGGGGTTCAGGGGCATTTTGGGGCTTTCCCCCTGAAATTCTGTGCACACAGGCTTGGAAAACTCAGTGTCTGCTCGTAAATTCACCTGGAAATTCAGTGGATGTGGCAAAGGATTAAAGAATTCTGCCCCAGAATGAGGCACCTCTGGGCCAAATGTTGTCCCTGTCCCTGCTGAGAGAGGAAACTCGGCGAGATTTCCACCAAGGACAGACCCAGGGCTAAAACTCCACCTCACTCTGCAGCACGGGGGTTTTGGGGGGATGGAAACGGAGCCGATTTAACCCCAAGTGTCATGTTGCCCCCAGAATTCATCCTGTGACACCCACAGGAATATTTTCATGAGAATTCATCTCCAATTTAAAAAAACGGGGGTTTTCTGCTGGTTTTTTTTTGAGGTGGGATGGCACAACACCAATTAAAACTTACAGGAAGGCAGTGGAAGGGAGGGAAGATTTTTAATGGGGTTTTATCGAGCTGTAATCACTCTGTTAATGATTAATCAATGTTTTAAGAGCTCTTTTCTCGTGGTTAACTGAGGATTTCAGAGATGTGGCCTGAAGAATTTGGCCTCAGAGCTCATCTGGTGGATCTGTAGGCAGAGTTGTGCCTGGTTGTGTTTGTGAATTAAGTTTTCAGCAGGGAAAAATAGACAGGGCTGCAAAAATGTTCATTTTTGCTGCTCAGTGGAGTAAAAATTGATGAAAATGCCACTGATGAGGAAGGGACAAAGCAGCAGGAGCCACCTGGGAATAATCTGGGAACACGGGAGGTGCCACAGGGCTATTTAAATAGAATTTCATATTTATTATCCGGGCTGTAATCTGAGGAGATGGAGGGATCAACAAAGAGATTGGAGTTGAGCAGTAATTTCCAGCACTAATTAGGATTTGATTGTGTGTTGGGCACTGGAGTAGCAGGAGATAAAGCCTGTACCAGTCTCTGCTGATTACCCTGCCTGTTAAAAGATGCCAATTTTAATGGTTGGGCCCTAAAAAATTTATTTCATCAAAATTCTGCAGGAACGTTCCATGAGTGCAGCACTGCAGCCTCAAATTCCATCTGGGAAATTGTGCTGGGGGCTCCTGAATTTATAACCCAATCCCTCCCCAGCCCGTCAAGAAACAGGGAAAAAAGTGGAAATTAGGATGAAACAGGTGGAATTTACACTGAGGGCATGAGAGGGAGAATTACCTTTATTTTTTTGAGGCAAACCACAGCTTTTGGGCAATTTGGCCGTGCAAGAGTTGAGTGAAAGCTCAACCTGAAAGCCAAACCATCCTTAGCAGGTGTTTCATCACAACTGTCCATTTTTACTGATAATTTACAGTCAATTCTGTCAGAATTTTTAAAATTTTCCTTTTGGATCTGAAGTCTGACAGCCTGAGAAATATGAAAGGGCAGGGCCGATTATTTTTCTGAACTTCTGAGAAATATAAATGGGCAGGCACAGGTTTTTTTCTTGTGCTCAGCTCCTGTGTTAAATTTTCATGTTCCTTCATTCCCAGGCTCTTTGATCACTTGGGAATTAGGATTTATTCAGCAGAAATGAGGGGATTTGGCCAGCTCTGGGCTGGGTAGGGCAGGTTAAAGGCATTTTCAGCTCTGAAATGTTGTGGTTTGGGGCTCAGCCTCCTGAAGAGGAAGCAGGAGAGGATTAAAGGGGCAGGGATGTGTTCCTGACCCTTCCCCCAAAAAAACCTCTGCAGGATTGCAGAGCTCAGGTCTCACCTTTATTTATTCCTTTATGTGCTCACCTGTGGAATCAAAGCCAAATATTTCAGCATCATTTCAACTCCCCCCTCAACATCACAACGAAGCCAGGAAATAATGGGAGGTGCAAGAAGCAATTTTAATTCCTTATTTTATTTAGATTGGTCCAAGGAAAAAACAAATTGCTTTCCACAAGTTGGAAAATTTCTAAATAAAAGTTTTGCCCATATAAAAATACAAACAACAACAATAAAATCAGGACATCCATTGGCCCACACAATCTTGCCCTGTTGATTAAAAAAAACCCAAAGAAACAACAAAAAGGAACAAAAAAAATGCCCACCGTGCCTTTCAAGAAAATCAGGAAAAAACAAAACAGAGGGGAAACAAAGAGAAATACCAAAATTTAGGGGTTGGGGAGAACATTTCTTTTCCCCAGGCTTGCACTGGGGGTTTCCAGGTGGTTTTTGAGCAGGATTTCCTTTCCCAGGCTCAGTTCTGCTCCCTGAGCTGTGGGGGCTGTGGTAGGAGGGGCTGAACAGCAAACCCAGACCCCTCCTGGAGCTCCTCAGCACCTCTGGAGCCCTGAGAGGAGGAGGAATTGTCCCCTCTTCAGGCTTTTTGTGCTTCACAGAAACCCAGGTGCCGAGGAAATCGGGGATTCAGGAGTGTCCTGTGCTCAGTGGGGTCTGCCCACCCATCTTTGTGTCCTCAAACCCAGGGCAGAGAGATCCCTGCCCTGAAATATTTCCTTTTTTGAGGCTGTGGGCGAGGGGAGCAGGGGCAGCATCAGCTCGGTGGTCACACAGACCTTTTTGGTTCCCAGTGGAAGTGCATTTCTCACCCTTAACACAGAGAAATGAGCAGGTTTTCCTGAGTAAATCAGCTCAGCCCCCATTTCCCCAGGAGGAAAAAGGGTGGCACAGCTGACCTCTAGGAGAGCAGGGTGGCCGTGAGGAGCAGCAGAGCAGCCAGGAACCAGGAGCAGCTCTGAGCCCTGCACACCGAGTTGGGCGTGGTGGTGGGGGGCAACGTGGTGCTTTGCATCCCTGGAATGGGGAAAAAAAAATCGATTTAGAATCCAAAGAAGCAGCTGAGGCTCTGGTCTCACAGAAATGAGGGGGTCGAACCCTCTGTGAAGGAGTGGGATGTCTGAACACATCAGATTCTGTGGAACACCAGGAACACCCCCTGGCTGCAAAGCCACAGCTCCCAATCCGCTCCTGTGCCAGCCGCCGTGGAAATAAATAAGCCTGGCCTCTGCTTTGTAGCTGTTTCACATCCCTTAAAGCAAAAAGGAAGCTTGAAAAGGTTTTAGGCTGAAATTATAACCTGAAAACCCTCTGTCTTTGCCTGTCTGCTGGAGATGTGGGATGTCCTTCAGCTCCAGGCACCCTGAATCCCTCTCTGCCCTCTCCCCAAAGCCCAGAGCACGAGTGAAGCTGTGCTCTTCCCCGAATGCTGGAAATGAAGATTATTTACCTTTGATCAGCTTTAGAGTTGTGAGCTCACTGCTGCTGCTGTTATCAAGGAGCCTGAGATAAACCCTGTGGAAGGAGGGAAGAGAGAGGAAAAGTTCAAAGGAGAGAAGCTGAGTGTCTCATGTGGGGATGGAAAGGGGACATTAAAAGCAGATGAAGAGATGAGAATTTTGGAGCCATCCTGAGCTCAGTTGTGTTGCCCTCCAGCCATATCGAGCTTTTTTTTTTTTTTGTATTTTTAACATCTGAAATTGTTTCTCCATTACATTTTGGCTGCTTCTGGGCTGGTATGGGGTTGCCAGTGAATTTCCACTGGGAACCTTCTGCTCCCTGTAATTACAACCAGGAACTTGGGTATCCTTCCCTCGGATAAAACCAAGCAGGCTCTGCTTCCCTTGGACAAATATTCCCCATTAGCACTAATGGAAGTGTTCAACCTGGCCACTTCCACATAATTAAATCTGCATTTCCACTGGTGGGAGCATCTTCCAACTCCCAGGGCACCTGTGGCAGTGACATTTTCCTCAGTGAAGGGGAGAGAAAATCTGGGGAGGGCTTGGGGCTTTTCCTCAAGCCCTGCTCTGGATGAGGGTGGATTTTGGAGGCTCTGAGAGAGGAAATCCTTTACCTGATGAGCACAGAGGACAGGTTGCTGTCGGGGGATGTCCAAAGGGCTGAGCTCTCGGTGACATTGAGTATTGCAATGTCACCAGAGCTGCAGCTCTCCGTGTGTGTCCCCTGCCATGTCCCCACCTTGGCGCCCTGAGGGGACAGGGCCTGCAACAGGAACGCGCCTGTGGCATCGCTGTGGTTCCTGTCGTCCTTTATGGTCACTGCAACGCAGAAAATGGGACAAAAGTGACATTTCTGCCCTGGAGCCTTCAGGGTTTCTGCGATTTGCTGAAGGGGGTGATTTACCCAGGGGCACAGGAGGAAAATGCCCTTTGTATGCCCCTGAACTGCTCAGGCACGGAGCACTGAGAGGCAAAGCAGAGCCTGTGCAGCCCATGCAAATGGAAAAGGTACAAAATTCACCTTTGGGTGCCCTGAGCCCCTGGCTGGGTGTGCCTCGCCCTGCCCCGCTCCAGCCTGGGCTCTCGGGGGTTTTGTCCCCAGCAGGAGTTGGACAGGATCGGATGGGACACAGAGGAACACTTGGCCAGCACAGGTCCCTGTGAGTGCCCTGCCCATCCCTCTCAGCCCTCAGCACCCTCAGGCCATTCCTGCCTCAAACCGAGACCACCAGAAGCTCCAGGAGCTGCCATCAAACCCCAGCTCCGTGCTCAAAAAAATTGAAATAACAGCAGTGGGCGAATGAAATAAAAAACCAACCTAACCAACTGCTGTGGGTGCTGCTTGGGTGAGATCTGAGGGGATCTCTGTTCAAACCTCCTCCCCTGCACGAAGGGATCAGGATGTCTCTCCTCCTCTGTTTTCTCAGCATTTAGGTGTTGTGTCTCAGGACAGAGGGAGATTTGTTGGCAGGACCCAAACAGGGTCAGGCTGCAGCATGAAATCCATTTCCTACCATGGGTGCTGAGCATTTGTCACATCAGAGTGACCTCTTCCCCTTTATGCGTGCAGTCACAGAGAAGGCAAAATGTCTGAGAGGAGGGAAGAGAACCAACCCACAAAACAACTTCCCCCAAATTCTGTCTTTTTCAAGAGCAGTCGGGTCCTTCTGTCCTTCAGGTGAAGGGAGAGAAAAAATCATCCTGAGGAGTGAAAGAGAATTTGGGATTGAGCTGTGGACGGGAACACGAAATAAGAACAAAGAGTTAATAACAGTGCCATGCACCCATCTCCTGCCTGGAATGAAAAATAATTGAAATAGAAGAAGAACGCTGGAGGTCCCTCAGTTTAAGCACATGTGAGAGCAGCACAGGAGCCAGGAGAGAGCTGAGCCAGGGACAGAGATTTCCATGCAGGGGGGACCTGTGAGATCCAGGCAGAGCTGCTTACCCTCGAAGGTTGTGTTGGCTTTGTAAGTCGCAGGTGCTGCTTTCACAGAGAAATTCCCCTCAGTGACATTCCGGAGCCAAGAGCACTCCTCTGCCTCTGCCCGTGCTTGGCCAGCCCCTGTCCCCAGCAGGAGCAGTGGTGCCAGGAGGAGGAAAGCTGCCATGACCCCTTTGATGCCTCCTCCTCACCCTCCTTCACCAGGGACCTGAGGAAGCCTCACACTTTCCCAGCCTCTTTTAAACCCCAGTTTTGATGAGGTAAATGCAAATATTTCCTCCTCCCCATCCAGCTCACCCGTCCACACCCCCCTGAAGGTTTCACTGATAGAGACACTTCCTCCTACCTGCCCAGCCTTGGAGAGAACTGAAAATAAAGGGGTGACCCCCACCTGAAGGGTTAAAATGGGCAGTGGGACTTCCCTGAGGAATCCATGGGTTGGACATCAAATTCTCCACGTTTCTGTATCCCTGGGAATGGTGACCAGTCCTTTGAGCTCTTGCAGAAGCCTTGGAAATGTGGAGGAGCCTGGTCCAGGCTTTTCTTGAAGGCCAAACAATCCCAGAAAAAGTGAAAAACCCAGACAGGGAACATCCTTGTGAAAATGCTCAAATCAAGCTGCTGATCCTGCTTGGAAAAAGGTGGATCACGAAGGGCCTGTGGAGGGAGGGTCTCTCCCAACCCCCTTCACAGCCCCTCACTGATGAACACGACATTGTCTTGCTGGGGACACATCCCTGACGTGATTCCCCTCAAGTAATTTTGGCTGGATCCCTCAAATAACATTTCATGAAGAAAACAGCTTGAGTTTCTCTTTCCTCTCCTTCCTGGATTTTTCTCCATTCTCCCTTCAGGCCTTTGGCTGACTTTAAGGCTGATTTTGAAGCTGATTTTGAGGCTGATTTTGAAGTTGGTTTTGAAGTATTTCAAGGCTGATATTGATGCTGATTTTTAAGTTGATTTTGAAGTATTTCAAGGCTGATTTTGCAAGTGCTTCCTGAGCTGTCATGGCAGCGCTGTGGGGTCAGTGCTGGGGACAAGGGCAGCACTTCCCTGTCCCTGGAACAGGTGGGATTCCTCCCGTCACCTTCCACCTCCTTGGGAAAGGAGAGAGAGTCGGGGCCAGAGCGAAACCCGGCATGTGAGACACGCAGTAATTAAAGGTGATGATCCTGAATCAGCTTCCCAGAACGGAGCTGCCTCCAGAGCTGCTCCCAGGGATGGTTCCACAGAGCTTCCCAGCAACCAAAAGGAGCAGCACAGGTACCCCAAACGAGCTGAATCCTCCCCAAAAAGAAGGGAATGGCCTCTCTTTCTCCCTGTTGGCCTCACACTTGCAGATCACAGAACCCCAGGGTCATCGAGGGTGGAAGAGACCCCAAACCACATCCCCCAGTGACTCCAGGACCTCTCTGGGACATTTTTCCAATGCATGACCACTCTTTCTTCTGATTTTTTTTTTCTAATACCACTCAGCTCCTCCTCTGGAGAAAGGGATAAATCTCACTGGCGTTTCTGGTGTCCTCACTCTGTGATTTTGCCACTATCTCCTCCTCCTCCCTGGCCCTGCTGAGTCACTCGAGCTGCCTGAGTGGGAGTTTGGGTTTCCTTTTCTCAGCTCATCTTCCTGTGCTTCACCCCCAGGGCTCCTCACCCATGGGGCTCTCTGGAAAGAAGCTGCTGGATGAAATTATTTAAATAACAGTTGAACAGAAGTGGTAGAAAAAGGAGGAATAGAATAAGGGAGATCAGGACAAAGAGGAGAGCAGCAGGAAAGATGCCAGGGAAAAGGAGAATGTGCTGGAAGGATGTTCAGTGCTGCTGCATTGGTTGGAGGTAAATTTGGCCCTAATGCAGAGAGTGTGGGCAAAAAGAAAATGAAAAAATATTTTTATGATCTGCTGAGACCACAGAATCAATTCTCCTGCAGAGCCTCGTCTCCTTGTGGTTTTTTGTCTTGTTTTCTGCTGTTCTGGGAGCTTCCCTGGGCAATGCCTGGGGCTCCTCCTCTGCCCAGGGCCAGCTCAGGCTGAGAAGAGGAGAGTTCCTCAAAGGGACATCAGCCTGCAGCTCCTTGGGACTGGGAACTGCTCCTCCCAGGTTAAAAACCTTTCCTAGGAGCTCCGAAAGGAACATGGGAAGCGTGTGAGAGCACAGGGAATGGGGAAAGGGAGCAGAGGGTTTTGCAAGCCCAGCTTCCCTGGTGGTGCTGTTTGCCCTGGGCAGTTTCATGTAAATCGTCCTTGCAAAAGCTCTGTGCCATCCTCTGCGTGCTGGGGGTGACTCAGTGGGGCGTCACTGGGACCGGGCTGCAGCCACCTGTGCTCTGTCCTCTCCCACTTCCGTCTGGCAGAGAAAAAGCAGCGAGGGATTGCTACAAAAACATGCCCAGGGCTGAAGAGAGCCTTGAGAGGGGAGTGACAATGGTTTATTACTTGATTTACACTCTGGGGTTTTCAGTTTTGTTCCTTGTTGGTTCTTGGAGAGGTTGATCTTCTGTGGGGAAGAGAGAGCCTGCCTTGGGGTGAGGATACGGCCAGCGAGCTCTGGGAAGCAGCAAAATGAATATTTTTATTCCCTAAAGGTGACTGCACAATCGTTAATTCAGCCAGGAATAAGCCTGTGAAACAAAGCCAGCCGAAGGGGTGTGAAGTGCAGCAGAGGAAGGGCAGAAAACAGAAATTTCTCTGGGAGACTCTTGTGTTACAGAGGGGTTTGAGCTTCCAAAGGGAGCAGAATATTTGGATGCCCAGAGCAGCACCCAAAAGCACTCCCAGGGAGCAGCAGGAGCCCAGCACAGCCCGAGGCTCCTCTGGCTGGAGCTGGAGCAGGAGAAGGAGCAGGAATGGGGCAGCAGCAGGAGCAGCCCCAGGGATGTGCCCCAGCCCGGCTCACAGCCCCAGTCTGGCTCCAGGTGCCAGAGCAAACACAGGCTCTGGGTGAGAGCTGCTGCCCCAGCCCCAGCTCTGCTCCTCAGGGAGGGCTGGAATTGCTGCAGGGGTGTTTCCCTGGCTGCCACCCACGCTGCCAGTGTTGCAGCAGATGGGATGACTCGAGGTTTTGCTGCCTCTTGGCAAGCACAGGAGCTGCCAGCTTGACTGGCTTCCTCCTGTGCTTCCTCCCCTGTCCCCGTGTCCTGGCGGGTCTGTGAGGGGAATGGGTTAAATGGATATTCCTGGAGTCCCCAAGCAGCACTTGGAACTCGGGGCTGTGCCTCAGGAGTGGAGCTGAAACCGCCAGAATAATCTGGGGAAGAGCAGATATCAGGGCACCCAAACCTCCCCTCACCCGCGCCTCACCTGGAGGGGATGGCAAGGCAGGGGAGGGCTTTTCTGGGCAAAATGCAGCAGTCACAGATATAAAACACTCAATAAACAACTGCACAAACACCTGCTCAGCAGCACGGAAATGTGAAGGGCAGGGAGAGCGGCTCAGGGCTGTCCCAGGGTCAGGCAGTGGTGAGGGAAGCAAGGACAGGGAGTTCTCAGCGCCTTTCCCGGTGCTGGATGCTTTCTGGGCTGCAATCACCTGCACCTCGGGCATCCTCTCCTCTGCTGGCCCTGCCTGGGACAGCCTGGACTCTGCCCAGCTCCGGGCAAGGAGCTGTGTTTGCTCTGAGCTCCTCGCTGGGACTTTATGGGGTTATTTGCTTTGGGTGAAGAGCTCGGGACAGTTGAAATTTACTGGCCTGTTTTGCAAATATTGTAAATATGGGGATGAAGGGCTGTTCTTTTTACAGCTTGAATTGCTGAGCTGGCTTGAAAAGATTCCTTGTCCTGCTGGAGGCGTGGGGCGAGTTCCCGGTGCCGGGATGGGCTGTGGCCAGAGCTTTGCTGCTGTCCCTGCAGTGTCCTGCAGCTCCAGAAAGCTCCAGCCCTACCTGCAGCCAGGTGAACAGAGAGGGGAGCCAGGCAGGCAGGGCCCGGAGTTGCAAATGAGGTGTGGAATGAATTTTGCATTAATTAACTTTGCATCAGTGCTGGGTTTGTCACAGGGGAGCAACTCAGCGCTGGTGCCCTGCCAGCTCTGCCGGCCCTGCTGGGGCAGCAGGGGGAATATTCAGCTCGGAGGGCTCATCCCAGCCTGGCAGCCAGGCCGGAATAAGAAAAGCTGGATTGTTCTCGGCAGGGATGAGGCTCTGAAAGCACCCTCGTAACCCACAGCAGGGCAGGGCAGGGCAGGGCAGGGGGGAATGAAGGACAAAGGTTTTGCCACAAGGCCCTTCCCCAAAGCCAGCAGCTTGACGAGGGAATTCTCCTGCCCCCTGAGCTTCCTCAGCTCACAAGAGGGGAACAGCAGCCAGGAGCTCCTCCTGCAGCTGCGAGCTCTGGGCTCACCTGCCTCGCCCTCCTCTCTCCCCAAAATGCGGACACGTTCTCCCTGCTGGAGCAGATTCTATTCTCTTTTTGTGTCCGCAGAGCCTTCCTTGAATAAACCCGGTGCTGGTGCCTTTGCTGCCTCCTCCCTGGGATGGACTCCCGGTGTCCCCCGTGTCCCAGGGGACAGGAGCGTGCCCAGGTGCGTTGGTGGCACCCTCAGCAGCGCTGCTGTGGGGCAGGGCGCAGATCCTGTGATTCCTGGGCGTTTGCCTGGAACCAGAGCACGGCCGGGCTGTCCCCGTGTCACCCGTGTTCTCTCAGCAGCGCTGTCACGCCACGCCGAGGCAGCCAGGGGACTTCTGCCTCGGGCAGGTGGCACCAGGGGTGGCGTTTGGGACAGGCTGGAGCAGAATCCTTTGGGAAAAGCAGCTGGCAGGGGGAGCAGGTGCCCAGCGGAGCCCAGGAGATGGCAGCAGCTTCTCACGGTGACAAGGTTTGGTGTCCTGGGCGCTGCACCCCCCAGCTCGGCCAGCACAGGCGGAAAGGCGATTTCTGTGCCTGGTTTGCATTTTCCGAGCACCCCGAGAGGCGGGAGCGGGCAGGAATCCTGATCGCATCCTCTGGAAGGGCAGGGCTTGCGCTGGGATGTGCCTGGCCGGCTCCCCTGCTCCTCCATCGGGGGGACGGGGTGTCCCTGCCTGTCACTGCGCTCCCCTCCTGCCTCCAGCGGATCAGGAACTCCCCTGGTGCTCAAACTCCGGCCGGAGCAGCAAAGGGGGAATGCCCGGGGAGGCAGGAGGGTGAGGGAGGCTGAGCTCACCGGCGAGGCTGCCCCGGGGGCTCTGAGGGGACAGCAGGGACCTCTCGTGAGAGCTGCCAGCGTTAAACCCCCCTGGGCAGCTCCTGGGGCTGCTCTCCAGCCTGGGAGATGCGGCTGGACAGGAGGAGACGCAGTTCAATACCCTCAGCGCCGTCCCCTGTCCCCGCTGGTGTCCCCTTGCTCTGCCCTTCAGGAAGAGCTGTGCGAGCAAAGCCCAGCCTTGAACCTCAGGGTTTGTCCTCGCTGACCCCGAGCCCCTTCCCAGCTCCAGGTTTTCTCCAGGGAGGTTTTCCTGCCTTGTTCCATCTCCCGGAGTGGCAGAAGGGCTGAGCCAGGGGCTGTACCTGGGAGAGCAGCAGCACCTGGAGCCCTGCCCGGTGCTGCCAACTCCAGGTGGGAAAGGAGCAGGATTTTGGCTGCAGAGCCGAGATGTGCGGTCCTGGATGAGGAATCTGCAGCTCCATCCCAGGGAGGCGTTCCCAGCTCTCTGCTGAGACATTTCACTCACCTCCAGTGATAACGTTTGTCCTTCTGAACCTGAGCTCCAGGAAGGTGCCTGACAGCAAGCCTGGGAGGGCGGTGGATCCAATCAGTGCCGCGTGTTTAATCACCCCTCCCTAATGGCATTTGGGGATTTCCTATTTAATCAGTAATTAATGTGCCTGGCAATTAATTCTGCAGGACTCTCCGTGCCCTGAGCACTGCAGGGTGGATTCTGAGCAGCCCTTTCTTACTTTGGGGGAGTTCTGAGCAGTGATGAAGTTGCTGTGATGAATTACAGGGGTGTCAATTTCTTTCCTGATTCCTTCTAATTAGTATAAATTTTTAATATATTTTTTTTAACTAGGACATTTGCATTTCACTTTCTGGAGCACAAGGGCCAGGCAGGCAAAGGAATGAAAGGAAGGAGAAAACTCTTGCATTAAAAAAGGGGAAAAATCAAGAAAAGTTGCTACGAGTGGATTTTGTCCTGCATCCCTCAGCTGTGAGACCCCCACATCCTCAAGGCACTTTAAAATGAGATTTTCCTCCCGATTTCCCACCCTAAGCTGCTGTAAGGGATGCAAGGCATGGTCAGGATGGGATTGACCAGCTGGGCCCTGCTGTGACCTTGCAGGAGCTGTTCCTGGACAGCTCCTCATGGGCACTCTGAGCTCAGTTTTAGCTCCAGGAGCCTTGAACAGTGAGTGGGTGACCAGGGCTGGTGGAGGGGACACAAGTGCAGGAAAACCCAGAGCAGAACTGCGCTGGTTAATCCAGGCTTTGCCAAAACCCTTTCCCCCATCTCAGAGCACCTCGACCCGATCGTTTGTGTTTGTGCCTGGCAGCTCCGCGCTCGCTGGAGAGAGGAAATAAAAATAAATAGAGGAGGAAAAACATCAAAAATGCTTCGCTTGAGCTGGAGATTCAGCCCTGCCTTGGCTTTCTGCCGGCTTCAAACACAGCAGCAGAACCTCTTGTGTTTAGCCCCAAAGGAGTCCCTAATTAGTGGAGAAAGTGCAAAGCTCTGAACTTGTTTGGGAACGCTTTAGTGCAGGGCCCCCCTGAGGTTCATTAAACAAATGAACTCAAAGCACTCAAATAGCTGGGATCTTCAAAGTGACAAGGACCTGAGTACCGGGGAGCCAGGGCGGGCTGGCACCAAAAATGAAATGTTTCCTGAATGGGCGGGGCTGCTCGCACTGCCACCCTCCCTGAAAACAGAGAGAGGAACCACGGACAGAGCGGATTCCCAAGGGAAGGGGCAGCAGCAGCTCCTCTGCCGGGGCTGAGTGGCCCTGGGAGATGGGGAGCAGCCAGGCCGGTGAGGGGAGGATGACAGGGGAGTTTCCAGTGGGGCTGGGGCAGCTGAGCGAGACTGTGAGGACAAGGACAGGGCTGTGAGCAGCCCCCCAGGACAAGGACAGGGCTGTGAG
>JAHLSL010000122.1:297126-337119 GCA_025920805.1 Petroica traversi | reverse complement strand
CCTCTGTCCCTCTGTCCCTCTGTCCCTCTGTCCCTCTGTCCCTCTGTCCCTCTGTCCCTGCTCCTGTGACAGAATCCCGCCTGGCCCTGGGGATTGCTGTCCCTGCATCACCTGGAAACCGAACTGGGAGGAGAAATTAAAACCCCACAGATTTTGGCTCCTTTTCCCTTTCTTTTCTCAGCCTGTAAATAATTAACGGGCGGGTGCTGCTCGGTGGCTGCGGCTCCGCAGCCCCAGCAGGCCCTGGAGCAGGGGAATCAATCCAGGGGCTGCCATTCCCAGTTCCTTAGCAACGGGAAAAGCAGGGAAAGGCGCTGGGCCCGGCCACAAGGAGATGTTAAAGCAATTAATATTCAGCACCGACGGCTCCCGGAGCTGGAAAGAGCAGCAGGGATGGGTTTGGGATGGGGGAAATCCTGTTTGGGGGCAGAGAGGGAGCATCTGACAGTGGGGAATGGGAAAATGAGGCTTTTTTTGCCCAAAATATCAGGTGAGAGGTGCGTGGAAATCTGGGATTTGAGGGTTAGTTCGCGGTTCCATGTGATGATGCGGAGCTGAAGGATTTGGAGCAGTTTAAACCAAGCTCAAAAATCAGATTTTTTCAGCTGGCTGCGGGTCCCACACGTGGCTGGGGGGCCTGGCTGGCGATTGAGCTGTTCCACGCCCTGGCAGCAAATAAATGAAGTTTTGGGGAGGTTTTTTTAGCAGCCAAGGGTAGAGGGAGAACTTTGGCTGTGAAAACCCAGCTGGGCTGGGGGGAGGCAGCACAAAACCAAACCTTGGTTATTTAAAACAAGAAAATCCAGAGAAATAAAGTCACCTGTGTGCTGAACGGGGACAAAGTGATGGTGACAGGAGCGGGAGAGGGTGAAAAAGTGTCCAAACGGGGCAGGAACACCCGGGAGGGAAAGGCTCTGGGTGTTGCATGGTGTCCCCAAAATTCTACCTGTGCTCATCCAAAATTGTTCTGAATTATCCAAGAATTACCTTGGCTGCTGCAGGGAAATCTCCCTCCTCACCCTGCTCTCCACAACCTGACCCAGAGGTGCATTTATTTCCATATTAAAGCTTGGAGGGATATAAATATATATTTATAGATATATTTTATTTATTAATATGTATATATTTTTATTTATTTATTTATTTACTTTTTATATATATATATTTTTCCACCAGAATGAGAAAACTGAGGCATAACAATGTTAAAATCCAACCAAGCAATTCCTCGAGGATGTGCTTGGAGCACTTCTATTTCCTACAGGTTTTTGTGGATGAGAAATTCAGATTTCCTCCTATGCAATAAATTCCCTGCCAGGGGCCCAGGTTAAAACACACTTAATTGACCCCTGACTCATTAATTGTTTCAGGGGGAAGGCAGCGACAACTTCAGAATATTTAATTAACCGCTGCAAATTCGGGATTGACTTAATTACCACGTAACATTTGCCTCTCCAACAAACACTTCTTGAGACGGGGGTAAGCAAGGCGACAATAATTGTAACAATTAATTAGAAATTAAACTGATAATGCTACAGCTGCTAACAATTAGCTGCTCATTATGCCGAGCACTTGAACAGTTCGGAAAAAGGGCTGGAGGTTGGTGGGAGGTGCAGGTGGGAAAGGGGTAAATATGAACTCCATCCTTCCCCAGATTTCATTCTGAGGAGGTTTTTGAGAAGTGAAAGGCTCATGGAAGGCTGGAAATTCTGAATTATTCTTGTGAGGAAAATCAATCCCCAAACACCAGGGGTTTCTGTCCAAAAAGGAGCCAGAGGAGTCCTGGAGCTTTATTGGAATAAAGGGAGAGCCCATGGGGCATTTCCCATGGGGTCTCTCAGATTTTTGGAGGGCACAGCCTCCTTTTTATCCCAATTTCCTGCCTGTCCCTCTCTCTTTCCCCATGGGCTGAGGGATTGGAGAGGCTCAGACTTTCCAAAAACACCCAATACCTGAGACCCCCTCTAAGGTGTAATTCCCCTTCTGCATTTACAGACAAACCAAAGGTCAGCAGATAAATAAAATTGAATATTGGAAGAGAAAAGGAACAATGAGAAGATCCATGAATTCCATAAGGAATTGCACTGAGTGACACAAGGGAAGGTCAAAGGGGGGTCCTTTTGATGTTATGAGAGCCTGGAGTCCTTCCTGCTGCTCCACACATAAAAACTGTAATGCAAAATGGAAGAAACACAAGAACTTTCACAAGTTTTTCTCTGCTTCTCGGAATCCTGACCGTGTTCCAGGACAGCCATTCCATGAAAATGGTCCCTACTTTGTCTCTCCTGAGCAAGGCAGCTGCCAGGACCAAAAACCCCTTTTCTTCTCCATTTTTCCCGCTGCGAGAAACATGAAATTTCTTACTGAATCATCTCCAGTAGACAAAACACAAATTTTGCCTGATTTGGGCCCCAGGAGTGACTTTGGGGCTCTGTCCCTGCCTTGCCCCACATTTTGGTTGCCCTCCTGCTCTTTCCAAATCCAGCAGCCCCTGGTTGCTTTTGGAGCACAATGGAGCCCAGACTTTGCCAGCACAAGACAATGAAATGTAATAATTGGAGCTGTAAAACCCATCTGTTCAAGCACACGGAGTTGGGTTGTTGTTTTGTTTCTTTGGTTTTTTTCCACGCTGTGGAATTGCTTGTGCTCTCCATTTATATTTAAATCCTGTGCTGCAGAGGGAATTTTCCCTGCCAAAGCAGCAGAGCCTCTGGAATGAGGGAAAAGCTGTGCACAGGAATTTTTTAGGGCTCGGATCTGTGGGGCAGGGCTGGCACTGTGACCATTGCCAAGGTTTGTACTGAATCCTGCAGATTTTGGGGAATTTCAGAAGGGACAGGACTGGCACTGCTGCCATTCCCGAAGTTTACCCTGAATCCTGCAGATTTTGGGGAATTTCATGGCCAAATTGAGTGGTGTTGCTGCCATGGGAGGGATGTGCAGGTTTTGCCCCATCCCAGCCCTGTCCTGCTCCATTTTTATCCCAATTTAAAGAAGTGAAAATCCCAGGGATGTTGAACCACAGGGATGTGACCCTTCCTCAGGTGCAGTTTCCTGTTTAAATCACTCCTTATGTTAAATTCCTGCAGTTTGTGCCACCCCACTCACATTTAACCCAATTTGTGTGGCTGAGGAGCTGAATTTGCCCCAGACCTTCCCCCTGGTTCAGTGTGAGAGGATGGAGCCAATTTGGCCAGGAAAGACCAAGTGAAGAATGGCAGGATCAGGGCTGGACCTGCCAGGGAACCTGAGTCATGCAGGGACTGCAGTTCATGTAAAATTTCATGTTTAACCTATTTTGTTTTTTTTTTTGGCAATGACCCCATTCCCTGGCTGCACCAGTGCTCCTCAGAGCAATTCTTCATTGCTTTGGCTGTGTTTGCCTATTTTAGGCTCAAAAAATCACACCAAACACCTTTTATTCTGAATTTTCTGGCACAAAGCTCACACACACTGTTGTGGTTTGCTGTGGGCTCCACAGAGGTGCCTGAATTCAGATTTTTATTTTTAGCCGGGGAAGCCACACGTGGCTCTTCCTGCTGTTCAGGAGACAGATCCATCAGCAGGCAGACAGGTGGGAGAGGGGAACAGGGAGTGTTTTCCCCCTGTGCTGAGGCAATCAGCAGAAAGATTTTCCAGGATGTGCTTGAAGGACAAAGAAGCTGCAGGAACAGAAACTAAAAAATCCCTCTGTGGCTGTCAGATAGGTCTGGGGAATTAAAAGCACAACAAGTGAGATGGAATTAAAGCCCATCAGGTTTTTGAGCAGTGTTTTAGGAGCTGGAGAGGCTGCAATAAGATGTCAAATCTGCAGTGGGGCACCATCAGTGAGGAGGAGATGGAGCCTGCAGAGTGGCTGCTGGTGATTGCAGGAGATAAATTAATTAATTAATGAATTAATCTGCCTCAGAGCAGGCAGGGAGGGGGCAGCATGTGCAGACCCCTCTCTTCAGTGATTTCCTGGGGCTGATGGGCTGGGGAGGAGAAAACCCTGGGCACTCCTGGCTGGGAATTCTCCTTGGGCAGCAGAAATATGATAATTTCTCACTCAGCTCAGAGCAGAGGGAGCAGCTTCCACTCCCACTTCGTGTTTTCATAGAGAGAGAAGAGCTGGGAGGTGGGGAAGGCACAAAACCAGCCTGGAATCATCCTGGAGCGATTGGGATGGGCCTCAAAATAAGAATGGGCAGCTCCTGTGGCTTTTCTGTCAATGGCAATTAAATACCAACTGGAATAATGGCTGAAATGGAGTTTCATGCTCAAGTTTAAAGGGGATGGAGGGGGTTTTAGGCACATTTAAAGCAGTGATAAGCAGAAATGGGCCAGGAGGGTCCAGTCACAGTTTGTTGGGGGGCTGGGGAGGGGGATGAGGCAGTGGAAAAGTTTCCTTTGCTGTCCCATCCGACATTCCCAATCCTGTGCAGGGAGGACTCCATGGCTGAGCCTTGGTTTGTGTGTCAGGGGTTTCAAACCCCCCATTTTGGGCTCTGGGACCCCTCAGAGCTGGGGCTGCTCCCCAGCCAGGCCTCCCCAAGCTCTGCTTCCTCACGCTCAGGCCACGGCAGGAAATTCTCATCCCCTCTGCTCCTCTCAGACTGAAACAACCACAAAAATCCAAACCAAAACCTGCACAAAAACCCAAACCCAAACATTTCTGAGCTCTTGATTTTGCTGGGACAGCATAGGGCAGATGTGCCTGGGTGCCTCCTGCTCCCTGATTTCCATTCCGAGTGCTGCTGTTCCAAGGAAAATTCCCCCTCTCCTGCTCCAAGCACAGCAGATTCCCATCCTAATAAAGCTCCCTGCTGCCTGAGCTGTGCAGGAACCTCCTCTCCTCGTGCCCACACTCTCCATTAAGGTGCAGTTTATACAATTTAAGGAGTTTTGGGAACCCCAGTGAACACTCTGGGTTTAAATCCAGGCTCACATCAGTGTTTTCTGGGGCTCCTCAGGTGAGGTGGATCCTTTATGTGAGGAAAACTTGCCTTTTCCTCCTCTGTTCCCTGGGTTCTCCTGGCAAACACATCTGTGCCTTGCCCCATTGCTCTTTATATGGATATGAGCAGACAGGGATTTTCTCTGCAGTAAAAATCATCATCAGAGCCATGAAATGGGTTTGGCTCCCCAGCTCGACATCCAATCAGGAAAATCTGTAACCTAGAGGTGAATGTGCAGTAAAAAAAAAAAAAAAAATATATATATATATAAGTAGGAGTTTATTTTGAGTGTTTTTCTCCCCTTCTGAAGCTGGCAGTGTATTTAGAGTTGTTTGTGGCCTTGTGCTTAATATTTCCTTGATAAATTTGGGTCAGTGATGGATCTTTAGTGCAGAGGAAGAAAACATTTGTAGAACCATGCCCTGGTTGTACCGGGATGGAACTGGGGATAGCACCCTCTGCAATTTCTGCTCTGGAGCTGTGTCTGTGTGCACAGAGAGCAGCTCCTGCCCTTGAGGATTCCTCACCCCTGAGGCTCAGTTTGGGCCCCTCCTGCAGGGCCCCTGGAGCCTGTCCCAGGATTTGTGGATTTTGTGGGTTCACAGCCCATGCTGATGCTCTGAGGTTTATTTTTTTAAAGCCAGGGATGTTTGCAATTACCCTAAGTGTGAACACATGCTCCCAATCCCTGTGGGAAGAAAGCCCTGGCTCCTAATGAGATTTATTCCTCCACGCCTGAATTAAACGGAACATGGCAGCACGAGCTTTTCTTTCTGCAGCAATGCTGTGGAGCTGTAAATATTCCTGAAGTGATCTAATCCTTCTCTATTCTCACCAGCCAGGAGCACTTCCAAGTGATTCCCTTTTAAGGCTCCTTTTCCACCCAAATTCCTCCCCTGTGCAGCCCCTGGGATGGTTTTGGGCAAGGTCAGGGGTGGTTCCTCCTCAGCACCTGGAGGAGAAGGGGTTGAGACGTTTTTAATGCAGGAACATCTCTGTAGACCCAAGCAAAAAACCAACCCCAATCTCAGAAAACTTAAAGCCAATCCTCCCAAATTCAGCCAGGTCCCTGTGCCTGCTGCCTCTGGCTCTTCCATGTCCACGTTCCAGGCTGGAGAGGTGCTCACAGTGCTTTAATTTTGCTCAGTTTTCCCCTGGCTGCCTCTACCTGGAGCCTGTAGGGGCTGCAGAGACTGAAACCCCAAATATTTTGTCCCTTTGGTGGCCCCAGGGTCGCTCCCAGCTGCTTTTAGGGGATTGTTCCAGCATTGCTGCCAGGGCTCTGCTTTGTTAGTGCCAATGATCAGCCCCATTATGACTTTAATGTCAATTTTTATTGGGAATATCGATTGGTAATTAGTCCCTCATATAATTACTCCGATGAAAACCTTTCCTTTGGCAGCAGGGCCTGTTGACTCAGCTCTCCTTGGGAATCAGCTCAGCTGAAGGGCTCCCACTGGGTTTTTAGCAGCACCCCTGGCACTCCTTCCAGCATTTCCAGCCCAGGGATGAGCCTGGGGGGGCTCTGGGCACCCCTTTTTGCACTTCCCACCCTCTTGGCTCTGCTGCCTGGGTTTCACATGGAATGAGGAGATAAATCAGAATAAAACTGGCACTTCAGGCCTCTTTCCTGGAAGGAAAATCCCTCCCCCAAACAAATCCCTGAGGCTCCAAGAGAGCATCTGCCTGCAGCATATGGGAAACAATGTCTGGGACTGGAGGGTGTTGAGAGGCTTCAAAGCAGGGAGGTGGTGCTGCAAAAGGTGTTTTATGGGATGTTTGGGGATGGAAACAGACTTCTGGATGAAAATTAAATTTATGGTAGGGTTATAACTTCTCAAGGTTGCCATCAGAGAATCCCACTCTTGGAGGATGTCATTACAACTAAAGCTTAGATTTTTAATTCCCCATTTTTGAAAACAGAGCCATTTCAACTCCTTTTCCTGCACAAGGCCCGGGCTGTAAAAGTCTCCAGGTTCCTAGCCATTTTCCAGGGAAAAAAAAGGCAGGAAAAATTCATTTGATGTTGTTTCTCAGGAGTCAGAAATGGCTTTATCCTCTATCCCATCATCCCAGGTAATTTCTATTCAACCCCACACGAGAAGGAGCTGATGGAAACCTCCCCCACATCCACAAAGTGCCCTTATCTTAATAAGAAAGGACCTTTGGGGTTAAAAAGGACTGGAGGGGGTCAGAAGAGGGAATCTCTTCCAGGAGAAACGAGGCAGCACTGCTGCTGACACCGCTGAATGGATTTTTACAAGTGGAGCACTTCAACATCTTCATTTTCAAACAAATATTCAGAGGGTCACAGATAAGCTCAGCAGCCCCCATTGTCGGGGACATTGGAAAGTCCAGCAGGCAGGAGGGATTTGGGCAGGAAATGTTTAAAAAAAAGGCTCCTGAATATAAATTTTCAGCCATAGGTTTGGGTTTTTTCCCTCCTCGGAGCAAGAGGAGCTTTGACGGCACAAAACAAGCAGGAATGTGTGAGGAATTCAACACCTTGACAATGTTTCTGTCTCTCCCAGTGCAGATTTTGCTGCTTTTCTTAGCTTCTTCAGCCCTTGCAGCCCCTGTGGATGGGGAAAAGTGAAGCTCCCTTGGGTCTGATGTTGGCAGTGGCAGAAATTGGGGTTGTACCTGGGACATTCCTTATTCCTGACTCTCACCCTGCCCATTTCTTCGTGGTTGCCTCTCCCTTACAAATTCTGCTTGGCTGCAATTCCGAAGCAGCATTTTAGAAGCAAATCCCATCTTTTCCCCTATTAACCCCTGAGAAAAGGAGTTCCCTGGCAGCCCCAGGTACAATTAGGGGGGGCTCGTGGTGCTCTGCACCTCAGACCCGACTCCTGGTGGCCTTCTGGGGACAGCAAGCTCTGCTTTTATTGGCTTCATTATCCTTTTCTCAGGAATTAATAGCTCCTGAGACTCCTGGCCTAATGTGGCTGATTTATGTTGTAATTGAGCAGCAGCAGCAGGGAAATTGCTGGCTGGGGCTGGGGATGCAAATGGGAAGCAAAGCTCACCCAAAGGGGAGGATGCTCTGGGTGGGCCTGAGGGGTTTGGGAGCTGCTGCTCCCCTGAGCTCCTGAGGGGTTGGACACTTAATTATTGCTTTAATTTTCAATGTGCTGGGGGAAACGTGCCCTGAAATGAAAGGAGCTGGGCAGCTGAGGTGGATGGTGGGGGTTTTATGTGGGAGCAGCACTTTTCTTAAGGAATTCCAAGCTGTTCCTGGGTTCCCAGGAGGTGTTTCTGGTTGGGAAAATCTGTTTGCTGGCTATTGATAAGGCATGGACAGGTTTCACCATGTGTGGGAGCTTTCTGCAGGCTAAAGCTGCATCAGCTGGGATGCTGGAGCTGCTTTTCTCCCTCCATGCACTGTCCAGAAGGGCCTGTGCTCCCTGAAATCCCTGGATTTCAGGCAGGCTGGGTATTTCAGCCTGTTGTAGAAGCTGTGACTGTGAGGTCCAGGCTCTTTTGGAAGGGAATCAATTCCCCCCTCCTCTCTGTTTATCTGCTGAGGGATCTCAGCTCTGAGGGACGAAAAAGGGAATTTTCTGTAGCCTTGGCAGGTGCAGAAAACACCACCCCGGTGCCACAGGGGGCTGGGGTGATGTCAGGGGGAATGTTGGCACTGAGACCCTGGATAAACAGAACCTGATCCTGCAGAGATGGAGCTTTGCACTTCAGCGACGCTGGCAGTAGAATTCACGAGGCTGAGAGGGATCCAAGGGCACATTTTGGAAGTTCCTGACTGGGGAATTGAAAAATTCAGATTTAAAAGAAGGGGAAATGTGGGTTAGCAGGTGGAGGAGATGGCAGGAAAGGCTTGGCAAGGCACAGGAGGGCTCTGAGGGCTGTGCAGGGGATGTGGAGACCTTTGGGAGTGCAAGGGCTGGACTGGCTCTGAGCTGCAGCCCCGGGAATGGCCTGGGAAAGGGGAAGGGTCGGGGGGAGAAGGGTTAATCCCACCTGGATTTCCAGGTCAGCACTTGCCCTGCTGCTGTGTGAGGTGAGAGACCCCTGTGTCTTGTGGAGCTCCCCCCAGATGGGCTGTGTGACTCCAGAGCAACAAAAGTGCTAAAACTCCACATTTTTATTGCAAAAAGAGCTTTCTGCCAGTGCCCAGCTGCTCCTCCCCTCATCCCTGCAGCGTGGAGAGCCCCGTGCCCATCCCTGCAGGGTCCCAGGGAATTCAGAGCGGGTTTGCTCCCGAGGTGGGGCTGGGGGCGCGGGGCTGGAGCCACTGGATGGCACTGCTGCCTTGCACAAGCCCGGGAGGAGCTGCCTGGGCAGGGACAGAGCTGGGGGATGGCACTTGTCACATGTCACAATGGCTGGCTCCTGGTGGCACCCATGGCAAGGGGAGCTGGGAGTGCTCTCCAGGCAGGAATGGCACTGGGTTCCCTGTGGGATTTGGGCTGTGCCGTTTTCCCAGCCTGGGTTTGTGGCATCAGCCACCCCTCACCTGTTCAGGAGCAGGACACGGATCCCAAACCCTCTCTCCATCCTTGGGTGCCCCGAGGTGGCTTCAGCCCCTGCTTTGTGGTGGAAGGGCGGCTCTGCAAAGACTCTCAGGGCTTTGCTTCCTGCTCCCTTTTCAAATCTGAGCCGATTTAAGAGAAAGGGAGAAGCCCAAGGAACACCAGGCAGAAGAAAACTTGCAGAGAGAATGAGAAATGACATTTGTCGGACTGTGCTCAGGAACTTTGCAGGTCAGGTCCTGTTCTGGCCCTTGTTCAGAGCACAGGCACAGCTGGGGAAGCTCAGGCCAGGGAGGCAGAGCAGTGCTGACAGGTCCGGAGGGTTCACAGGGACAGGGAAATGGAGGGGGAAACTTTGTGTGAGATCAGCAAATGAAAACCCAACCACTTGACCTTCTTTGAACTTATTTCAAACCCATCAGGCATGGAGAAAATTGAGGCTATAACTCAGGTTGCTCCTGTTGGTCACATTACCAATTCCATTACCCTGGGCTGTTTGTCTTAATTGAGCTGCAGCCTGACCTATGACTAATTGCCAGGTCACACTGGCCCTAAATTAAAGAACAGGGTTGTTTTTTTTACTTTTAACAACTTTAAAGTCCAGTTATCGTCACATTTCTTCCAAAAGTCTGTGGGTTTTTTCCAGGCAGTGCTGAGTTCAAACCAACCCACATTTTTCTTCTTGGGATGGTTATTTATATTCCAGTGGTGGCTACACAGAAAATGGCCCTGGAGGTTACTCTGAGCACTGGGAGTTCATTACATCAACAGAAAAAAAAAGGTGAGAAAATGGCTTTCTGCTCAAAACTCTCCTTGCTGCTCCTTCTTGTCCCTCAGCATCACCTGTGCTGGGGTTTAGGATCACAAGATGAAATCCCCCCCTGACCCTGCAGGCTCTGGGGTTTGGGATCAAGGTCCGGTGCTGTTCAGCTCCCAAAGCTGAGGACGAGGCCTGGCTTTGCTGAGGGCTGTCCCTGTTAGGCTGAGCTTGCCCTTGCTCCCACAGCAGGGCAGGGGCTGCCTGCTCTCAGTGCGAGCAGCTCTTCCCTCTCGCAGTGTGCCCTGCAGGATCTCCAGGCCATCCCTTGCCATTTGTGTTCCCGACAGGAGCCGCCGGCCCAGGAGCGAGCGCCAACCCGGGGCCTGCAGGAATTCTCATCATCCCAGTGCCTTCGTTATGCTAAAAGGGCCTTGCTGATAATTATCCTCTCTATAAATTGCACGGCCATTTAAAATTATTATTATTACGAGAGGGCTGGCTAATGACTGTTCCCCTTTGATGATTTCTGGGGCATTCTCTGTGCCTCGGCTGCGGCCTCAGGGTGGGTTCCGCGCTCTGCAGCCTCTGGGGCTGGCGAGGCTTTGCTGGGGCTCCCAATTAGGGAGGAATTAGAGCACTTCTGGAGGGGAAATCATGGGCAGGAGGGGATGTGGGACAGGGGAGAGGCTGCAAGGAGGTTTTTCCTTCACTGCAAAAGGAATAAGGAACTCGTCTTCACAAACAAACTGAGGTCTTGCCAGTGGAGAAAACCAGCACTGAGAGATAAAAGAAACAATGGGGGGGGATTCCACTGATTGATGAATAGGGAGATTTGTATTTACAAACAAAACCAAAGGTCTGCTGATACATAAAATTGAATATTGGAAGATGAAAGGAACAATGAGAAGATCTATGAATTCCATAAGGAATTGCACTGAGCGACACAAGGGAAGGACAGAAGGGGAGGGGGGAATATACATTAGAGGGGTGTCCCAGGTATTGGGTGTTTTTGGAAAGTCTGAGCCTCTCCAATCCCTCAGCCCATGGGGAAAGAGAGAGGGACAGGCAGGAAATTGGGATAAAAAGGAGGCTGCGTCCTCCAAAAATCTGAGAGACCCCATGGGAAATGCCCCATGGCCTCTCCCTTGATTGGAATAAAGTTCCAGGACTCCTCTGGCTCCTTTTTGGACAGAAACCCCTGGTATTTGTGGATTGATTTTCCTCACAACCGCGAAGCACTCGGAGATGTCCACTGGCATCATCTGTGTGAGGGGTGGTGAACAAAACAAGGGGAGCATGGGCTCCAAATCCTTCCGTGAGGGGTGAAAGCATCAATCCCCATCAGTGGATGCTGCTGGGTGGACCAAATATTCTGGAGGAGGGTTTGTGAGGCTGGGACAGGGCTCACCTCAGTGCCCTGGGGAGATGGAGAATGTGGCACCGGAGAGAGTTCCTGGTGACCTTCCCTAGCTCTCCTCAGTGCTCACATCCCTGTGGCAGAATTCCCAGCGAAAAGCCAGAAGAAAAGCTCAAAAACAGCCCAGATCCCAGACCTGCATCCTGCCCCAGCCCTCTCTCATGGGGATTATTGAACTCCCTTTGCTCCTGGCCTGTAAAATGAGGCTCAAACCCTGCCCTGCTCTGTCACGAGGAGAGTTGATTAATATTCATGAGGCAAGGTAATATTCCAGGGGAGGGAATGGTTCTGTCTGCTCTGACTAATGAACATCTGTCATCTCCAGCACTCGGGAAGGTAATGTGATATAAAAATGTGAGGTGCTGCTGCACACCCAGCACTTCAGAGCTCTTCACCCATTCCCACAAACCAAATTAGCACCTGCTGGGGGAAGTGCAGGGGCAGCCGTTCACACAAACTGGGGTTTTTTTCCAGCAAGGAATGTGCTTCAGAGATAGAGGCAGCCTCACTTTCACAATTAGGCAATTAACGGGACCATTAAAAGTGAGTTGAGCTCATTGAAGCAAAATGAAGTGCACCCAAAAATTTGGAATTGGATGTCAGAGACTCAGAGCAAGGTATAGCTTTATGTTCCTGATGGCTGTCACTGCTCCCTGGGGTGTGACAAAGAACTGGCTCTCTCCACATTTCTTGGAAAAATCTCAGCCCTGACGCCACTGCAGCAGCTCCAGCTGTGTTCCTGCACCTGCTCTTGGTGCTGAACTCTTAGGAAGAGAATATTTGAATCAAGGATTTGATTCAAAATCCAAATTAAACCAATCCAGGTGCTGGCTAATGCCTGTTTCAATGCCAAGCAAACCTCCTAAAAGCTGGTGAGCCCCAAAAGTCACCGGCTCCTGGTGCAACCCAGGTTCTGTGTGTTGTGACAGGACTTGTTCTACCTGAAATGATCTGCCCTCTAAAGGGCTCTGATCCCTATTTCTAATTATAGCAGCTGGGATAGCAAACTGTGCTGGGAAAAGCCTTTTACAGAGCTGGGCTGATTTGTCCTGAGTATTTATTGATTAATATAATCCAAGCCTACAAGCTCCTGAGCTCTGGCTCCTCTTTATTTATTTTTTTTTATGGCTTATTAACATTCACCTGAAGGATGACGGGTGCCTTAAAAAGAGCAGAATTCAGAAAAGCAGCTCACTGCATAAAAGGCAGCCCTGAACCCTTTGCTGAGCCCCAGCCCAGTGATTTTGACTTCACCACAAAGCTTCTCCCCCACACCCGACTTTTTTGTCCATCCAGGAGCTCAGAAACGAGAGCAGGGCCTGCTGAAAGGGAATGTGAGGGAGCAAGAAAAATCCCCTGCGAGAAAAGAGGTCAAGAAATTCTCAATGGGAGACTCTGTCAAGGTGGCCACTGGGCCAGGTTGGATTGCTGTGAATGTGTCCCCTCTGATTAGCTTTACATCTCGGGGCTATTATGGGAGTGAATTGTGTTGGAAAGCATTCTCCAAACTGAGCAAATGCCCCACTGCTTCTCAGGCCCTTTGTGGGAATGTTTTGTGTCTGGTATGAACCGTGGCCTCTCCTCCTGTCCTGATGCTTCAGAGATTGTTCTCAGATTTGGACACACTTCAATGGATGCTTTTTAATATTTTTTTTTTTATTCTGTCTATAGGTCTTTTGTACATTTTCTTTCTGGCTTTTCAAGGCTGAGGGAGAGTTTTGAAGATAACAAGTCCATTCGTCTCCTGCTTTTTGAAATGTAGATATCGATTTTTGTTCAATTTCCCCGGTTTGCACCTGAAGTCAACTGGACAGAAGAGCAGGGCCCGGGAGAAAATGATGGATCACTGAGGAGAAAGATGAGGTGGAGAGCACAGGAGACTCCCAGCAGACTGAGTTTTGCCTCTCCCATCCTTTTGTAGGTGATGTGAGCGAGTGATTCTGACCAAAAGCTGCTCCTGGCTTCCCCCAGTGCAGCCAGAGGCACAGAATGTTATCCACAGGTGCTCTGGGTGATGTTTATTGACTTCTTATTGACTGCCCAGCCCAGCTCTGGGTTTGATGTTAAATTCATCTGAAGGATATTCATTTGTTGGGGGGAGGTTGGGGCAGCAGAAGCAAGGAAAAAGGAGTGCAAATCATTAAATAAACGAGCAGGAGGTGCTGAATTCCCTTATTATTTCTGTGTCTGACGGGATTATATTCCTGCCTAGGTGCAGCGCTCTCCAGAGGATTGGGATGATTGGATTTTTTCCCACCAGATTTGCTCCGAAGCTCTGGAATTGCTGGGTAGAACTTTCAGTGCTGTCCAGCTCAGCTCGTGCCCTCGGCTCTCTGGCTGGAAAATGGGAATCAAGGCTTGGATGAGCCTTTTTTGGGGGGAAAAAAATGACATTTGTGTGACACAGACTGGTGTAAAAGTGGGGTTTTTCTGGGATGGACCATTGGAACCATGGCAATGTTGTAGGAGAATGTTTTAAATCCATATTTCTCCACCAGCAGCTGTCACTGTGTTTGTGCTACCCAGCCCTTTTTTGGGGGGGTGTGAAATCAGGATGTTCGAGTCTCTGTCTCAGTATTTTGAGCGTTTTCCAAGGAATTTCTCCTTTTTTCCCCCTGAGAGATGGGGCTGATCAGGAGGAAACAGCCTCCTCCAGCAGGATGGCTGCTAATTTTGAGGTGAGGTGGCTGTCACAGCGTCGCCTTGGATGTGACATTTGAACAAAGCTGCTGCAGGCTCTGTGCTGTGCTTCCCTAACCATCAGCATGTTAATGAGATGCAAATTCTGTCTAAATATTTAAACTCCAATCAAAACAAGCTGCTCTCCCCGCTCCATACCAAGCACCCAGCTCACCCAAGGCTTAGCAACCATCTCCAGGAGGTTTGGGAGGCATCAGGAGGGGTGGCAAAGGGCTGTGGGCAACACTTCCAACATGACCTTTCAGGATTAGAAGCATTTGTTCAGAGCAGCATATGGGGACACAAAGCAGCTTTGACAGCTCTATTAGGGAGTTTTCACAAACTGTTGTTCCATATTGGAATCCTATCATGTGCACATTCATTTATTTGATTTTTTTCTTTTTTTTTTTCTTTTGGAGGCTGTTCCTTGGGAGGGAGGTGGAGAAAAGGAAGATCAGACACTGTGGAGTGAATTCCCACCCCTGTGCTTGGCAGGAATGGGCTCTAACTCCCCACACAGCACAAATCAGATCAGACATCCCCAACTTTGCTTTCCTGGAGAGGTTTTTCCTTTTTCCCCAGGGAAGGGAGGCTTTTCCCATTCTGATCAACACCTTCTGCTGTAAGATGTTTGTTCTCTCAGTGCTTAAATGGAGAAATCCAGTGTGGAAGAAGCTCTGCAGGAACTCACCTGGAGTGGGAAGGATGGAAAAGTTGGGATTTTGTGTGAGGGAAGCCTTGGCAGTAGCTGCCTCCTGTCAGTGAGGGGACTGAGGGAGCAGAGACTGAAACTGAGACTGAAAATCAGGGGCTGCTTCACTGATTGTAGGAAAACTCAGAAGGATTTGGGATGTGTTTCCTTATTTACAAATGTTATCCATGGGAAGCATGTTTTTGGGGACTTCCAACCCTCATTTCTGCTGCTCAGAGGCTGAAGAAGCTCCCTTGTGTTTTATTCCTGATTTTCACCTGCATTTTTCCTCTCAGAGCAGAGTCCCTGGCAGCCAGGCCTGGCTCTGCAGAGCCTGGGGCTGTTGTTCCAGCTGGGATCTCCCCACACAGAGATCTGTTCCATCTACCCAGGATTTGCTGATTTTTCACTTCCAACGTGCCCTGCCTGGGTTTGGGGACAAACTCTGGGATTTCAGATGGGGGACAAACTCTGGGATTCCAGACTTCAGGCACTGCTGTGTTTGTGCACCAACCTTTGCTTGTAACATCCTCAGCCCTCAGCTGGGGGATGAAAACACAAACAGAGCTCGGGACAGCCCCAAATTTTGCCCTGCACCTGCTGAATTCGTGTGGAAGTTTAGGATCAGGGGGTGAGGAGCCCCCTGGGCAGGTGGGACACAGAAGACTCTCCTCTCTGAGCACCCCAGCAGCTCCTCTGCCTGGAATTCTGTGCTCCGGGTGTTCAGTGCAGGTTCCAGGGATTCCTGGGATGTTGAACACTCTGCACCCACAGAAAATCCCAGCTTCTTGCTCAGCCAGATGCCTTTAAATGGAATTAATCTCCAGCTCCTGTTCCTGCGCAAACTCCATCCATTTGTCTGCAATTAACTGGTGGCTCTTGCAGAATTTTTATTGCTTCTGCTGCACTGAACAATAACAGAGGTGCAGGAGTGAAGCTGCAGGTGCAGGATCCAGTTCCTGCCCCTTATCCAGTGCCTGAGGGATTTTATGGGGTGTAACCGCAGACAAACACAAGAAAATCAGAATGTAGGCAATGAGAATAAAGGTTTAGGCTCAGTTGGGTTGTTTTTTGTTGGTTTGTTTTTTTTTGCCATGGACTAGTGGGGTGCACAGAGGCAAATATTGAGATTTATAACTTTATTTAGGTTCTGTTAATTTGTTTAGCTGGGTGCATGTCTGAGTCTGAGCTTTCACTTAATGCAGGGATTATTTCCTAGGTGGGATTTAGGTTCTGTGTGTCATCAATGAGCAGAAAAAATTTAACCTTCTTTGGCTGAACTTGCATCTGTCTTGGCTGCTGGGAGAGGTTTGAGTCCCTTTTTGTGTGGCTTGGGGATTGTTTTCTTTGCTCTCTACTTATTTTCTCGGTTTTCCTCTTGACTTTGCAGTTTGGTTTTACTCAAAATAGAAACATCTGTGGCTGGTGCCTCTCTCCAGAGAGCCAGGCCTGTTTATTCTCCTTTTTCTGGGCTAAAATTGGTGGAGAAATCACCATTCAGGGTGAAGCCCTGACCCCACAGCCACCAGATTTCTCAGGGATTTCAGTGGTACAAATCTTTCCTTGAGAGGGTTCAGTACCTCCGTTTTCTCTACTATTTAAGTGCAAGAATTAGGGGAAGAGAAATATCCCATAAAGCAGTCAGAGCATCAGAGATTCCTCTTTGCTGTCTGAAGGAACTTCTCACCCCAAGTTGTTTCCAGCTGTCAGTGCAAGGAGTGATCCCAGGAGAGCCTGCAAAACCCAGCCTGCTCTCTAAATCTTGCAGCAAAGTAGCTTTTGGCCTGCTGTTTGTTTTCCTTGGGTTTAAGGGAGGAAAGGAGTGAAAGAGATGGAAGTGGCTTGGGGCACTTTGTCATCTCGGGGCTCATTGTTGTTCTGCCTTGATGAAAAGTTTGTCCTTTTTGACTCCTCCACCCTTCCCTGCATCCCAGCAGAGCTGCCCAGGCAGCTCAGAGGAGCACAAATCTCATTCCAGGGCGTTGGATGGGCTGTGATTCCCTCAGGAAGGTCAGCCCAGGAGGTGTTTGTGGGGCAGAGAAAAGGGACAGCACCAGGCCCGGAGTTTGCAGAGGCTCCCGGGGGGAAAAGCAGCAAAGGAAAGCAGCCCCTGATGTCACCTGGGCTTGCATGAGCCCAGCTGGGAGCTGAGTGTCCCTGCTGACAGGAGCACCCTGAGGTGTCCCACAGAGCCTCGAAAAGGGGGAATGACAAAAGTTTTGTGCTAAATGGGATTAACTGAAATATCAGCTGATGAATTTTTATTTATCACGTCTTTATGATGATGAAACTTTTGCTCTTTAATGGACAAAGGATGCCCTGGGATGCTGGAGCCAAGGAACATTCCTAACTCAGGAACACCAACGCTTGAACTCTTGGGGAAGATTTGTTGTACTTGGGAATATCAGAATTCTTATCCTGACGTAGAGAATAAAGAACAGTCCAACAAATGGAAAAAAAACCTGCTGGTCTTTAATCTGGGGTATTTTTGGTCAGGAAGTCACAGGGAAACAAAAGGAAAAGCAGCCCCATGGGTATTTATTGGCAGGGATTTGTGTCCTGAGTGGGCTTTGCCTCAATTAACAGGGGACTCTGAAATCTCTGGGTGACCCTCGCCATTCCCTGGAGCCTCAGGACTGCTGGAATTCCCTGTCAGGGAAATGGTGCTGAAAATCCTTTCACTTCCAAACCAGCAGAACCCTTCCCAAGGGGAACAACCCCACTCCAGCTATGCCCTGCCTCAGTTTCCCCTGCATCTCCAAACTGCACGTCTGGGTCTCCTGGAGGGGCCTGAAGGAGTATCCCACATCCTTCCCGCATTCCTGCCTTTCTTATTTCAGTGGTGCGGTGCTTCCCGCTGGGTAATTAGGGTAATTAATGAGTGTTAATAAGGGGGTCTTGGTTGCAGAGCGTGGTGCTGGAAGTGAGAGCTGTTAATGCAGGGAGGAGGCGTTTCCTGACGCATCCAACTGCCCTGGGGCTGGGGAGTCTCCTGGCTGCAAGTCGGGAATTCTCTCTCAGCATTCAGGGCTTTGCGGAGCAGTTAACGGGAAATTCGGGCTGGAAAATGCAAATGTGACCCCGGGATCGCGAGGCTGGGAGGTGCCTGCGTTTGTTTGTAGAGGAGATGCGTTTAGGGAAAGCTGGAGTGAGGAATTCCCTGGCCCACCCAGGCTGCTGCTCCTTCACCCGATGGTTTCTCCATGGATGCTGCAATGAAAGCCACGTGTGGAAATCAGGGAAGGGGGGAACCAGCACCCCCGGGCACGTGGGATCAATAATTCCCTGCCTGGGAAGAAGATCCTGAGCTGATTAAACTCAGCCCAGACTCCCTGCCCTGCTCTCCAAGATCTCTGTGCAGCCTGGGGAGAAACGAGTTAATCCAAAAGCTGTGCTTGAGATTGCCTGGTGCTTTCCTTCCTCTGCTCTTCATAATTAAACATTTCAGCTTTAATTTCTCCTGTCTCTCTAAACAGCATCATCTTTTACTCGCTAAATTATGCTTTGATACCTTCTCTCTGCTTGGAAACCCCCAATCATCTCAGCTCTGTTCTCTCCCTGATTTTAACAGCTCACTCCTCCTCATGAGTCATTTAGAGTCTCACTCCAAGTCTCTAAAATATGAATTATCTCAGAGGAGATGGGCAAAATATTGGAAATGGATTGGATTTGGGCTCCACAGCACATGGAGAATTGGATCTTTGGCCCCTTATTTAAATGTGTCCCTTAAAATGGGGATTTTGAGAATTTCAGTTGATTTTCCCTCTTTCTCTCGTGATCGAGGTAGGAGTAGAGATTTCTAAATAATCTTGACTCTTCCTCCTGGTTTGTTGGTTTGGGTTTTTTTCCCCCAATCAATTGATTTACTCGGAGCTGCTGTCCTAAAGGCTAATGAGGCAGCACAGAGATTTATGGATGATATTTCCCTTGCTCTGATGGGACTCTTTTACTGCCTAATTAACTCAGTATCAAAGCATCCCAGCCCTCCTGAAATCTGAGCCACCAAGCATCCACTTCTTGTTGATTTTCCACCCAGGACTTGTGAAAACTCAGTCTTGGCTTCCCTGATTCCCTTGGAATGAAGCAGGAGACCACCAGCACCACTGGCTCTGGGACTGGCCTTTGTTTGCAAAGATTTGGGGTTTTCCATATAAAACATCAACTTATTTGGTGCAGAGCTGAGGGGATGTGTGAAAAGCAGGATTTATTTGTGTGGCTGGGGCATTTTTGGTCGAGCCTGCATCTCCTTTGAGACAGATTGTCGGGGCAAGGCTGAGCCAAACATAAACAGCTCTGGGGAGCCGGAAATTCCTCCAGTCCCAAGAAAAGAAGAATATTTGTGGAAAAGCTGGACAGCCTCGTGCTGGATGTAAACCCAGCCATCTCCGGGACAGCACGAGCATCTCCACGAGGTTTGTTTTGAAACAGAAGCCACCCCGAAATGTGAGAGGAGCTCATGGCTTGGCTTTTCTGCTGGAATGCAGAGGGAGAGGATTCAGGGGACCCTCAGACAGAGAGGCCTCGGGTCTTTGAAGCTGATACTGTAATTAAGGCCATATTTATATAAAAGTAAACATTTGGGATGAGAGCTCAGCGCTTCCCCTTTTCCTGCTGCTGCTGGGTGAAGCTGCGCTGCTTTGGTTTTTGTTCCTGAGCTTGGCCATTTCCAGCTCTGTCTGCAGCAGCTCAGGGTGAGGGGACACCACTGATGCCCACAAAAGGAGCTGTTCTGTGGTCTCAGCATCACTCCTGACAAATCCCACACTGGGGGGCTTGGGAAGAGGCTCCTGAGAGGCCAGGATTGGGATCATTCTCACAAATGCAGTGTAGGGGGTGGTTTGCTGCTGCAATCGTTGTGTAAAATGCTCCAGAGACACATCTGGGAATGGATTCTGCCCCAGACCCTTTGCTGCAGGGGAAGGGCAGAGAGGAGCTCAGTGCTGGGGAGAGATTTGGGGCTGTGGTCTCACAGATCCCAATCCCATATTCCAGCAGCCCCCTCTGCTCCTGGTTCTGGAAGATTTTCTGCCCCTCAGTTTCTGGAAATCAGGGAATCTGCTCTTGCCTGCAGCCCTGCCCGGCTGGGATTCTGCTTGGACACCTCCAGCCCTGTTTGAGCTGCTCTGGAAGTGCTCCAGATGTGCTCCCCTCCTGATCGGCAGAGAGTGCAGCCAAAAAAGCTCCTCTGAAAGCACCATTTGCTGCCTTTCCCTTCCAGGGGTTCTGTGTTTTCATCTCCTCTCTCTGCCGCAGAGAGAGAAGCACTTAGAGAAGGAGTCTGGCTCTCCTCAGCACAGAAAGAGGAGAAAACCTCTAAATATCCCTAAAAAATAATTTACCTGGGCGTGGCTCTTCAGCTGAGAGAGCACAGCACTGATGGACCAGCGTGCAGAGGAACTGGGGAGTTATAATTACATATATTATACAGAAATGCAAATTTCCAGGAGTTCTGTGGATTTGCAGCCAGCCTGGGCTAAATCCTCTCAGTGTCTGTGTGAGAAGCTGCAAAAGCTCCTCTTTCTGGGCCATTTTTCACAGAGTGGCTTTGGGAGAAAGATTCTTCCTGCCTGTTGATGTGACCTTCAAAAGAACAGAGGGAATGGGAGGCTTGGGCAAGGGCTGAAATGTCTCATTTCGTGAAAGACACAAGGAGACTTGGATTGATTGATGTATAATTCCCCGAGGGGAGAGAATTTTATTAGAGGAAATGACTGCCAAAAAAATCTTGAAATAATTAATATCAGCACTTGCAGTTTTTAAGTGCTGCACGAGAGAGAGAAAATGAGGAGAATTTATAATCCAGAGCACAGGAGCTGAATTCAGGGGCTGTGTGTTTTATCTGAGGTATTGAACAAGCTGATGGAGGAGCAGATATTTCACAGCTTCAATTAGCACAGATTACTTTATTACTTTCTCCCAGACAGTAATTATTTGGGTGATGAGGAAGCCTTGCAGATTTTTTAATTTTCCCCGTGCATATGGGATGGAGTGCAACAATGAACTGGAGTGACAGGAAGTCAGATCCCTCCAGAGCTTCATCCCTCTGAAGGGATGGATGGCTGGAGGAAACACTTCTGACACTTAACAGCATGCAAGTGTCACAGACGTCTGATCAGGGAAATTAGCAGTGTTTATTTGCAAACAGCAAGGCAGCATTTGAACATCCCCTGCACGGGTGTGCTTGGAGAGCAAGCGGGTGAGAATTTGGAAAAGGATCTGGCACGAGTTGGAGGATTCATAAATCTTTTCTGGGTGCTCAAACTGCCTCATTTCAGTCCCTCAAATGGGGAATTTAAACTGGGAGTGTTTCAGGGTCCTTTAACGGGCTCATTTATCTTCTGAGAAAGGCAGGAATGTTCTGGGCTCTGGAGCTGGCCCCGTGCTTCCCCTTTCCCTGGAAAACTCGGCTCTTGTGCTGGGGAGTTCCAGGTTCACCATCCCAAATCCACTCAAATCGTCCAGGGGGC
Source organism: Petroica traversi (assembly GCA_025920805.1). Lineage (NCBI taxonomy): Eukaryota > Metazoa > Chordata > Aves > Passeriformes > Petroicidae > Petroica > Petroica traversi. Next base: position 315,681 of record JAHLSL010000122.1, on the reverse strand, counting down.
AGCTCCCAGAGCACAGGCGGTGGCTGCTTTTAAGGATTAATTTAATTTAAAATCTATTTCCTCTGCATGAGGGCAGCCTCACGATTCTCCTGCCTTTGCCAGCCAAAATGAGAAGAACGGCTCTGTTTGTCTGCCACACATGTTGCACATTTCATGCTTAGGAAGGACCTAAATAGTTGCAGTAATTATTGGGAGCTTCCTTGTGCTGCCACAGCTGTGGAGAAATGCTGTGGACATATTTCATAATATCTGCACTGACAGCCAGCCACGAGCCCTGGGATTCTGAGCTCTGAAATCTGCCTGGGGGGGTGAAATCTGCCTGGGGGGGTGAAATCTTTGCATTTTCTGCAGGGAAAAGACCCCACATTTTGTCTGGCACTGTCTGTCTGTCCCTCCCAACAGAGAGGCGATTCCAGGCCAGGGCTCCTTTCCCTTTCTGCAGTCTGGAACTTAGGAGAGAGAGGGACAGCGTGCACTGAGGGGAGTCCTGGCCTCTTTTGGGGACAAACCCCACAGATCTGGGGACAAACCCCAGTGATTTGGAGAGCTGCTCTGACCCCTGATCCCACTGATTTGAGGCTGAGCTGTCCCCTGTTCCCACCCCAAGGATGTGCCCGGGTCCCACTGGTTTGAGGCTGAACTGACCCCTGGTCCCATTGGGATGAGGCTGAACTGACCCCTGGTCCCATTGGGATGAGGTTGAACTGACCCCTGGTCCCACTGATCCGGGACTGAGCTGGCCCTGTCCCCACCCCAGGATGTCCCGGTCCCTCCTGCTCCTGGCACGCCCAGGCGGCAGCAGCAGGGCCAGTCCCTTTCCTGGCAGCAGGAGCAATTAAAGGACAAGCTCATTAGGATGCTCTCCTTCGGGGCCTTTGGGCAGAGCAAACAAACCCATCCGGGCAGTGGATGAAAGGCAGAGCCCTCAGTGTGCTCGGGACTCCTTTGCATCCCTTTGGGAGCTTTTCTCTTCCCTCCCTGCCACGGCACAATCGGGATTCAGCTGGGTTTAAGGAGCTCCTGCTGGGATATTGTCAGGGAATTCATAATCCCGTGTACTGCAGGGTGGTAATTGTTAATAATTGTTAATAATTGTTAATAATTGTTAATAATTGTTAATAATGGTTTCACACCCGGCTGGTCCTGGCCCCAGGGCTCACCCACAGGAAGAGTTTCTGGCCAAAACCCAAGAAAGAACTTTTTGCTTAATTCCCTTATCCCTGCCCAGCCCTGCAGAAGGAAGGAAAGCGGGAGAATATCAAGTTTTATCATTTATTTTGTTATTAACACCGCCCTGCCAGGGGTGGGAAATGATTTAAATGGAAGTGCCAGAGGAGAGCGAGCTGCTGGACTGGGTTGGTGCCTCAGGGGGATTGTGCTCAGTTTGGCAGGTTCAGGGAGGGGATGGAAGGAGCTGCCCTGAGCTGTGTGGGGTCAGCTGAAACGATCTGAGGGAGCTTCTCCCAATCTGAATTTCTGACTCGAGCTCAGAAAGCCCCGCAGCAGCAGCAGCCTGATGCACAGAGCCAGCTGCAGTTTAAAAGCAGCTTTTGGGGGATGTTTTCAGCAGTTCCTTGCTTTTTTCCCCTGTTTTTGAAGTGGAGTTTGGCTGACTCTGTGGCCAGGGCAAAAATCAGTTGTGTTTGTGCTCTGATATCTTTTGTGGGGGAGAAAACTGCCGGGGAAAACTGGAATAAACCGAAGCCAAATAGGGCTTTTTAAAAATCTGAACGATTTCCAGTTCTTTTCCATGGAAATTTGTGATGGACCAAAGGTTTTTTCTGTCAATTATCCCCTGTTTTCTTGGGGAAAGTGGCTGAGGAAAGACAGGACTTGATGGAATAAGAGGCATCACAAGAAGTGCCAAGAACCCACTCTGGCCCTGCCCAATTCCCCGTGCTGAGGTTTCATTTTGCTCTGGTCCCAACCCATAAAAGTGTGATTAGGCAGCCTGGCTTCCAAGCTGCCACCGAGCAGATGTGCCCATTGTAAAACCCCATTGCTGCCGTTTATTGCTCTGCTTTTTGTTCCCTTCCAGGCCTCTCCCCTGCCCAGCAGCCCAGAGCAAACACTGCCAGCACCCACCAGGGCTCAGCAGCCTTTCTTGGGGTACAAAAAAAGCAGATTTTATCTGCTGCTCTGGCCCCTGGCAGCTGTTTGCTCCATTCCTCCCCAATAAATGCAATTCCCCCGGGCAGAGGGGGTGATAAAGGTCTGATTCTGCACAGCCTTTGTGCTCAGCCTTATCAGCCCTGCCTAGGGATTGTTTTCCCAGCTCCCAGAGGTGGGACTTGCTCCTGGAGGGGCTGTGTGGAAGATGTTCCTTTTCTTTGCCCTCTGACCGTACAGTTTTGAACACAGAGAAAATAATTTAAAAAATAAAACCACTGAGAACTGTGTGTTCCTGTAGTAAAAATCAGCGTGGCTTCACAAACTTTGATAATTTACATGGTTTTTTTCCTCTGGTGTGTCTGATTTGTCTTTAATCCCTCAGCAAAATAAGGGGAAATTGCCATTTCTGGGCAGACATGGCCAACGATGCCACTATTTCGGGAAAATACTGAATTTGGGAATACTTTCAATGCTCCTGAAACTCCCTCACTTGGCAGGAGCACAGTGGGTTAAAAGGGAAAGAGTCACTGTGGATTGGGCTGCAAAACCCAAAAAAACTTGGTCATTATTTATCTCTATAATAATAATTAGGCCAAAATTCACAGTTTTATCCCTGTCCTGACCCTGACACCCATCAGAGCAGCTGAATTACCCCCCAAGCTCTGGACACCTCTCTCCAAGTGCTGCCCTTGGCTGTTTCCCCTTTGCCCCTGGTTTTAGGGGCCAGCCCAGGTGGGAGAGGGCAAGCAGGAGCCGTTTTGCGGCTTTTTGGTGTGGAGACCCACTCTAATTTTAGCTCTCTGCCTTTTAATTAAGGCTTTGAGCTGTTTTTTTCTCTGTCTCCCCTCTCTGTGGTCGTGTTTACCAGGAGGAAAATAAATAGGAGCTCTCCCAAGGCCAGCTCTCAAATTGTACCCTTAGAAAATGTTGGGTTTAAATTGCCTGTGGTCCTGAAGCTCTTCCCAAGGCCCTGCCTTGATCTCAGTTTAAGAGCAGCACTATAAATAAGTACAAATCTCTGAGTAATGTGGTTCTATTATGGAGCAGGAGCTCGAAAAAAATTGGCACAAAGGTGCTTTGCAGCCCAGAAATTCAAACTGCTGTGTCAAGCACACGAAAGCTGAAGCCTGCAAGAGGTAAAGCCAAATATATCCTAAAGCCTTACATTTAACCCACCCCATTGGGTGCCAGGAGGAATCATTTATTGCTGTAAATCACCAAAAGAGATGATGAATTGCCTGGTGAAATTATCACCCCAGCCATGGCACCCAAAGGTATTTCACCTCCTCTGCCCAGGATGGAAACAGCAGCACATTCTGGGTGTTCATCAGGCCCTCCATTAATCAGGGTAATTGTGGTTACAGTTAGAAATCAATTAATGCTCACCTTCAAATAAAGCAGCGCTCTCAGCTGCAGCAGGTGCCCACTGTGGGACTTTAAAGCCCTTTTTTTGCTCTCCACAGCACCCCAAGCTCTGCCTCGCTTTGCATCCAACAGGATTTATTTGTTGTATTTCCATTTGCCTTTTGAAAAGGTTTTCAAGGTTTCCCTGGGCAAAGGCTGCTCCCCCTTTCTGTGCCTGCCAACAGCTCTTGCTGCCCTGTGCCAGTGAGTTTGTGCCAGGCTGCACAGGCTGTGAGCAGAAAACAGAGCAAGGTTGGTGCAGGCAAAAAACCCCAGAGTTCTGGACCGTTTTTTCCACATGAAACTATTTTTTGGTGCATTCCCTTTCCAATCAAGCTCCCGGAAGCAAATCCAGATTAATTTTCCTATTTAGATCTGAGGAGCAAGCACTGCTTTTCTTCCTCTTCTAACAGCCCTCCTTCCAAACACTGCTTTGCCCAGCTCTGGGCGCTGCTGGTGGAGAATTCCCCTGGAGGAAACTTCTCCTCGTGGGCTCTGGGAAGAGGCAGCGAGCAGGAATTGCCCTCCAGCAGCACCAGCAGCTCCTGTCTCTGCCAAGGAGGCAGATGGAGGTGGGCTCTAATCAGGTCACTGCAGGAGAGGGGACCGAGACACTGGGAGGAGGCAAGGGCTGGGAAAGGCTGGCACGGCTATTTTTGATCCCTGAAAAGGAGAGATTAATTTAGATCAGCTGGGAAAACAGAAAAAAAATCTGTTTGGAAACAAAGGGGCCCAGTCCTGCCTGTTCTTCTGGGCTTCGTCATTAACGGCGCTGCTGGGAAGGGGAACAAACAGCTCCTGCATCATCACCCACAAAGTGCCCCGGACACGGGGCTTTGTTCCCGGCAGGAAGGGAAGGCACAGATTCCCTGGATGCTGGAGGGATGCAGGTGCTGATGCCGGGATGATTTTTGTCTTTTCTTTATACCCCTTTTACACAGTTCTGTGCATCCACAAGTATCAGCAGCACACTTGGAACCCTTCACTCAGTGCTCTGGGAGTGCCCTGCAGGCCCTGAGGCTGAAGAGCCCAGAGCTGCAGAGCCAGGGACACCAAACATTCTGCTGGCTCAGGAAGCCAAGGGCCCCTGGCAGGACAGATTCTGGAAAGTCGAGCTGAGCCCAGCCCAGCCCCAGCATTGGGCTCCCTTGTTGGATCTGGGCTGTGGAAAGTCTAGAACTGGTGTGTGTGACTGACGGGGGTGCATTTGCCACGCTGGCACCTGGGGGAAGTGGATGCATCAAACGGGATCCTGATTCAAATCCTGAGGGAAAGACCCCAAAACCCTCTGACTGTGTCTGGTTCCTTTTCTAACACCAGGAAAAGGCATCAGTCCCGCATGCCCAGTTAGGGGACACCAAAGTGGCGCTGCCAAGGTAAAAACGGTGCTGCTGAGGCACCCAAAAGCCACCGGTGACCTCCGCCCAGAATGGCAAAGTGTCCCAAATTGCGACTCCTGCGAGGGGATTTCTGTTGAGTTATTTTGAGGGAATTTGGGAAGCGAACCCTCTCCTGAAGAGCAATCCACCAGAAATGCTGCAAGCCAGGCTGGTGTGAACTGGTGAATAATCAGGGAGCTGTAAAATAGGTGAGAGAGGGAAAATCCTGAGTTTTGGCTCCCCCGGCAAATATTTGGAGTTGGGAGCATCCATGGAAGTGCAAAGGAAGAAGCTCCAAAGCAGCTGAAAGAGTTGCAGAAAATCGGGTGTCACGTTTTAGAGCTTAAATTGAGATTAATCCTGATCTTTGCAGTTGAGGGAGGTGAGGTTGGTGAAGCATCAGGTGGCAACAGTGCAAGCCCTTGGATCTCCTCATTCTCTTGCCCCTTTTCTCCCAAATTTGCAGATTTTACTTTTCTGACAGTGATTCAGGGAGCTGTGAGCTGGGTGAAAATCTGGATGAATGGAAACTGCTCAAAACAGGAGCTGAAATACAGAAGTGAAGTGAGGTTGGGTCTGGTCACGAGCCAATTTCAGGTGTTAATAGCCCATTACTCCATTCATCAGGCAAAGGTTGGTAATTTCTTTATTGCTGCAAGAATCCTAACACAAACACAGCAAATGGAGTGAAAACCTCATGGAAATGAAAACCTCACAGAAATGGAGTTAAAACCTTGCTGAAATGGTGTTAAAACCTCATGGAAATGAAGTGAAAGCTTCGTTTAGGACTCACATTTAATTCCTCCCCCTCTCTTTTCCCTGTCAGAGGCGAGAGAAGGAGGAGTTGATAACAGAGGGAGTTATTGAACCAACCTTTCCCCTCCTGAATTTGAGTTGAGCTCAGCCTCTGACCAAGAGCTCTGCAAATCAATTTGGGCTGCCAAGCTCAGCTCCGAGTGCAGCACCAGGGCAAACGGTGATGTCTCAGCACTGAGAAAAATCCTCCTTGGGTGGAGCAAAACAGAGAAAAAATCATTTATTCGTGAGTGCCAGAGCTGGGGAATAATCAGCTCCCCACAGCTGCTGGATGGGATGTGAGCAATTATACGAGTTCTGGAGAAAAATTGAATTTCCAGTATGATTTCCATCCTTCCTGTGAGGAGATCCATGGGATTTCTCAGAAATCCCAAATTTAGGGTTCATTCCTCCATTGGAAAATGACATTTGGTGCTGCTCAAATGTCCCTGTGCTGGGGCATCCACCCCTCTTCCTTTTGCTGCTGGATCATTCCAAATTTTCAGGTTTGATCCCTCTATTTGACACCTTTTGGGCGCACGAAAAGATGGATTTTGGCTGCTAAAGGCATCTCCTCATCCCCGATTTTGGAGCTGAGGTGTTTCCAGCCCTCTGGTGATGACAAATTGCTGCTTCTTGGGATCACCCTGATGGGATAAGGAAAGCCCTGGGGGACTCCAAACTTCCATTGCTTTTTAATGGGAGGAACTTTAATGGAAAGGCTGAAATGCTGCTGCTTTTTGTGGCTCCTCAGCGTTTCTGGAGCCATAAATCCTCCCCTCGCCCCTCTGTTATCACTGATGTATCAATTCTTTCTACTCCTGCGAGCACTTAAATTGAAATCAAATAAGGTTTAGGCTTTATGTATTTTTAACATAATGAAATTCGGCTTAAAGTTGTAGAAAAACAGCCCTTGGAATGGGGGTGAAGATAAATGAGAGCAGCAAGAGGGGAAATGCAGCTGCAAATCCGGGAGGGGGAGATTCCCAGTTTTTTGTGGGTCCCACCCTTATTTCAGATCATCCCCTTTCTCCTGTTAATTCTGCCTGGCTGAGTTTATTCTGGATTTTATCAGGTTTATCCCCTTGCACTCCATGTGCCCCCACTGCAACAGCAGAGGTGTGAGAAAATCCAGGAGATTTTAGGAAAATCCAGGTGGAAAATCTCACCTTTTGTACAAGGGGAAGGGCAAAAAAAAAAGGGTTTGGTTTCCTGATTTTTTTGTGGGTTTTCTTTGTTTTCTTTTTTTTTGTTTGTTTGTTTGTTTTGTTTTGTTTGGTTGGGGTTTTTTTGTGGTTTATTTTTTAATGCAAGGGGATGTTTGAATTTAAAGTGCAGAAATCTGAAGGAAAAGGGGAAAATCGAGGAGTGTGGGTGGATTTGGATGAACATTCCTGGCAGGGAACTGGACTGGAAGCCCCAAAGGCTCCTTCCCAATGGTTCCAACATTCCCTGCAGGGCGAGCAGACAGAACCTCACCAAGTGTCCAGGCCGAGGTGCTGCTGAGCCCAAATGAAACCATAAAACCCCCCAAAATCATCCTTTAAAAAAAAAGTAGCCAGGCAGAGATGCACAAGACATGGAAAATGGATTTTTTTCAGGGAATCTCTTGTTGGAGGGAAAACACTCAGGATAAAGCTCCTGTATTTTCTGTTCCAGTATTTTTATTGTTGCATAAAATGATCTCAGTCCTTAGGAGAAGCTCTGAGCTGATGAATATATAAAACATCAATAAAAAAATATATAAATAGATATAAATATATAAAATATAGATATATATTTATATATAAATATATAAATACAAATAATATTAATAAATACAAATACAAATAAGTATAGATAAATACACATGTATTCATAAATGTATAAAAATAGAAATATATTTTATATATAAACATATGAATATAAAGGAATACTAATAAAATGATATAAATACAGATATAAATTAATATATATATATAAACATAAAAATATATTTTTATATAAACATATGAATAAAAAGAAATACTAACAAAATGATATAAATATAGATACAAATACAAATAATATAGATATAGATATAGATATATAGATATAAACATATATATAATGTAAATAAAAATAAAATAAAACGTGAATATAATATAAATATAACGTTAATATAAATATGAAATATAGAAATATAGAAATCTATATGAGTAGAACACGTTGCCCATGGCTCGTTAGAGGAATTCCAGTTCCCATCCCTGCCAGCTGCCCTGTCCCATTGTCCCATTGTCCCATTGTCCCCGTGCCCGCCGTGCCCGCCCTGGCACTGGGGGGACTCATTCCTTTATTGTTCCTGATCATTTGGGGTTTTAATCAGCGGCAGCTGACACAAAACGCTCCCAGCGAGCCCTAATGGCTTCAATAACGCTGCAAACAAAGCTTTTCCCTCCGGAGAGGTCAGGACGGAGCCGCTGCTGCTGCAGCTCCAGCTCTGGGCTCAATAAAGTTCTCAGCAGCTCCGGGGTCACCGGGGGAGCCTGGGGATAAAACGGGGCCACTCTGAGATTCCTCAGCAGCCCCACACAGAAATCGTCCTTTAATGAAGGGAATTCAGCTCTTCTGTCACTGAAATCCTTTCCAAAGTGCTCCAAGGAGCTCCGGAGATTCGCTGGTTCATAAAAGCCACAGCAAGGCCAAGGCCGGGACTTGGAGCTGGGAAAGCAGTGGGGAAAATGAGAAATCGTAATAAAAACGTGGTGTAAACCAAGCTGAAAGGGTTTGTTTGCTCACAAAATGATTTTTTTCTTTGTTTGGGCATTCATTTTGTCTTAGACCAACAAATCTCAGGATCTATCACCCTTGAGGATTTGTAAGGTTGGCTGTGATATTTTTTTTCCCCAATAACTTTAATTGGTCCTTAGAATTTCTTGTTTCTTTCCCTGTAAAGAGCTGTGTGCCCTTTTGATTAAAAAAAGGAAGAGCTCGGTGGGGAAATCAGCGAAATCTTTTCCTTCCGAGCCCTCCTGGTGCTCCTAAATCTGATTTTAAGTGTCTTCAGCCAGGATCACGCAGGATCATTCGTCCATGTGTGAGAGTGCCAGTTGCCTCTAGAACCCTGTGGAGTGGCTAAATAAATTAAAAAGGGGAGGAAAAACCCCAGGAAAAATAGAAATACACAAATTTCCCAGGAACGTGGAGCAGGGAGGTTTCAGGGCAGGAATTTGCAGATTCCTCGGGAAGGAAATGTCAATTAAGGCGGGCATGGCATCGTTATCAGCGCTCCTGGGGGTCACTCACAGCCCAGCCCAGTGGTCCCAGCCCTGCCCGGCTGCCTTTGGGAGCAGCAATTGAGCAAATTAAATCCCCCTGGGAAGGGCCTGAGCTGTCAGGGGATGCAGGAATCCCTATGGGGCTGTTTGGGGAGAGAGCCCGGGCACAAGAGAGGGACGGACAGTGGGAAAGAGGGATGGACAGTGGGAAAGAGGAACCTCCTGCAGGGATCTGCCTCATTCCTCATCCTTCCAAAGCCTCGGGGCTGTTCCCTTCCCTGCCCTCCCAAAATATCCCACATTCCAAGCCCCACATACCATAACCCTTCTTGGATGGTCCAGAAGGAAAAAACCCTTCAGGATTTCAAGGACAAGGCTCAAGATTTCCAGGCCTGGAGCAGCCTGGGGTGGTGGGAGGTGTCCCTGCCCAAGGCAGGGGTGGAACGGGATGGGATTTAGGGTCCCTTCCACCCCAAACCATCCCAGACTCCACAATTCCCAAGCCTGCACTGAAATACATGGGAAACAGGGAGATGCAAATCCCCAGGGTGTGGCATAAATCCACCAACTTTAACCACCAAAAGGTGGCAGCTCAGCAGAGAGGAAACGACGGCTCCTCCAAAGCCACCGTGACCCTCGGAGCATCAGCCCTGGCAGGGAGCCAGGCCTGCACTTAGTGGATGGTTCTGGAAAAAAGAGGAGGCTGAGTGGCATTTTTCATATTAATATCTATTATTTCCTCATCCCCCAGCATGCGAAATTCAACTTTGCTGCAGCCACGCCAGTCCAGGCTTGTATTTCTATTTTCCAGCTGAGTTTTGGGATCATTTATTAAGCCAGAGACAATTAAATCTGGGCCTGGTGTAGTTGTTAATTATAAGGAAATAGGGATTTGTTTCAGCAATCCTACCATTGTGTTCTGCTTCTCTTTCCAACTCAGTTTTTTAATCAGATAGACACAGGAAATCGGGATGCTTGGAAGAACCACAGCATCCAAATTTCCAAGCCTGGTGCCTCTTTCCCTTTAAGCCCTAACCCAAAAGCTTTATTTTTATAAAATTGCTCTCACCCTGCGGTATCTCTTCACAGCTTCTGTTCCATTTGGCAACTCCAGCAGCTCATTAGGGCTTCTTGCTTTTATTTTGACTTGGGTAATGAGGGCCATAAAGAATTGCCAGTCTATATTGGTATTAATGAAAAGCAGAGAGCAGAGGGCAGAGCTGACAAATCCCGCTCTGTGAACGGGCTGAGAACGGAGCAGGAAAAACATCTCGGGCAGGATTCAGCTCTGAGCTCCCTCAGAAGCGCTTTCCCGGGGATGGGTACAAAATCAGCCCCAAAATCAGCCCCAAAATCAGCCCCAGAATCAGCCCCAAAATCAGCCCCAAAATCAGCCCCAGAATCAGCCACAGAATCAGCCCCAGAATCAGCCCCAAAATCAGCCCCAAAATCAGCCACAGAATCAGCCCCAGAATCAGCCCCAAAATCAGCCCCAGAATCAGCCACAGAATCAGCCCCAGAATCAGCCCCAAAATCAGCCCTGGGGGTTGATTTTCAGCAGATTTGGTGAAATCTCGAGGCGGCAGGGAAGCTGTTCCTGCCGTGCCAGGCTGGGTGTGAGCAGCAGCAGCAGGGAGAGCCCCGGCCCAGCCCGAGCAGATGGCTCAGCTCTCCCTGCTCCTCACACTCCCACCTTGATTCAGGGCTTCTCTTCCTGCGGGGTGAATTGGGGACAGGGAGGAAAATCCCTGTCCCTGAGTGTCCCCCGGGGCAGGACGGCTCCTGCTCACCTGGATCTGTCCCTGCTGCCCCCAAACCTCTGCTGGCCTCTCCTCACCTCCCAGCACGGGAATATTTCATGGATAATCCCATGGAATCAGCCCGAGTGCTCCGGTGAGGGCTGGATCTGCACGACTAAACCAGGCTTTGTTAGGACAGTGTCAAGGCTTTGCTGCCCTGAGCCCACTGTGAACCCAGGCTGGCGCTGCCCCACTTTGGTGTGAAAATTCAACATTTGCCGTTCCCGATGCTCTCAGTCCGGCCTGGCTCCAGACAGGGCTGACAGAGAGGGGGTTGAGATGGGAAATTTGGGGAAAATCCTTCCCTGGGAGTGTGGGGAGGCCCTGGAATGGATTTCCCAGAGCAGCTGGGGCTGCCCCACCCCGGCAGTGCCCCAGGACAGGGCTGGGGGCAGCCTGGGACAGCGGGAGGTGTCAGTGTCCCTTCCGTTCCTCGATCCTGGGAATGTCTGGGAAAAACCCTCCAGGAATTGGCTCGGAGCTCCGCGAGGGGAGCGGGAGTTGTTTCTGAGGCTGCTGCTGGATTTGGCTCCTGTCGGGAGAGCTTTGATCCCCAGCTCCTCTGAGAGCCCGGAGACCCGGCCAGGAGCTCTGAGCATCCTCCTGTTCCCATGGCAACGGGATGCCATCTCCATTGTCACCGGAGCCGTTCTAGGGACACCAGAGGGGCTGCTGAGGACACAGGGAGCTGCTGGCCCATCCCGGGAAACCCCAGGGATTTGGTGCTGCTGCTTCCCCGGAATCTGGGTCACCCTTCACCCTCTGCCCCATGGAATTTGAATGTGTGACACCTGCCCAGAGCTGCTGCATCACCTCAGCTCCTGGAATCCTGGAGTTTCATCTCCCGTTCCCTTCCCATTCCATCATTTTTTAAGCATTAAAACGCCCTGGGTGTGGAGCTGGTTACGATTCCTCTGAAAAAGCCTTCAAACCAACCCGACCTGGAAATGTGCTCAGCTCCCTCCTTCAGGGAAAATCCCCTGGGTGAATCCAGAGGTTTTTTCCTGGGTTTTTAACCCCTTCCTGCACAGCTTGGTGATGTTCTGCTGCTGCCAGGAAAGGCAGGAGAAAAGCAGAGAGAGGAGAGGCTGCTGAGCATCATCCCAGCCCTCAATCCCAGCTCGGGCTGTGCCAGGAATTCAGGATTTATTTTGGCCCCTCATTCAGCAGCTCCTGGAGTGTTTTCCTCCTGCTTTAACTCTTCCTCTCTGCTCCAATTCCCTCCTGGCTGGCATTAAATAGAGGCTGGGAACCTGCAGGAGGTGAAGGGGAGCTCTGGAGAATCCTTCCTTCTCCTAGGGATTTATCCCAGCAGGCAAAAATCCCAGAGGTTTGGCAGAGCTGTCAGGTTTTGGGGTGGTTTTTTTTTAGTTTTCAGGTGTTTTATAGGAAAAATCCCAATTTTGATGGGAAAAGGGGTGAGGGGGAAGGAACAGGAGAGGCCCTGGGACATCCCTTGTGTTTTTAGGGCACTCAGCTCCCTGTTCTGACAGAAATATTGGGATAAATCCCAGCCTCGGGATTCCTTTGTGTTCTCCAAGGAAAAATGGGGGGGGAAGAGGCTGGAACGTGAGCCAGAACAGCCCCAGGTTTGTCCTGGGCAAGGAGGATTTTCAGTGGGATCATCCCATGGAAAATGCCTTTATCCTTCCATCAGATGCTGGAATTGCAGGAGGGATTTGAGCAGCCTGAATTCTGCAGGGAACTGGAGCTCAAATGATCCTTCCTGGCCTTGAAAATGCAGGGATTTGCCCCAGCACAGAAAACAGAGGCTTTCCCTGATTTTTCAGGAGGGTTTTGTGTGGTCCTGGGACATTTTTTCTCCCCCAGTTCTTCTTTTCTGCTTGGCTCCATCCTCCCACCTGAATTCCCCTTTTGGAATCACTCCCAGGAAAACCAAGACTTTGGGCATGGTCCCTTCCTCCCCAGGAGCTTCTCTGTGCAGGGAGGGATTTTTACAGACCCTCTCCCCACCAGTTGATCTGATCAGCAGGGTTGTTTTTTTTTAAACCTTTTGTTGGCAAAAAAATTTCTTAATTTTCTCTGCATTTTCTGTCATCTCCAAAGGCAGGGCTGGTGCTACTGTCCCAGAATTGTAATAACTTATCTCTCCTTGTTGCCTTTGTGTCAGGTGTTATTGTTAATCCTTATCAGTCTGTTGAGGGGAGGAAATTAAAAGGTCTGAAGAGACTGGAACTCAGAAAAATTTGTAATATGGTCACAAGCAGAAGGGAAAAAAAATTGATTATGTGTAAGACTGAGAAGTCCATTTCAAACTGATTTATTTTCCTTATGGGAATGAGCAGAACAGAGGCCAAAAAAAATTAAAAATAAAGGAAACTCTCCCTTAATCCTCAAAAAGGGTGGGAAGAACCTCAGCACACCCAGCCAGGGCAATTCAGTGCAGCACGAAATTGCAGAGTTAAATACATTTAACTGGAGAGAAGTTGTTTGAAGTCACTGTGAATAAATAATGGATTTCAGTTTTCATAAACAACCCATTTTCCTTCTCAGAAAGCACCCAGAGCAAATGTTGCTCTGAAATTGTTTAATTACCCAGCCTTGCACTGAGTTATTTGTTCTGAACTTTGTGTCTTTCAGCATCTTCCCCTCTCAGATTAAATCTCATTTTCCCACTCAAATGCTGGGCTGTGAATGGAATCAGCACTTTCTCTCTTTAGAATGGCTTTTCTGCATTATTAAAAGTGGGGCTAAATTGGGGGAAAAAATGGGTTTTTCAGGAATCCTGGAGCTCGTTTGGCTTCTCTGTTTCTTGTTTTCAGAAATATTTTCCAGTGCAAGCACAAGGAGAGGGGTCCAGTCATTCTCCAAATGGAAAAGGAATTTTGCTCCAGTCCCACATCCGTGACCTTGTCCAGCTGCTCATAAAATGGGATTTATTCAACCCCATTCCATTGACCTGAAAGGTTAATTTTAACCAAACTGGCCAATTTACCTTAAATGGGATTCATTGGCACCCAAACAGGAATCAATAGGAAATCTCCATTACTGGGCTTGTAAAACCAGCACCGAAAATAGAAATAAATAGGAATGAGAAGAATCAAGAGAACAAAAGTCCCAAATCCAGAGCTGTGCCCGGAGCCGATTCTTTGGTGTTTAGGTCTCCATACCCTGCAGGTTTTGGTGTGGGTTTGTGACCAAATTCCCTCTCCTTGAAGTTCTTTTTGAGCAGAATTTCCTGCAGGGCTTTGGGGGAATCTGATCTCTGCCCAGGGAGGTGACTCTGCCTTTCCCCCTCTCTCCCTTCCCAGCAGGGGCCAGGGGTGCTGCTTGTGAGCTGGGCACGAATCTCATCCCAGAAATGAGATTTTTGGGGCTGTGTCAGTCCCTGCTCCTGGGGGAGGTTCCAGGTGGGCAGAACGTTGAGCTGCTCACTCAGCTCTCGTTCCTGGCACTGCAGAAATTCCCTGGATATCTCAGGGAAGCCCTTTAATCCCAGAACATCCCTCTCAGTCAGGGCTCGGGGCTGTTCCAGCCAGCTCTGTCTGGTAAAGCAGAAACAAAACATAAAATTAAATCCTCTTCCACCAAAATGTGCTAAAAGCTCTTTAACTTATTTTTTTTTCCATGGGGAAGGATATCTTTGAGCTGTCCCAAAGCTTCCAGACCCGGCCTCATTCCAGATACCCAATGGGATGGAAAATTCCCCAGCCTTTCAGAGAGCAGCCCAGAGCTGGGACAGGATCTGATCACTTTATATCAGCTGAAGATCTTGGCTCTTCGTGGCTGCAGCTTTGAGGGGTTTATTTTTCCACTGCTGGCTCCCAGACACTGCTCAGACAATGCTGAAACCAGGACATTCTATCCAAAAAATTCCTGTTTTCCAGCAGAGCAGGAAGCGAAAAGCACTTTGAGTGTGAAATAAAATATTAACATTTAAGCTAAAACTCACAGGGAAAAAAAAAATCTGAAAACTCCAAACAGCTTTAGGTGCAGATTCTTTTTTTTTCCCCTGAATTTGCAGGAAGTTCAGGGCTCTGTGTGTCTTGTAAAGTGAAAAGGAAAACAGCGAGAGCAGCTCAGGCTCTGTTGTGTTTGGGATGAGGATGTTTGGTCTGGGCTGCTGTGGGAAAGGCTTAGCCAGGCTGGGCTCAGGACTGGGCTCTGTCAGGGCAGCAGGAGCAGCTCTCAGAGCACTTTTCTCTGCCAGGCCCTCACTGAAATCTGATTTTTCACCCTGGTTCAAAGCGATGTTTCCCAGAGCAGGTTCCTGACTCAGCTGCAGGGGATCCCTGTGGGATTTGCTTTGGGATCCTTCCAGAGCTGGAAAACCCCACAGTCACAAATTTCCCCACCTCAGTGTCCTGCAGGCTGAAATCACCTCAAGGACCTGAGCACGATTCCAGGCTGCTGGGGTGAGGAAATTTGGATTTTTGTGCGACAACCAAAGGCTGAGCCTCCCTCCTACCTGAGCCCCTGCCTTGGGCTGAGACCCCGCGTTTGGGGCAGTGGAATTGAGGGGTTTTATCCCTGCCAGGGTCTTGTTGGGAGCTGCTGCAATAACTTGTATTTTCTGTAACTGCTGGGGGTGTTTGAAGGACCCTCAGGGGAGGGTGGGATGAGTGGGATTGGGCTCTGCTCCCAGGGAACAACAGGAAAAGGGGAAACTGCCCCAAATTGTGCCACTTTGTATTCCTGGGGAGCCTGGCAGGGAGCCCTGGCGCTTTCAGCTCCCTCTGTAAAACACAAGGAATGCTGAAGTGCAGATCCCACTGGAAATGTGGGCTTTTCCCTCTGGAAAGCTGTGTTTTCCTGCCACTCCCCACAGCTCCATTTGCACATCCCTGAATCCCCCGGTAACAAACTCCAAACCCTGCTCTCAATCGTTCCTCTGCTGCCATAAATCCGAGCCTAAAAACAGGACTGGAGGGTGTGAAAAAGCCACGTCAGGCAGCAAAACGGGCAGATAAAGGGGCTGAGGTGTTTGATCATTGCTCACGTGCTGCCAGAGCAAACAAACCTTTAAAAATAACTAAATGGGCAACGTGTCCTTTTCATCTGCTTTATCTTGTCTGCTCCGAGCTGGGAGATTCATAACTCGCTCTCCCAGGGCCTCGTAAATTGTTTCTATTATTCATGATTAAAGTCCGGAGCAGAAGGTTCTTGCATATATCAGCAGACACTTGTTAGAGACATCCTGGTGTTATTAAGACATAGATTCAGCCAAAGGTCGTTAGGAGAGCGTCCAAATGGAGAGATCACAGCACAGACAGAGGGGAAAAGCAGGGCTGAATGTAAAATAGGAGAGAGGAGGTGTCCCTGGGAGGCAGAGCAGGAAAAAAGGGGACGGGGGCAGTTTTGGGGCAGGGAAAAAGAGGGAAGACACCACTGTCCCTTCCTGGTAAAGATAACAGGGGGACAGGAGAAAATGAACCCTGAATATAAAATGGAATTGTCCGTGGGAAGCAGAGCAGGACAAAAAGGGGACAGGGACAGTTTTGGGGTATGGAAAAAGAGGGAAGAAGTTCAAGACATCACCGTGCCCTGCTGGTAAAGATCACAGGGGGAACAGGAGAAAATTAACACTGAATATAAAAAGGAAGTGTTGCTGGGAAGCAGAGCAGGACAAAAAGGGGACAGGGGGACAATTTTAGGGCAGGAGACAAGAGGGAGGAGGGGCAGCACATCCTGGCAAACATCCCAGGGGGAACAGGAGAAAATTAGGCCTGAATGTAAAATAGGAGTGGAAAGAGGAGCAGGATAAAAAGGGGGACAGGAGCACAGTTTTGGGGTACAGGAAAAGAGGGAGGAGGTGCAGAACATCCCCGTCCCCTCCTGCTGGAATTGAACCCCTAACACCTCCCCCAGTTTGTTCCAAGCATCTTTAAGCTGGGCATTATCAGGGCAAATTTTAAATTTTAAACCCACACTAGAGCTTTTCCCCGATGTTTAACACAACTCCCTGCATGCCTGGAGGGAACTCCAGATGTTCCAGAGGCTCAGGAGGCAGCTGGAGGCCTGGCTGATGTGGGGATGTGCTGCTGCTGGCCCAGATGGGCCCTCCCAGCTCTGCCAACCCCCTCCTCGGGCTGGAGGAGCTGGGAAAACAAAGTTATTGATTCATGGATGGAGCTTTAATTGGAACGGATCCACGGAGCAGGAATTGCTGCAGCTCCCTGGGCTCCCAGGAAGAGCCAGGCAGGTGCATTTGTCTCACACAATTTGGAGCTGTAGGAGGGGTCTGAAGGGGAAATAAAGGGTACTGAGAGATGAGGGGCAGATTTCCAAATTTGGGAGCAGATTCCTGCCTGCCAAGCCCCTCCTGTGTCTCTTGGGATGTGTTTCAGTGTCCCTGAATGTAGGATTGAACTCTGTGGGGTTTGGTTATGAGGGTAAAATAGGAACGAGAGATCTCTAAAGGTGGGTTTAGAGCATGGGAGTTTATTGTGAAAGAGCGTGGGTCTCAGAGGCTGCTGGGCTGCAAGACACAGCTCAGAGCAGCCAGAGAGAGAGAGAGAGCAAAAAGAGAGAGCAAAAAGAGAGCGATTTGCCGTTTACAATACAATAAATCATCTTCTCTGTTGAATATTCTAATTCTCTTTAACCAATCTGAAACAAGCTACAAACTCTACAATATTTGCATGCAACCTATAAGAATCATCACATTACCATACAGGGTTATATTTTAAACCTTAAAAAACTGCTTTGGGAATCTCTGCCAGGCAGGCAGGGTTTGCTCTGCCCTTTGGCCCTGCCTGGGCAGAGGGCATTGTTCTATCCAGAAGGAGGATTCCCTTCAGCAGCTCTGCCATTGTTTCTGAGTTACTCTGCAACTCAAACCTTGTCTGCATCTCAATTTCGATTCTACTTTCCATATTTCCAGCATCTTTTGCAAGGCAATCATATCTATAAGGCTTTCCTATTTCATCTTCCCCAACACCTGAAAAATAATTCCTGCCAGGTACAGCATGGAATGTTTGGTTGGCAAAGCACAGTGCAAAAACAACTCCTTGTGCCTTGTCTCAGACTGGAGTCAAACCAGACCCCACAAAAATACAAACTAATCATTTTTTTTCCAGTGGCAGAGCCCGTCCCTGCCTGTGCTGGGTGCTGTGCACACCGTGGGAACAGCCCCTGGCCCATGCCAGATTTCTGGAGGCGACTCCTCAGCCCCTGAAGTGCCCAGCCCGTCCCTTTGTGCCTGGGTAATGACATCTGACAGCAAAGAAATCTCTGCTGCAGGGGAGCTGCTGCCCTGGCAGCTCAGGAGGATTTTCCCTCCTCTGTGCCCTGCCAGGGGCCAGGACAATTCCCAGCTGATGTTCCCAGGTTTTAGAGCAGCACCAGGCTGGAGAAATTTGCTTTTTAATGACATTGAAGTGACCACCCTGATGTCACTTCTTAATGACAGGGCAGGTGTTTAATTAAAGGGTTTACCTGGCCTGGAAGCCCAGGAAGCCAAAAAGAGAGGAGTTGGGAGCAGAGTGACCCAGCCCAGGAGAAGTGCTCTTGAGGAGGTGGGATCTCAAACAGAACTTTATAATTTAAATTAAATTAAAAAATAAATAAATAAGAGAAAAAAAAAAGAAGAAAAAAAGAAAAAATGAAAAGGAAAGTATTCCCATTCCCTGTTAAAAAGACAACATCATTTTCTTTTCTGACTTTCTCCCTGCACTAAAGGCTGGTTTTGAGGTCCTGGTGGTGTTGGCTCGGGCGTTGTGGTGAGAATTGACAAACACCCCACTGACAACCAGCCATTGTCTATGGCCCCTTTGTAATGTGGTTTAACAAAACTGCCAGCAAGTCAGAATTAATGCAAATGAGTGCAAATTCACATATTCCAAAAGGATTAGAATATCATTAATGTGG
>JAHLSL010000122.1:268198-296726 GCA_025920805.1 Petroica traversi | reverse complement strand
TGGGATGGGATGGGATGGGATGGGATGGGATGGGATGGGATGGGATGGGATGGGATGGGCGGCTCATCCCTGGAACAGCACAAAGACATCCCCTGGGGCAGGCAGGGACCCAGGAAGGGATCCAGAAAGGGATCCAGACAGATTCAGATGGATTCAGATGGATCCAGATGGGTTCAGGTGGATCCAGACAGATTCAGGTGGATCCAGACAGATCCAGGTGGATTCAGATGGATCCAGATGATTTCAGGTGGATCCAGATGGATTCAGAAGGATTCAGATGGATCCAAATGAATCTAAATGGATCCAGACCCTGCAGCACTCCCCATTTCCATTTCTGACCCCAGCACAGAGCAGCTCAAATTGCAGAACCAGCCAAGCTGAGCCTCTGAACCTGCTCAGGGATGGTCAGACACCACCAGCATCAGTTCTGTGACGAATCTGATCCATCTCTGAATTTATTCCTTGTAATCAGCAATCTGTTTTCTCTAACTACAGCACCACTACGTGACCACTACATGATCTAATTAAATGCCACATATTAATGATCCCCTCCGTGGATTTGTGATCCTGTAATGAGCAGTGGAACGGCACCACAACTCTGCTTGGTTTGGCTGTGGCTTGGATTTTAACGTTATTTTCTCCATTTAATGGCCAAATAATTAATGATAAATCCGTGCATGACGCTGCTGTAAAATCCTTGATGAAAACTGCTCTGAGAAGGACATGGAGCTCAGCTGAGGTGCTAAAAATCCTAATTAATTCAGATCCTGCATGGATAATAGCCGAGAGGAGGCTGAGCTGGGATCTGGGCTCACTTTGCCAGCTCCAGGCTTCCTGTTTGCTGCCAAACTCACAAATCCAGAAGCTGGGGGATGGAGCAGCCCTGACACCTGAGAGCTGCAGTTTTTTTGCTGGAATGTCAGCTCTGAGATTCCCTGTGATCTGCTGCAAACCAGATTAAAGGCAGAGTTTGGAGACAGAGCTGGCTGCATCTTGAAACAACCCATAAATATTTATTTATGCACATCTGCTCTCCTGGGTGACTTACAAGGGGACTGTCCCCCTTCCCTTCTGATTCGTACAAGCCCCAGAAATTATAATTTTTTTGACCACTGCTTTTTTTTTTCAGAAGTGAATCCAGCACTTTGGTTTCAAGCCAGACGTGAGGGAAAGCTGGAGAATTGTTCAAGGAATAAATCAATGCTTTGGTTGGAACTTCATCTCAGGAAGGGAACAGACTTTCTCAGCCAGGGGTGAGCGAGGCTGATCCTGCCCTGGGGCAGGGAAGCTCCTCCAGCCCCTTCCTGCCCCAGTTCCCAGGAACCTGTCAAATGTTTGTTGAATTTTCTCAGCTGTTTGTGTGAAGTGAAAATCCCGGGGCTGAACCTTGCAAACAGAAAGTCCTCACACAGACGGCAGTGGTGACACCCGGGGAAAAACAAACCTGGGAATCTGCAGCCAGGAGGCAAATTCCGACAATTTCTGGGTTGGTTTTTTGTTTATTTCTTTTTTAACTTTGCAAAGTCTGGTGATTGGATTGATTTCAACCCCTCATTGCTGGTGGCTGATCCTGCTGTGTAAAACCTTCGCTGGGGACTCCTCGATGCTGCTTTGCCCTTTGAAACTGGGGTTCCAAAATGAGATTTGGAGCTGGGTTTGGGGTGCCAGATGGGCTCTGGTGCAGCCCGAGACACAAATGCTGAGCAGCACGAACTCAGAGGTTGCTCTGAGCTGGCTCCTCTCACTGAACCCAGGAAATCCCACAGGAAATTGTGCAGCTCCATTTGGGGTTCCCCAGCAGGGATGAGCACAGAGAACCAGATCGAATTTCCTCTCCCTTGTGGGCAGCTGAATTTCCAGCACGAAGGAGTTTGGGTGAGCAGAGAGTTTCCAGCATGAAGGAGTTTGGGTGAGCGTGCAGAGAATTGCTCAGACTGATCGGGATTTTGGGAAGGATCCCCCTGGAGAACCTCAGGCAGGGCAAAGCAGAAAGGGCCTGAACCTCCTCGAGGCTGCAGTGATTCTGAGGAGCTCGGGATGCTCAGGAATTGGAGCTTTGCTTTTTTGATCAGGTATTTTACACACACATGAATAAAACCAGCAGATAAACTGGGACAGTGAGCGCTGCCTTTGCTCTGCTTTGATCAGGGTGCAGCTCCTCCAGAGCTGCCCTGATTAAATCACAGCGAAAATAAATTGAAAGGGCTGCTGATTTGTGAGACTCCTTCAGGTGTTGAGGGGAGAGAAAACACATCCAAGGGAGCGGGAAGAGAGGCTTTACCATTTCAGTGCCGAGGAAAACTCCTGCAGACACCGAAATGAGGGGCAGGAACGGGAGCATCGCAGAGTTCGGGTGGCACAGAGCGAACCTGGCCAGGGAAACCCTGCAGAACCATCAGCACCACGTCCTGCACAGCCTGGGAAAGGCCATTTCCCCCTTCCCACACGGATCCCTCCTGGTGAGGGCTCCAGGAGCAGAGGAGAGGCTGCTCAGGGCTCTGCTCAGCACTGGCAGCTCTCCCCACCCGGGAACATTGAAATCCCCGCCTTGTTCACCCCAATTCCCCACCCGGGACAGGGAATGTTCAATTCCCAGCCACTAAAAGGGGATGATTGAGGTTCTCGAGTGGCTCAAAAGCTGCCTGGGAGGGCTGGAAGCCCTGGCAGGCCGGGAGGGGAGGGCAGGGGGGAGTTCATCCCCTCCCCAGCATTAATCACGGACACAAAATCAGAGTGCGTTTGCTGCTGAACACTGGGAGAGCACCGCGGTGGGGCCCGATTTAGAATTCCCAGATGGGAGTGAGAAAGGCTTGAGCAAAGTCCAAGGATGGAGAGCAAACCCCATTGTTTTTAGGGAAAAAGGGAGGGAGAAGGATCGGTTCAGAAAAGCCACAGGAGGAGACATTTCTGTCAGGTCTCCCTGCGATTTTCACCTCCTGTGAGGTTATGAAAGGTTTTAAATCCAGTGAGGGGAATTGGGAAGGAGAGAGAATCCTGAATCCAGAATCCAGAATCCAGAATCCAGAATCCAGAAGGGAGAAGCAGGCAGGAGCATCCCCGCAGCCTTTGGGGACAGCCCAGCCAGGGCTCTGTCAGTGTTTGTGTCCCTGAACTCCAGCAGGGCAGGACAAACCCTGCGAGCTCCTCAGGGATCTCAGAGGCTTCACAGGAGACTTTTCCTCTCTCCACGTGGCTGCTGGTGCTTAGATCCAGTTCCAGGGGGGATTTGCAGCCCCGGCCTGGCTCCTGTCCCATCACAGCCCCTTCCCAGGAGTGCCACCCAGCCTGGTCCTTTCAAACCCCTAAAACACCGAGCAGCAGCTCAGCCAGGCCACCCAGATTGGCAAAAAACACTTTTCCTGCCTTGGTCAATGTCCAGAAAACTTCGAAATATCAGAGGGATGTATAAAACAATATATAAATGGTATAAAACAATACACAAACGGTATAAAACAATATATAAATGGTACAAAACAATATATAAACGGTAGAAAATAATATATAAACCACTTCCTTTTCACTGTGCTGGCTCCTTTCCCCCTTTCTGACCCCGATTTGTTTGTGCCAGTCCAGGATGGACAAACAACACCAAATCTCTGTTTTTTTGGCTGCTGTGAAACGCAGGCAGAGCCTCAGCACCGAGATAAGCAGAGATCTCACTGCAAGAGGCAGGAGACCTTCAGAGGATGTTGCCTCTGGGGAAATTTGTTCAGCAAGAGGCTTTATTTTTAATGTGAAACCGAGGAACAAAACACAGAATTGAAGCTTTTTGGTAAACCTTGCACGGGGCCCAGAGCCCAGCTCTCTCTTTTCGCAGCCTTTTCACAGCCTGCTATTATTCATGCCCCAGATTTGCTTTTTCTCAATGGGTTTCCTGAGATAAAAATGAGCATTCTGAAAGAAAGGAAAAAAAATTGATAAAAAAAAATACATTTCTGCTTTGTAACCAAGCAGGCTCCCTCAGAAGTCTCTTTTTTTAAAAAAAATGGGCAGCACATTTCAGGTGCACAGCTGAATTTCCTGACTCCCAAAGCTGCTTGTCAGAATTATCAAGGCAATGGTAGCAGTTGCAGTAATTTGATGATTAGACAAGCATGCAAAAATCTCCGTGTTTCCTTCCCCTTCTGGAAACAGTTGCACCTGATCCTTTCATTGCTGCATTTGCTGAACTTGCGCTGGGGTTCAGGGCCCTGAGCAGAGCAGCAGGAGCTGCTCAAGTTTCCTCCAGCACCAGAAAAGCAAAACGTGAGGAAAAGCTGCCTTTGAAAGGAGGCCACGCCTGGATTGCACCAGTGGCTGAAAGGGGAAGAAACTCGGACAAAAACCCCATCTGGGAGCTGTTCTGACTGGATTTTCAGTTCAGCCTGGATTTTCAGGCAGCCTTGCTCGCATTTCTTCCTTCCTGCCTTGACCCCAGCACAAAACTTGGCAGCTCCGTTTGTGAAGCCTGGAGCTTGGAAAGCTCCTGAATGAAACCAAGATGTTCCAGCAGCGAGGAAAGGACCAGGCTGGGGTTCTGGAGGGGCTGAGGGTGAACACGTGAAAAACGAGGTGCAGCCTCCTGTTAAAATGGAAAGGTTTAATAAAAGACAATAAGAGACAAAATAGAGCAAAAGTTGACCACGGCCAAGACGCTGGGTGCCCTTGGCACTGAGCCAGAGCACCCTGCTATGGTGAGAGAATTTCCTTATTTCCATTTCTCATTGCACAGCCCATTGCACATTCCCAGACAATTGTGCACATCCCAACTTTCCCCAAACCATTTCCATGTCCCAGAACTCGTCAGTGGCTCCTCCTTGGCTCTGCCTTTCCAGAGCAGCTCAGGCTCTTTGGAGAGCTCAGGATCTCCTTTGTCCATCACTGCCAGCAGATGTTGGTGTTGGCAGAGCTGTCCTGTGCCCGCTGCTGTCACACCCGGGTTTATCCAGCTGAGCAGGGGTTATTGTGAGTCAGGCACAGTTTAACTCAGCTGGGTTGGTTATTTCTCAACTCTATCTAAGTTAGACCAAAGAAAAAAGCATTGGTGATCGTTATGTTTTTATAACAAGAGCCACTTCTATAAAAATTAACATTATATACATGATATTCATTCTGACACTTGTGAAAAGCCAATATTGTAACATGGATTTATTACAACTCCCGAGGAGGCAGCAGGAATTTCCACATTGCTCGGGAAAACACCCACACAGGGGCCACACACAAAATATCTCCTTTCATCCCCTCGGTGCTTCCAGCCCTGAGCAGCCCCCGCCCTCGAGCTGCCCAATTCTCCTCTCACTCCACGCCAGGCCTCGGCTTCTCCTCCTTACCAGCACTGAGAGCAGGGCTGAGGAGAGCAGGGGAATATTAAATTAGATGTTTTTTCAGTGTTTGTTCTGGGAGGACACACAAAGCTCTGTGCTGTGACATTTTGTGTGCCCTGCCCTGGTGTTTGGGCTCCCAGCACACCTGGACCTGCTCAGGGACCAAAATTTCTGCATCCAGCTCAGAAATCAGGCACCAGCCCTTGGGGGGAAAGCTCCAAACCCAGCAAAACTCAGCGTGGACAAGGACTGAGCCCAAATCCTGCCTGGGGAGAGCCCTGACCAAGGCTCAGAGCACCAAAGGGAGCCCAGACAGCACCAACCCCATCCCAGGAATATCAGGGAGGGCTCTGGCTTTGTTTTCCCACAGAATCTTTGGTTTCTCCACATTTGGTGCTTCTGCTGAGCAGAGATGTGGCCGTGGGCGATGCCAGGGTGATAATTGCTGGTGCCAGGGCTCAGCACAAACATTCTGCTGAGCACCAGGAGAGATGGAAATCCGGAGAATGTGTTTACCAGACACAGCCCCGCTCACAGCTCCTCCTGTTGCCATGGCTACTACACTTGTCTGACAATATTCGGAGGAAAATGTTCACATTGATTTTTTTTCCTCCCCTCCCTTCCTCCTCCTTGTTTTCCCTCTGAAATACAATGTGATACCTGGGAATTAAATGAATCCCTGGGCTAACTGCAGTTGTGTTTCCAGCACGGTGCCCAGGGATGGATTTTTCCCCTTTGGATTCACCCAGAGCATTCCCCCAAATTCCCTCTTTGCCCCTTAACCCTTTCCATGTGCTTTCCATGGGCAGGTTCACTCCAGCTGCAGGGACAGAAGGATTCTCCAGGGATTGATGGTTTCTGTGTGTGCTGGAAGGGGGGCCAGGTTTATTTAAGGGCAGAATTTCCGAGCAGTGATGTTTCGCTGCTGCTGGAGGAGTGTGGGTGCTCTCATTTCCCATTCTGACTCCATTCCAACCAACTCACATAGAATTCAATTTAGAGAGCAGTGTTGAGGTGAATTTCCCCTGCTGTAAGGACAAATATAATCCCAGGAAATGGAGCTTGCCCCTCTGGCCTGGTTAATGCAACGCCCACGTCTCTGATGGCCCAGGCGAGGAGGGTCCCACTTTTGCAGCCACTTTTCCATCCCTGGGCACACCTAATGCACTTTGAAGCAGCCTGAGAAGTGATTTAAGCCACGCTGGTGCAAAATCCCTCAGGTGAGAGGCACTGGAGCCTCAGGAAGGATGGAGAGGGACTTTTCACGGGGATGGGCAGTGACAGGAATGGCTCCGAAGGGACACAGAGGAGGTTTAGGGGGATATTGGGAAAAACCCTTCCCTGTGGGAGGGGAAAGAATCCAAGAGGAAGCTTAGCAATTCCTCCACTTAAATTAAAACCAATCTTTCCTTCCCTCATTGGAACCTGGAAATCCTGAAAGCTCCCAGCACTGAGCAGTGAGGAGGGAAACTTGGAGAGAGCCAAAGGCTCCCAATCCATCCCATCAGCACCCCCTGGAAAATTCAAAAATAACATTTGTACATCCCTGGTCCTGTCCCTAAATCAGGAGTTTCCTCTTTGTAGCTCATCCTGGAATGGGGCTGAGGGATATTAAAGAGCCCCAGAGCTGAGGATGGGGTTGCTCAGCAATCCTGCAGGATTGGGAATCACTGCTCAGCTCAGAGGAATGAAATGTTCCTGTCACTGACTGGCACAGAACTTCTGAAGCAGCACTTCATTGTTCCATTTAAACCTGAAACATTTAGGTACAAACACCTGAAAAATCCCAGGCTTTCTTTTTTTTTTTTCCTTTTTTCTTTTTTTTTTTTTAATTTATATTTTATTTTCTTTCTATTTTAATTTTTTTTATTCTTTAACACTTTCTCCCTCAGTTAATTCCTTCCATGCTGAAAACTGAGGCAGCAACACAAGATTGCAAAGGTAACAATGTGGTTTTTTACCTTTGCTGGCTGCTGCAGCAAATTAAAATCACCTAATGGTGCAAATCCCCTGCCTTGAGGCTGAATGAAGCCACGGAGCCCGCGAGGGGCGTTTTTGGTGTTCGATCCAATTATCCGAGCCAGGGATGGCTCAGGGAGAGGGAGGGATGGTGCCAGGCTCTGTCACGGGCTGGTCACACGCGAGGGCTGAGCCTTTCAAGGGGAGGTGTCTCAGGTTCCACTGCAAAATGGGATTGAGGTGACAGGGCTGAAGGCTGGGGGTGAATTTGCCATTCCCCCAGCCCAACCAAGGGAAAATGAGGGGCAGG
This sequence comes from Petroica traversi, assembly GCA_025920805.1. Taxonomy (NCBI): domain Eukaryota; kingdom Metazoa; phylum Chordata; class Aves; order Passeriformes; family Petroicidae; genus Petroica; species Petroica traversi. The sequence goes on along the minus strand of JAHLSL010000122.1, from coordinate 289,154 downwards.
GGTGCTCCAGGACTTGGGAAAGCTCCGCAGGCTCAGCCCTCCCTGGGCAGCTGCTGGCGAGCAGGGGCAGCTGCTGGGCTCCAGGACTGATTTATTTCTCCTCTCGGGGAGGCTCCCAGGGAAGCCCTGGGCTGGAGGGGAGGCTGCTGGCCCCGGTGACAAGTGACATGATGGAGAAAATTGCCCTGTCAGGCCTGATTAGGGCCAGCATTTCCCTCCCTGGCCGAGAGGAGCCAGCCTGAGCTGGGGCTGGGAATCACCTGGAGCTGGTGGTCCTGGGCTGGCTGGGGGCGTTTGGGACACCCAGGGGAGGCTGCGGGGATTTTCAGGCACATTTTCATGCTTGACCTGCTCCTCACCCTCCCTTTGCCAGGAGACACAGGGGAACAATGAGCTCCTTTCTGAGCCACGGTGCCTGGATATTTTTGGCCGCTCCCAAGGGATGAGATCACGGAGGGAACTCGGGGAAAACAATTCCTTTTCCCCTAATTAGAAACTGTCAGCACCTCTCGCTCTCCCTGATCCATCCAAAAGCTTTTGCTGGCTCTTGCAAAGGGCCCTTCCCAAAGGCTTGGTTTTAGAGAGGCTCTGTCACTCTTTTGGGTGGCTCTGAGGGCATCTCCTCCCTGTCCATCAGCCCCTGATGCCTCCACACACTCTTCCCTCTATTAAACAGCAAGAACTTCAGAAAAAGTTCCAATTCCTACCCTAAAACCTGGTCCCAACCTCGCCTAGGAAGCCTTTTTATACCAATGAACTGACATCCCCTCTGACAGGGACCATAGGCAGCTGCCACCCTGATGATTCCCAGCACAGAGATCTCCTTTGACAGGTTTTGGATTCCTCATTTCCTCACATGAGTTGTTTCCCTGGGCCTGGAGCGAGGTTCTGTCCCGAGGAGGAGGAAGGTCTGGCAGCAGAGGTGTGAACAGTCCTGGGCTCTGTGCTTGGACGTCCTCGTGGTTCCTCCACCTCCGGGGGGAAGGAGGGAATATTCCTGCTGTCCAATTTCCTTGGGAATGCCCATTGTTCTTCCAAAGAATTTTAACTCAGTTTATCACAGCCTTCTTGTCAGAGCTGATGGAGAACCTGACCGGGATCAAAGGAGAGGGAAATAGGCATTTCCCAAATTTTCTCTTTAGCCCCCTTTTCCCCATTCCCTGGGCCCTCTCACCTGACCTGCAAATGAATTTGTCAGAGAGCAGGCCCTGGCTCCTGTGAAGATGTGAACACCTCAATTTTGACAGAGAGCCCATCCCAATCCCCTCCCACCCGAGCAGGTGCCACAGCCACGCTGGTTGGGCACCCTCCCAGCAGGGCTGGTTTGCCACCAGATCCCACTGGGAATTTTAGCTGCAGTTTGCACTGTGAAGGGAGCAGCAGGACAGGGAAAAGGGGGATGAGAGGAGAGCTGGGATGGTTTCCCAGGAGTGTGCAGGAATCCTGATCCCTCTGTCCCCAGAGAGACCCCAAAGGCTGCAGAGAACCTGAGCAGCTGGAAAATGTTCTATTCTCAAAATCCAGCTGCCACTGAGACTCCTGGGTTTGCCTTCCCTCCCTTGCCTTTGGATCTCCTCTCCTTCAGCTGCAGAACCCTGCAGGAAAAACTCCCTGATTCCTGTGGAAAGGAATAATCCCCACCCCAGAGCAGATTGAAAAGGATCTTTAGTGTCTGGAAGTGACAGGAACAGCCCTCACCAGCAGCAGAGGATGCTCCTCCAGGAAGGCCAGCAGCAGCCTGAACGTTGTATTTTCATGGCGAAAAGTGGACTTTAAAAGCACAGATTGCCCAGGGAAGGGACATTTGCATGGATATTTTTCCTTCTGGCTGATATCACATCTCCCTGCCTGGGAAATGAAGCGAGGGGGGTTTTTTGCATGCTCTGCATGGCCGAGGTAATGGGAGATGTTGAGCTCTGAGTGGAGATAGCAGAATCCATCGGGCACGTGAGAAATTGCCTCTCCTCTCCTGCAGCCACAATCACTGCCCAGAAATGGAGAGCAGGGGCTGCTTGGGGAAATCATCTCCGGGAAAAGAAAACAGCGTTTAAAACAGCCGGCCTGGAGGAGTGGGGAATTCATCTGCAGAACAGGAGGAAATCCAGATTAATATTGAAAGGAATAAGGAATTTGTCTTCACAAACAAAACTGTGGGTCTTGCCAGTGGATAAAATCAGCACTGAGAGATAAAAGAAACAATGGGGGGATTCCACTGATTGATGAATGGAACGAGGGAAATTTGCATTTACAGACAAACCCAAAGGTCTGCAGATACATAAAACTGAATATTGAGAAATGAGAGGAACATTGAGAAGATCCATAAATTCCATAAGGAATTGCACTGAGTGACACAAGGGAAGGACAAAAGGGGGGGAATTACACCTTAGAGGGGTCTCAGGTATTGGGTGTTTTTGGAAAGTCTGAGCCTCTCCAATCCCTCAGCCCGTGGGGAAAGAGAGAGGGACAGGCAGGAAATTGGGATAAAAAGGAGGCTGCGTCCTCCAAAAATCTGAGAGACCCCATGGGAAATGCCCCATGGCCTCTCCCTTGATTGGAATAAAGTTCCAGGACTCCTCTGTCTCCGTTTTGGACAGAAACCCCTGCTGTTTGGGATTGATTTTCCTCACAATATTTAGCAGAAGCAACAAACTCTTAACACATTTCCCCCCTGAACGTTCTTTTCTCCACCTTATTGTTCTTTTCCTTTAGCTCAGCTTGAATGCTTGGGAAACAACTCAGGTGATTCTTTGCACCTAAAGCAGTGCTAAGAGGGCTTTTTGGTGCTGCTGTTATTTCATGTACAGCTGACAGAGCACATTGTCCTCTTGGTGCAGGACTCCTTCCAGATAATTGGGATTTTTTTTTTTTTTTTTTAAGGAGCCATTATGGAATTTCTCATTCACATCCTGTAATTTCTGAAGGTTTCAGCTCTTCTCGCCCTTCTAAGGTTGGGTTGTTTTTTTTAAAATGGGTTTTTAGCCACTTTGGAATTTTGGTTTTCATTTCAATATGGTTTTAATTAAAGCAAAGATGTTAATGGCACACAGAATGTTCATTAAAACAACAGCAACGCTCCCCCAGTGACTCACTTAAAGCACATCAGGTTGTGCCTTTATGCAGAAATCTGCTGGATGTGGTGCTTTCCCATTTAATCTCCTCACAACCTGGAATCGGAATTCCAAACAAAAATTTCGAAATGGCTAAAACCCCATGAAATTTGACTTTCCCCCCTTCCCTTGGCTGGCAAAGCCCTTTACGTGGGAGGAAAACAGGCCAATAATTGGGAATTCTGCCTCCCGATGTGATTGCCCAGTGCTCTCTAAACCTGCAAGGGAATTCCGAGGAAATTGGAATCAATATCCCACCACACCTGCTGCCATTGGGGGCTGCCCAGCTTTATTCTCTCGCTGAATTCTCCTTTCCTTGCACCGATAACACATTAATATATTCCTGTGTACGAAACAGCTCTTAATAATTACGTCAACCCTTAATTTGCTGCGGCTCAATTAGCGCAGCAGCTCATTGACATTGTTAAGGTTAATGACTGCGAGATCCAGGGGCAGCACACACTGCAAATCACGCTGATTGTGCCAATTGCCGCGGCAAACAGGGGAACAATCGGCAAAGTGTTATTTAGCGACACTCAGGCAACGACTTCCAACAGCCAAACCTCCTGGGAGAGCTGCGGAGTCCCTGGGTGCTGCTCTGGGAGGTCCTGGCAGGGAAATTTGGGCTTGGAGAGTCTTTCCTAAATCCTGGGGAGTTTCTCCTTGTGCTGGAGGAGCCAGGTTTAGGATCCAGTTCTGGTGGGCTGGTAAAAAGTAGGAAATTTTCTCGCCCCAATGGTCTGGCTGGACTTCAGCCCCTCCACAAAGATTTCCTAGAGGGAAAACCCCTTGGATCGTTGTCCCAGCAGAAGTTTGACCCTTTGCTCTGGACATGGCTTTGAACATTTCTGCTTTTCCTCCTCCAGGGCTGGGGCCAGGCAGGGCCTCTCCTCCCCTGCCTGCTCACCCAGCAAAGGAGCGATGCTTTAATGGATGTGCAGAAGTGACTCCTCAAATGGGTCTTAATCACATGGGCTAATTAGAGGCTGTGTTTGTTAATCAGATGTGAATAGCAGGCTGATTTCTCCATTTAGATAAACGTCTGCTGCAAAACCTCTTGGCAGATGGGCCAATGTTTGCTCCCCCCAGCCTAAGTGGGCATTTCAGCAGGTTGCAAACATCGTTTCAGAGCTAATTAGGGACAAATGAAAACAGCAATTCTGGTGTCCAGCACGGGGCCCAAACACTCCCGTGGTGGGAGGCAGGGAGGGGTTTTGTGCTGGAATGTGCGTTTGGAATTCCCAGATCCTCCTTGGTGTCGCTGCCATGGATTGGGCTGAGCTGATGCACAGGAGTGCTCAGAAATCTCTCTCTATAAAATCTCTATATTTATAACAAAATAAACCAGGCTGGGATTTACAGGCTGGTAAGAACTGAGTTAAAACTTAACTAAGTTCAATTTTTGGTGATGCCCTGTGCAGGGCCAGGGGCTGGACTTGGGTGATCTCTGTGGGTCCCTTCCAGCTGTGATTCCATGGTTCCAAATAAAACCAAAACCTTGAGGGAGCAGCCGCAGTTGATCTTGTGTCTAACCCAACTTTAATCCAAATTTATGATGCCCTCAAGTCCTGAAACTGAGGAAAACAGGTGAATTGAGCCTGAATGAGGCTCTGTGGTTCTTTACCTTCTGCCAGCTCTGCCCTCCTCATCACCCCATGGATCTCCCTCCAGGGAGGCTCTGCCTGGGGCTTCACCTCCCTCCCTCCCTCCAGTCAACAGCCAAAGCTAAAATGAGAATTTCCAGTGCGTTTGGCTTCCCTTGCACTCTCCAGAATTACCCTGAAGAGTATTTAAATATCTCTCCTAATAATTACAGCGAGTTCCCAGCTCCCCACACTCCGGCAGCTGCTGTGCCACTGGAAGTGATCCTGCTTTTATCCTGCCTACCTATGGATTACAAATAGATCTTATTAACTGCTCCAAGCTGACACATCTATTGGAATGAAGGGGCTCGTTTCTTCCCAGGCAGCAGAACAATCTTCCTGTTATGCTAATAAATACAGGAATTTGCATAAATCTAATCAGACGGGGAGGCTCAGACGGAGCCCGGCGCTCCTGGGTGCCTGGGAGAGCTGCTCCTGCCGGGGAACTGGGGGGAAATGGTCACCACCAGTTGGAACTGGGCAGGGACTGGGAGAGGAGGAGGTGGGAGGTGCCTTTTGGTCAATCCAGCCGGGTTTCCAGGGGATTGAGCAGAGCCCTCCATCCTGGGTTTCCCAGCCTGCTGTATTATGCATTGTGTACATTAAACGTCGTGTTAGAGATAAGGAAAGGCAATTTGCTGCGAGCTCTGATTGTGCTGGGCCGTCCCTTGGGGTGAATAATGAACCCTGGAGTGGCAAATGCAGCCGCCCAAACCCTGGCCCTGGCAGGTGCTGGAGCTGTGGGTGCTGGGAACATCCCCAGCCTCACAAACCCCTTTTTGCCCTTTCCCTCCAACCCCAGCTGGGCAAATAAACCAACAAAAACCCTGCAGATTTGGAGAGAGAAGCTGCTCAAATGCTGGCACTACTCGTGGTGCCCCTGCCCTTGGGTCGGGTTTTGTGCCTTGGGCAGCTCTGTACCAGATTGGGCTGAAATTGGGGGTTTTGGGGGGCAGAAAGGGGAAGTTTCTGCGGCCTCCTCCCTTTCTGAGCTCGTTCAGTGCTGGAGAGAAGCAGCTCCTTTCTCCCTGTTATTAATGACAAACATGTCTATCCCTGCTTTACCCTCCAGCAGTCCTCGTTTGCTTTTGGAGGGCAGGAAGAGCTGCATCCCCTTTTTCTCCCACGTGCAGCAGATGTTTCCTTCCTGCGGAAGCCTCTCCTGGACCGGACCCCGGGATGAGCAGGGGAGGCTCACTCAGCTGCAGAGGCAGCCAGGACGCAGCTTCAAGGCAAAACCAGAGCACCCTCCATGCAGGATGAGCCTTAAACCACATCTCCCTCCTGTTTTAGCTTCGATCCCATCTGGATTCCTGGCTGGAAGTGCTGCTGAGCCCGGCCCTTGGCAGGGAGGAGCACGGGGCTGGTGCCAGGCGAGTGCAGCTCTGCAGGCACAGCAGCCTGGCAGCTTTGATTTATTCACATGGAAAACACTTCCCGTGCAGCTCTGAAAGCTCCAGGAGCAAAACATCGCTGGGGCAGGGGCTGGGGACTCTTCTGAAAAGGTGAGGATGCTCCCAGAGTGGGAGAATTTGTCGTGGAAGTGGCAGGAATTGCACCTGAGGCACCAAGGTGCTCACCCAGGGCAGGGACATTTTCCACTAAATCCGAGTGCTCAGAGCTCCATCCAGCCCGGCCCTGGACACTGCAGGGATCCAGGGGCAGCCACGGCCTCCCTGGGATCCTCACCCCCCTCACGGGGAAGGAAAGAGCTGGAAAATCACTTTTCCATCACGTTCTCTGGAGGTGCCCCTGCCTGAGGGATTGCCTTCAGCTCATGGTCGTGTTTAAGCAGCAGAGTCCTCTGCCCCCGATGTGTTGGAAAACAGAGTAAAAAACCTCAATTCGAGACTTTATAAAAGGGGAGGATGGTTTAATTCTCATACAGAATTTAAGCACATTGCTGCACCTGCTCCTTGTGCTTATAAAGCAAAATATTCCACCCTCGGGGAAGGATCCCTGTGAGCAGCACAGAGCTTGGGCTGCACTGATTTGGTTTGCTGGGGCTTTTTGGCCAAATTTTGGAATCTTAAAATCCTTTAATTCCCCAGTACAACCCTTCCCAGTAGCAGTTATGGGTCAGACAACACGAGCAGCTTTGATGTGGGTGAAATAAAACCAATCCTGGCCCCCATTTCCCTGCAGGATTCACCCCACAGCCACAGGTGATTTATCCCTGCAATGAAAACTCCAAATTTCCCATTTGGAGCAGCTCAAAGAGGCTCCCAGAACATTTGGCTGGGAATTAATGCAGGAAAAGGACCTGCAGCCACTTCAGCAGGGCAGGACCCTCAGAGGAACAGGGAGGTTTTTCCTGAGAATGTTCAATGTCGCCTTAAATTAGGCCATAAAAAGTAAGTGCTTTTTAAAAGCAATCTTGCACTGTAAGGTCTGCATTGTCAGAGCTTCCTGGTGATTTAAAGGTTCTCCTTCCTCCTGGCTCCTGCAAAAAAAATCCACCAAGAGGGAGCTTGGCTGCTGTGAAAAACACCCCGGCCTGTAAATCTAGAGGAAAAGCTCTATATAAATATATCTATATATAAATATATATATAAAAAAGTGATAAACATCTATAACCCAGAGCCCATAAAACCAGGAGTCTGACAGCAGAGCTGGGAAGCACTGCCAAGGGAAGAAGAAACCTGGGGTTTTTTGGGTTAGGGATGTAAAGGTGGCTGCTGCTTTGATGTTTTTCCACGGTGTTTCTTGTAGTATTTGCTTTTTTTCGGAGGCTCACACAGGCTGTGATGAACAAGAGAAAATCCCACAGCACTGAAGTGGCTCATTTGTCATAAAGCTGCTTTTTTTTTGCCTCATTTTTCGGTTTCATTATTTGAGCCACCCTTGCTGGGTTTCCAGCATTTCCTGAGCTTTTTATTTTCTGTATTTTCTGTATTTTGTGGGAGAGATGGTGCTGCTGGATGGGACTTTGGGCTGGGCTGGGTCTGTTCTCCTTTTGCTGCTCACCCACATCCCCACATGAGCCTCCTTCCCATTGCTTGACTGCAAATTAGTTTCCTTTGGTGATGGGGCTTTATTCAAACCAATTTTAATGAGAATAATACATTTTATTTTATTATATTTTATTCCATTTCGTTTTATATTTTATTTTATGTTATTTTATTTAATATTTTCTCTTATTTACCACTGGCTGCAGTGAGAGCTGCCCTGCATGGCCAGCACCTCTCTGCCAGTGTCCCTTACAGAGTTTTTTTACCCCCTGAACCCCTCTGTCATTAGTCCACCCCTGGCCTTCAACTTCAATCAGCTTTTGCCTCTCTGGGTCAGTTTTTTTTGGCTCCCTGGCAGGTCCTGGGATTCCCAGGGGATGGGAAGGGGCTGCTCCGTGGGGCTCAGCCCAGCCGAGGGTTAAGAAAACAAAGTGGGGAGGAATTAGTGAGGGGCAGCAGGGCCTGGCCTTTCCCAGAGCCTCCTGAAAAGCCCTTTCAGAGCCATTTAATGTCCCCTGTCAGGGCTGCAGGGGCTGACCCAGGGACAGATCCCTGCCAGCCCTGCTGGGTGCTCTGGGTCACCTTAGGGGGCTGGGATTTGCTGAAAGTCTGCACATGGACAAAAAAAATAAATATATAAAGCGGGGGGGAAACCAATCATCTTGGTAAATAACACTGCCTTCCCCATCAGGTTAACAGAGAGGGACAGGACCCAAGCCCAGCTCCAAAAGCTGCTCCTAATTTCTGGTGACATCTGGAGCCAGCACCGGGCTGAGGAGGGGCTGTGGAGCAGGGACAGCCACGGGCAGGGACAGCAGAGCCACTCCCATGTCCCCAGTTTGGGTCCTGCCTTTAGTGGTGACAGTGGCAGCTGAGCCTCTCTGCCCTGCCCAGCACCAGGGGCTCTCCTGCCTTTCAGTGCCAACTCTGTGCTAAACCAGGGCACCTGGAAGGGCTGGCAGGAAATCTGCAGATTAATGAAATGTTTTCAAAGTTTGGTTGTGTTATCTCCCATCCCTCTGCCGAGGGTTCTGCACTGGGAGCACCCCCAAAATGGGCTGAACTGGCAAAAGCCTGGTAGAAAATGCCCAAAATTCATCCCTGGAATTCAGAGAGGGAGAATTCCAGGTGCTGCTACTCCTCAGGGTGTCCTGGCTGCGAGCTGCCCTTGGTGCTGCTGAAACCCCTGAACTCGAAGGAAAATATTATTATTATTAGTAGTAGTAGTAGTAGTAATATTAGTATTAGTATTTGTATTTGTATTATTTGTATTATTATATTATTATAATATATTAATCTTTTCAAGGAATGGAGACAGAAAGTTCTGCTCCCTCTGGGTTTGGAAGAGTCCCCTGAGGAGGAACTCCAAGGCTTCATTCAACCCCTGGTGCTGAGCTCTGGGTGGAAAAAATCAAACTTTCCTGCCTGGGCTGCTGCAGCTCCAGAGATCAGGATGAGATAATTGTGCAGCTGAAGGCTCTGAGCGAGGTTCATGAAGCAAAAGGAGCATCCAAGCCCTGCTTGGAGAGAGGGACGGGGATGTGGGGACCCAGCTGCCCCTGGATCCTGCTCTGCTCCCACCAGGAGCTCAGGAAAACCACGGGGTTGAGAAATGATTTGGATGAGGTGGGCAGGAAGTCAGTGATTTGCATACAGAGCGCTGGGATAATGAAAAAGTCCAATTAAAAACATAAATCAGGTGCCTCATGGTTTAATCATGAGGCCTGGCAGGACTGGGTTGTCCCTTCCAACGGGAGGTGGCTCTGCAGAGGATGAATTCTGACACCCGGGACAAATCCACGCTGGGCTTTTCCTTTTCCTTCCCCACTCGGCTTTTGCAACACCTTCAATTGGAAGCAGCTCCTGTTTCCACACCAGGAATGAGTCCAAGGATGGTGTCAGTGGTTTGTGTTCGGAGCCAGATCTGCAATGTCTTCATTGCAAAACCTGCTCTTTTCCCAGGTTCCCAAATCTTTGTTTCTGGAGCTTTTAATTGGAGGTGAGCAAAGTAATGATCTGTCAGCCACGCAATCCTTGCTCTATTTGTCTTGCTAAAAGGGGAAAAAAACTGAATTAAAGGCGAAAAGAATGATCTCAGAGGTGTTTTCCAGGCTCAAGGATTCTGTGCTGCTGCTGGGTGTGCAGAGGGCCAGGGGTGGCCTGGGTGTCACAGCAGCTCAGGAGGGGCTGGACACTGAGGGACAGAGCAGGGACCAGTGAGTGCTGAGCTCTGTGGCTGCTCCAGAGAGCTCCACTCAGGGGGAAAAGCAATGATTTCAGCCAGGGAGGAGCCTTCTCCCCCAGCACGTCATGTAAATTCCTTTATCTGTATTATTTATTATCGTGTTACTGAGCATGGAAGGCACTCCAGCCCTGGGCTCTGGCAATTAGCACTAATGGCTGATTAGAGAGCAGGGCAGGGATCCTGAGGCACCGAGTGATGCTCTGCCTGCCAGGGCTGGGCCACCTTCTGCCCTCCTGAGCAGGCAGAGCCCTGCAAATCCAGCTGCATTTTCCTCCTGCTCCACCCCCGGGCACAGCTGGGCTGCAGGCAGCACTTATTTATTTATTTTACTGAATAAAGCTGATCCATGGTGCTTCCCTGGCAGCTCAGGCTCTGGCCGTGCTGAGCTCAGACAGAAATATCTGAATTTGGTACCCTGGGCAGAAGGGGCTGGGGAGAACCTGGGGAAGGGAAAGAGCTCCCACTGCAAACGCTTGGGGTGCCTTGGGAATTGTGCTGCCTTCCCTAATTCAGGAGGGAATTCAGCCCTGCTCTGCCAGGCAGAGGAACCCGGGCCATGCTCAGAGGTGCTCAGAGTCAGGAAGGGATGCCCAGGAAGTTCCTGAAAATGAGGAAAAGCTTCCCTGGGCAGGGTCGTGCACAGGAACAGAGGCAGAGAGGCTGAGGAGTTTCCCTCCCTGGGGATGTCCCAGAACCACCTGGAGGGAATTCCATGCTCTGGGATGACCCTGCTTGGACCTGGGCACCCACTGTGGTCCCTTCCAGCCTGGCCCAGCCTGGGATTGTGTGGAGGTGAAATTAATTTCATTTAATTTCCTAAGTACTCCCTTCTGCCCTCGCTGGGCCCCTGATGCTTCCTGCTGTCCCAGCAACCAGATGCCTTCAGGAGGGACCCAGCTGAGTGGGCAGGACCCAGTTAGAGGTGGGAAGGACCCAGCTGAGGTGGGATCAGTTCAGCAGAGCTGCTGCTCAGCGAGGGCTGTGCTGTTGTGCTGAGGGAACAGCAGCACCCACACCACGAGTGACAATTAAGGGCAATTTCAAGTCCCTGTTTCTCATCAGTGACTCTATTAAGGCTCCTAAATTAGGCTGAGATAATGAGGTAACATCTCCTCCGTCAGGGAAGGTGCTTTGTGCAGAGATGTACCAGGACATCCCTGCTGCTGTCACCACCCAGCAGCTCCCGCTCTGAGGGGCACCAGGGCCAGCTGAGCTTCCAGTTGTTTCCATCTGGGAACAACTTCTGCAGACCAGGCTCTTTCCCTCAGCTTTGTGTTGGATTTCTTGTATTTCCAAAAGCTTTTGTAGCTGAGGAAATCGCTGCAAAATGTGCCAGAGCCACCCTCTCCTCAGCAGCTCAGCTCTGTCAGGGAAACTCTCCATTCAGAGTGCCCAGGGTGAAGAAATGAATAGCAGCAGCCTGGAAGTGTTTGCTGCCTTGGCTGGCACAAAAAGGCTTTCCCTGCTCCTCTCTGACCCTCTGCTGCTCTCCCTGGAGTGAGAACTCCCTGCGTGGGAACTCTGAGCAGAGAATGGGACAAATGTGAGGCTCCAGGTCCTTCCTGGCCCAGGCTGGGGAGCTCCAGACAAACCCAGCTCGGTGCTGCCAGGCACCCTGGGCAAGCACCACTCACACATGGAGCAGGGTTTGTGCTGAGGGAGGATTTCCCTGACACATTCAGGGAAATGGGATTGCTTTAATTCCTGCTTTTCTGGGCAAACATCTTCATTTTGGGTGCAGCAGGACCCTGGGCAATGCTGGGGATGTCAAGCATTGAGGGTTTGGGTGTGAGAGGCTGAACACTTTGAACATCCATTAATTAATGCCTAATTAATGCCTCCTGCAGCGACTGCAGAGATGTCCTGGAGCTATCATGGAGCAGAATCCAAGGACAGGGTCTGGAATGGGAAATCCAAATCCCGATAAGAGCATTTCTTGGTTTAACCCCATTTCTATTTGATATTCCTGCACTGTTTTCAGCTTGTCAGGACAGCCCCAACTCCTTCACCTGCCACTGCAAAATCCCAAACTCCCGAGGTGACCCCGGGGAATGGTGATGTCCTTTTTCCACAAACAAGTGTATCTCATCCCCGCAGGGCCCAGGGCAATGCCCATCCTGCTTTTCTGGTGATAACACGGCTGCTTTCTCATAGCAAGCAATTTGGGAATTGCACAGATCATTTCATTTCCTTGCTGCTTTGTCCACGCCCCGCTCTTCTCTCTCACAAATACCCCTCTGTAGAGAAAACATAATGGCAAAGAGCCTCGGGAGAAAAGCAGAATATTCAGTGATTCAGGAATCCTCAGGGGATAGCTCTGCTTTTACTGCAGAGTCACCACCAGGAAAAATTGTAAATCACTTCTTCTCTGCCTTCCCCTCCATGCCTCGCTATTTAAAAATGTAATTAGATCTGCATGTTCCTCGGTTTTAATTTTCATTATGTGTCTGGAGCTGCGTTGTTAAGGTTGTTTGATGTCGGTTCCTAAGTGAAAATAACTCTGCTCCATCCTGAATATCCCCGCACTTGATTCCATTTTAGATCGGGGTAATGGATTATTTTAAAAATAATAATTACCAAGAAAAAGCTTTTGAAGATGCTTAATACATATTTTCCTAAGGATTTCTGGCTAGACTAAAGTTTTTCAGAACAAGGTGCCAGGGAATCACTTTTTAAATAACGACACCAATGAATGAAATAAAAGTAAAAACTAAGTCCTGTATCCCCTCCAGTCCCAGTCCAACCAGTCACTTCCCAGTTCCCACTGTGACCCAGCCCTCTCTGCATGCAGCAGGCACATCCAGCTGATTAATCAGGGAAATGCTTTATTGCTGTGAATGGGAGCTGCTCCCCCTGCTCATCTCCAGGAGTTTCCCCTCTGAAGCACATCCCTGATTTCCAGCCAGGAGAGGCCTATTAATAACTACTCGTTTAATGAGCTTTTCCCAACATCACCCAAGCAAGGTAAAAATGACTTCTCTCACCTCATGAGAACCCAAGGAATGTGAGGTGATTTGGGAGCTCAGAAAGGGGGTTTTACCCTGGGTTTTATCAGGAAGTTTTTGAGGGATCTGCTTTAAAAGAAGGGATGGAACAAAGGAGTAAAAATGAGCTGAAGAGATGCCTGTGCTGCTGGCAGTGGTGCAGGGCTCTGGTTTGCTTTGCTTTGCTTTGTTTGTTGATTTGTTTTCTCTGTAAACAAACAGTGAAACAGCAGCAGACACTCAGGGAGATGGATCTAAGCTGTGAGCTGGCACTGCTGTCCCAGCCTTGGCTTGGTCCCCAAGGGTCTCTTCTGCTCCCTCTTTTCTCACGCAAGGAGTGGAAACATTGCTCAGGCACTGGGAGCTTTTAGCACCACAGCAAACCCATTTACAACCTATTTTTCAGCCCTGTAGGAAAAAGACTACGTGACTCTGGTGTGGTCTTTCTGCAGGATTTGAAGTTTTGGGAGCATTTTAAGCACCAACAACTTCTCCAGGGCCAAGCTGTGCTTTGGAGAGGCCACAGCAAAGCTCATTTCTCATGTTCAGAGATTCAAACTCGTTTCTCTGCCTGATTATTTGGGTGCAAACCCTGCTCTGGTTTGCCCAGAGAGCTCTCTTAACCACTCATGTTTTAATGTTTTCCTCTGCATGATCGCTCTGCTGTTGCCTCAAATCTCTTCCTTGCTCTTCGATGCTCTTTATGGGCAAAGCTTTCCCTAAATCCTTGCAGGTTTCACAGCATGGGGACTTCTCTGAATAATCTCAAAGACAACTGTCAAAGATGCATCTGAGTGCCTCCCCTTGCCCTCTTTCCAGAGAATCATCTAAAGACCTTTTCCTCCTCAAAACCACGGCCTAGGAAACAGAAATGAGAGTTGCACGAGGTGTTATGGGGACAAAAAGTGAAGATTTTCAGTAAAACTTGACATGATGCTTCTAGTTTGGGTTTTTTATGCTCTGCAAAGATAAAATAATCAATTTCCACCTCCCAGCAATTCCCCTGGGACCCCCTGGCCAGGCTGGGCAGGGCAGGGAGGAGCCTGAGGTCCCTGTGCTGCTGCTCTGGGTTCGGTGCCCACTCCTATAACTCCCAGAGCTGTCTCCTGTCTCCCAGCATTAAATTTCTCATTATCTCCCTGCTTGGAGAGCAGGACTTTCAGGGCCAGGGCTGCTCGACTCAGATTTTGTCCAACAACTGATGAAAGAAGGCTTTGCTCTGCTTGGGGTTCTCTGGGTAATGAATTTGTGTGGAATTGGAGAGGAGCACTGGTAGAGAGGTTTAACTGAGATTGCATTAACTGAGGTAACACTTGATGAGCAGCAGCTCTGGGAAATCAATCCATGAACATTCAGGTGCAAAGGTGTGTTATCCCTAAAATTTTCACCTCCTCTTTATGGCAAGAAGGAAATGGGAGAGAGAAATTCCTTTTGGTTCAGGTGTCATTCTCAGTAATTGGAAATTGTTACTAAAGCATTTGCAGGGCTGCTTTTCTCCTTTTCCTAAGTGACAATTAACATGAAATATTTGATGGGTTTCTCTGCAGAATGACAGGCAGGAAGTTTCCAACTCCAGCCAGCCAAGGAACTTTCTTCTTCCCCCTCTGGCCATGTCACGGCAGCTGAATAATTCGCTGTGTCTTTTGTAATGATTCCTCCCTTGGTTTGTTCCTGCTCCTCTCTCACTCCCCCAGTAATGAAGGCAAGTTTTGTCCTTTTTTTTTCTTTTGAGATGAAAACAGTCAGGAACAGAGCTCAGCAAGAAAAATTCAAAGTTTTTTTTCCAAGCAAGGCCAAACCATGCAGAGCAAAACATTTTTCTCTCCCAAGGAACAATCCTTCAAGAGCCAGGTGCCTCCAGCTCCATAAATTTCGGTGTCAGCAGAGCAGTGACTTGTGAAAGATCAACTCCAAACCAGGTAGAGCAGTGAGGGACATGTAAATGCTGCTGCACTTTCCATTCATCTCTCACAGAAAGCCAAACAGAGCATTCTTTTTCCTGCCTGTGCTCCTGGAGAGCCCAGCAAGAAAGGGGCTCAAAAAAAGGGATCCCAGCTCAGCCTCGGGCGTTTCCAGCTCAGCTTTTCTCCTGGAGCACCCACAAAGCTCCTGCTTTGCATTAGGGAATGTCTGGGAATCATCAGTGCCCAGCAGAGACCCAAATCCTGCCTGGAATTCCTTGTTGTGAGGAATTCCTTCTCCTTGGCTTCTCCTGTTTCACATCCCAATGTTTTTCCCTGTGTCCCTCCCTGCTTGGGGGCCTTTCTGCCTGAACCTGCAGCATCCCAGAGTTTTTCCCTGGAGAAGCCAGTGAAGATGAGGTGTTGCCATGGGATGGTTGTGCCATCAGCTCCCAAAATTCAGCCTGGAGCCACAGGATTTTCCCCAAAACAAGGCCAGAGATGAGGGTGCTGCAAACAATACCCAGCAAAGGAGAAATCCTGATTTCTCAATGCTTCCCCCAGTTTTCCATACAAGGGCAGGAGATACCCCCAAAAGCAATTTTTTTTACGTATTTACCCTGTGCCTTTGTTTCAGTCCACCAAGCCCTGCTCCAGTTTATCGGCCTGATCTCAGCTGCAGCGGCTGCTGGCCAAGGCCTTATCATTTAATTTTGCTAACGTGCCTCATTGCTAATTCATAACCCCAGCTCTCTGACAAATTGAATTTGTGTAACACAGTAAACAAAGGGGCCTCTAACTGCACTTTCCTGTAATGGCCTGACCTTGTTGGGAACAGGCCCTGAGTGGAAGGGGCAGGCCTGGGGAAGGGCCCAGCCCGGTTCTTTTGTGGCCAAACCAAGAGGAATTTGCACCTGCTGCAATTATTTCTGATGATAATAATTACCTCCCAAGCTCTCTGCACGGAAATGGGGGAACCTCTCAGCACAAATGGCAGGTGAATGATTCTGAAAATGGGGAGGTTTGCACAGCCTGGGCTCAGAGGGGCTGAGCAAAACCAGGGCTTGTCCACAGCTCATGGAGATGAAACTGTGAGAAAATCAATCCCCAAACACCAGGGGTTTCTGTCCAAAAAGGAGCCAGAGGAGTCCTGGAACTTTATTCCAATCAAGGGAGAGGCCATGGGGCATTTCCCCTGGGGTCTCTCAGATTTTTGGAGGACGCAGCCTCCTTTTTACCCCAATTTCCTGCCTGTCCCTCTCTCTTTCCCCACGGGCTGAGGGATTGGAGAGGCTCAGACTGCCCAGAACACCCAATACCTGAGACCCCTCTAATGTAGAATTCCCCCCTTTTGTCCTTCCCTTGTGTCACTCAGTGCAATTCCTTATGGAATTTATGGATCTTCTCATTGTTCATTTCATCTTCCAATATTCAGTTTTATTTATCAGCAGACCTTTGGTTTGTCTGTAAATGCAAATTTCCTTTCATCAATCAGTGGAATCCCCCCCTTTGTTTCTTTTATCCACTGGCAAGACCCACAGTTTGTTTGTGAAGACAAGTTCCTTATTCCTTTCAAAACAAAAAATTTCAGAACCTCCCTGAGAAACCTCCCTGAGCTCCCCTCTGTCCATCTGTGCTCCTCCACAGCCATTTCTGCTGCTGCCCCGTTTATCTTCCCTCGCCAGCACGTTCTCCCCCTCCTCCCACGCTCAGGCTTTTCCTAATCCCTCTGTTTATTCTTTTTGTGTCCCTTGGGAGCAGCCTGGTGGTGGCTCAGCTCCTGGGACTGAACGGGAGTAGCTCCAGTGCCTTCCTGATTTAGCACCTGGAAGCAGGGCTGGCTCCAAGCCCACGGCAGCAGCTCCTGCTGGTGATGGATCTGGCAGCTGGGACCTCTGGATGCATTCCCCCACCCCACCCCCCCCTTCAAATTTTTCCACCCATTTCTGTCAAAAACCTGAGCGGCTCCCACCCTCTAAATGTAGATTATAGAGAAAAAGAGAGAGAGAGAAAATTCTTGTCACTCCTTTGCGTCCAAACATGGAATGCAGGGAGACAAAGTCTAATTTTAGAGTGCATCAGAGACAGCAGCATCTGAATAAACTCATTGCTGTCTCTCCAGCCCTCGGGGAGGCTCCGTGTGTACCTGCAAGCAGCTGATAATAAATAACATCGCAAGGTGGAAACAAAAATAAGCAGGAGATCCTTTTCTTTCTGTGCCCAGCACTCTCCCAAGGCAGTCCCGTTTCCAGGGGGTCTGGTGGCTGCAGGCAGTGCACAGTCGATGCTCTTGAAGTGATATTTAAAGAAGGAAAAACGCCTGTGGTGCCTGCAAATGGAAAGGGCAGGGTTTAGATGGCACATTCCTGCAGCAGATCAGCATCACAAATCGTGCTCCCCTCGGAAATTTCGCTCTCCTCGATTTTCTTCTCCATTTGAGGCTTTCATTTCAAAGCCTTACGGGCGGGGGGAAATAATCCTGACAATGGAGAAGAGATATTTAGCCTTCCTAAACACCTGAAAAACAAGGTTTTCCATCTGGGATTTACACATGGAATTTATAAATACATTTGGGGCTGAGCAGTTGAGACAAGGGGAGACTTTTTGACCCAGCCCTGGGAGGCAGCAGTGTCACTGTGCAGGCTGGAATAACTCCTTGGAATAACACCCAGCTGG
This sequence comes from Petroica traversi, assembly GCA_025920805.1. Lineage (NCBI taxonomy): Eukaryota > Metazoa > Chordata > Aves > Passeriformes > Petroicidae > Petroica > Petroica traversi. The sequence goes on along the minus strand of JAHLSL010000122.1, from coordinate 271,647 downwards.
GCTGAAAATCCAGAAGCATCCCAGGCAGAAAAAGGGAATATTTTTGTGGTGGAAGGCACTAACCTCTCAGATATTCACCTTTCTGAACATCCCTTCCAGAGCACAGCAAATAAATCCTCCAATTTCCAACGTTTCCCTATCATTTTCCCCCTAAATTGCCCAGAGCAGGAGCAGAGCAGCATTTTGGGATGCCATCAACATCCCCCCTGCCTCAAACCAGCCAGGAAGTTTTCAGGAACTGCCAGGGGAGCAGAAAACCTGGAAACAGCTTTTGTCTGAGGAGGCAGAACCTCTTCAGTGCATTGTTCGGTCTCCTCACCAGCCCATAATTACCTGCGTGAGCTGATGGAAACATCAAAGGCATCCAAATGGCACAGCCAGGCTTTCCCTGCTTCCAGAGGAGCTGTTAGCAGCACGTGAGCTCTGCAAACACAACCTGTGGGCAAACAAGAGGAAAAAAGGGGTCTTTTATCCACAATTCCTGGTCCAGCTCACAGAGATTCCAAGCAGACCCTTGCCCAGCTTTGAAGTTGTTCCCCCTGCTGTTGTTTCAGAGCCAAAGTGGGCTTGGAGTGGGCACAAAAATGTCTTGAAGGGTTCAGGCACTTCCCACAAATTCCGTTTTATGCTTCTCATGTGCCCTTAAGTTCCCATTCCTGTGAGGAAATGAATTATGCACAAAAATTTTCAGCGTTTCAGGAGGAAAATGATCCCCAGGTCTGACTCCTTGCTAATGTGTTGTCAGCACACAAAGGGGGATATTTAATGCCAGCACTGGCAGATTAACAAATTGCCTTGTCTGGTGTTCCAGGGGATGTCACAGGCCTGTCAGGGAAATGCTAAAACTTTTATCTTGAGCAGGAGCTGGAGGTGAGCTGGCCTTTGGATTACAGGGCAATTTAAGCCCAAAACACGTAGGGCAAGTGTTATTTTTTTTATGTTATGCCAGGTGACAGATCCAGAACCTCCACCGATCCCACCACCCAGCCCTGAGCATGGAAAACCACAGCAGCAGGAGCTGCCAGGGGATCACTCTGATTGCTGCAGCCAGGCACAGGTACTTTAAATCCCCTCGTCTGCCCCCCCAAATCCCTGTTTTTCCTGGCAAATGGGCTGACGTCAGCCCCTAATCAAATCTCCCCAGCACCCTGTGCAGCTGCTGGAGAGAAAAGGTCCCACCTAACCCAGTTACTCCTGAGAGTCCTGATGAAATTACCGATGGATCTTCCTGGAGGGACAGAGGGACAATTTGTCCTCCCCTGTGCTCTCTGGGCTTTGCAGAATCACCAGGCAGCAGGGCCAGGCTTTGGGGTGCCATCAGCCGGGTCCTGCTCTGGCACACAGCCCCAGCCTGGTCTGAGCTGCAGTGTAATTAACTGAGGGAAATCAGAACTGGCTGGACCATTCTCCCAGATTTTCTGCATCCTCTCAGGAAAATTCCCCCCTGAAGCTGCACCTCAGCTCTGAGCCAGAGAAGTCCAGGCCAGAGGCAGAATTTCCCTGCAGGAGGTGCCAGGGCAGGATCGGTGCCAGGAAGGACCAGGAAGCTCTTAAAATAGGTAGAAGTAATTCCTATTTTTGGACGTTTGAATAAATCTGTTTCTTTAAAGGGAATGGCAGCAGCTGGAGCTCTCTGACTGATCCATGTCTGTCATTCCTGGCAGGAGGATGAGCCACAGCCACCCTGGTGCCTGCCAGCCCCACAGCCCTGCCATCCTCACTGGTGTCACCTGGAACCACTGCAGTGCCTCGGTGACACAGGGAACAGTGACAGACTCAGTGTCACAGCAATTCTCCCTTCAGGAGAAGGATGCATGAGGTGGGATGGCTAATTTAAAGCAGAAATGGATGATTGCCTGTGTCATTACCCCCTCTGGATGACACTCGAAGAAGATGACATTTGAGTGAGGTTTTTGCTCTTAAAATAGGTAGAAGTAATTCCCATTTTTGGATGTTTGAATAAATCTGCTTCTTTAAAGGGCTCTGGCTGGGCAGAGCTGCTACACTGCTTCCCTCTGGCTGCTCCAGAGACTCCTGGGACTCTTAAAACACTCCCTGGAATGAGCTTGATTATCTTCAGCCGCTGGTGGAAAATCCTCGGCGTTGCTGAACTCTTGTTCCCAACAAGCTGGAAGGTTTATTTTCCATCAGGGGCCCCCGAGAAACAGGATCCTGTGAGTTAATAAACACCTCTGCTGCTCCAGCTCCGAGTCAAACGGATACAGATCAAAAAGTCAGAGGAGAACCCCACTCTCCTGGCCAGGAATTTCTCTCTTTTCTTTCAGTCCAAGGGCAGGGACACCTCCCACCATCCCAAACCCCGTCCAACCTGGCCCTGGACACTTCCAGGGATGGGGAAATTCCCATGCTGGGATTTGGCAGCTTCCCTGAGCCAACTCTGATTTTTCTGCCTTTAGTGAAACAAAGCACAGGCAGCAGGACAGGAATAGGTTGCTGGAAATGCCTTTGGGAAGATGCTGTTACAGATCTGCTTCTCGGTGTTTTCTTTTCCTGGAGAGCTCGTTCTAGGGAAGTGCTGAAACATCTCAGCCTGGTAGTTTAAATGCTCTTTAGATATTCTGAGGAATTAAAGAAAAAAAGTGCCCCTGGCGAGTCCAAGGAAGTTCTGCTGAGCATCAAGAACCAGAGGAAAACCCATTTTCTCATTTTCCATCTCCCCCAGAGGAGCAGGGCTGGGGCTGGTGGGAGCTGCTGGTGATGGCAGCATCCCAAGGCTGTGATTACAATTTGTCTCCATTGTGAACACTCCAGTTTAGGAATAACAACTTTCTTTAACTCCAGCTCTGTCCCTTTGGGTCTGCATTTAAAAACGCTCCAGAAAATCTTTGGAGCTTGAGATCCACCAGTCCGTTGCAGAAGGAGGGAACAGAGTGGGGTGAAACACACCCCAAACCTTTGCTGAAAACCTGGATTTTACATCACCCAGCACCAGCAGCATGGGGAAAGTTCAGCTAAAGCCAATAATTGAATTACCAGCCCTATGTGATGCTGTGTCTGCTCTCAGGAACACGAGGTTTCAGCCCTCCCAGCTCCTGGAGGCTCCTACAGGCATCGATTTGCTCTCGGGAGCAGCAGGAATTTTGCCACGTGGCTCTGAGAGCTGCCAGAGCTGGACACAGGAAATCAGGACTTCTGCAGCCTCGTTCTGCCTGGAGAAAGAGACAAATGGCTCGTGCTGCAGCCCTCAGTCTGCCTCCCCTTCCCCTGGGGCAATAAACACATCCTTCACTGATTGATCCCGGGAGGGGCTGCCGGCTGCCAATTCTCCTGGGCTTCCCTCTCTCCCCTTCACTCTGCTGCAAAAAAGCTTTGACTCCAAGTGAGAGCAGCCACCCAGGCCGTAAATACCCACTGGAACTCAGCTTGAACCTTCAGGCTGGTAGGAAAAGGAAAAGGAAAAGGAAAAGGAAAAGGAAAAGGAAAAGGAA
>JAHLSL010000122.1:225674-243791 GCA_025920805.1 Petroica traversi | reverse complement strand
GAGGGGACAGCAGCTCGAGGGGCAGCAGGGGTGGCAGGAGGGGACAGGAGGGGACAGGAGGGGACAGGAGGGGACAGCAGCTCGAGGGGCTGTGCGGATGCTGCTGAGGGCTCCGTGCAGGAATTTGGGGAGTTGGCTCAGCCCCTTCCCAGCCCGGCAGCACAGCAGGAGCTGTGCACAAGTGACAAGTGGGAGGCTTCCAAACCTCTCAGAGCTGCAGATTCAGAATGAGAACACTTTTTTTTCTCGTTTCCAGGAAAATCCGAAGGAGGTTTGTGGCCAAACCCCTCCTCCGTGGAGTCTGCTGTGTCCTGCCAGAGCCCGGGGCAGCACGTGGAGCGATGCTGGCAGAGCTCTGCTCGCCGGGACAGCTCCGTGCTGGGAGAGAAACAGAAAAACCCCCAGGGCCGGCTCAGGCTCCCCCGGGACAGGAATTCCGTGGGGAGCAGCGTTGTTTTCACATCTGCTGAGAGCCCCCAGGTAGCAGGGATGTGTCCCCGGCTGCCGCTGCTTGTTGTCACCAGCGGAGCCTTCCCGAGGGCAGGCACTGCCACTGCCTTGATTAAACCTGCTCTGGGCAGCTCCTTAACGAGGAGTTTAAAGCAGCAGCAATTACGAGCTCTTAATCCAGCCCAACGTGGGAGTGGAGCAGGGTTTGCTCTCAAAAATAGTGCTGCAAACTGGGCCACAAAGCGGGGAAAGGAGAATCCTGCAAGGAGCAAGGAGCCCAAGTGGGGGATGAGGATGTGAGGGAGCCGAGAGGGGAGCGAGGCCCAGCAGGAGCAGCTGCCTCGAATTTTCAGCTGCTGTGGGTCAGGAGAGTGCAGAGAGTGAACTGAAATCATCTGTCAACCCATAAATGACATTTGTCAAGCGGATAACCTGCCAAGGTCCGTGATGCTGCCAAAGAAAGGGTGGAATATTCACATGAAAGATGTAGAATTCACTCCTCGCGTCTCTTCCCTCCCCAGTTTTTGGCAGCCCAGTTTCTGTGCTGCCCTCCCACCTTTCTATCACAAATACAGGAAGAATCCGAAGTCACCCGTGGGCAGGATCCCTGTTCCCCAGGGATGTCTGACAGCAGCTGGGAGCTCTCACGAGGCTCGGAAGGCAGGAGGAATTATCCTCTCTGCAGTTTGTCCAGCTTCTCCTCAGAACTGAAAAATGAAGGCACAGGTGAATCTGCCAAACTTCAAACACTCCCAATCCCTCAGCAGGGACGCAGCTCTGAGCCAAGAGGAGAGGAGGAACTGCTCAGATTTCGAGGAAGAGAGGAGTTTGCCTTGTTTCACACACAGGGAGCAGTTCCTCGTGTTCACAGGGGGGAATGTGTGTCCTTCACAAAACAGAGCCTGCAACATTCACCAGTGGTCATTCCTGAGACAAGAGAGAAATCCAGAGCAGTTAAGGATGATTTTTGTATTTCAGATCTTTGGAAAGCCTCATTGCACTGATATCTAAACCCTCGAGCCCAGACATTCCCAGTTTTCCCTGCCTTGGGATGTGGCTGCATGGAAACCTCAGCTTGGCATCTGTAAAAGAAGTGTTTCATTTTATCTTGTGGATGTGTTACATTTTAATAGAGGAATGCAATCAAATAAAGAGAGAGGCAAAGGCAGTTGATATAAAAACTGAATTGATTGGTCTCTGCTGCAGCCACTCTGAGAAATAAGAGAAGGTCAATGCTCTTAAATCAGGAGGTCCTGGCAGAGACCTCCATCTAATCCCCTAAAAGGAGGGGGCTTCCCCATTCCTGGCTCAGAACAGAAGCCAAGCCCCAAATTTAATTCAGGATGGGCCCAAGCAGCGGCTGTGGTGCAGTTGCAGCCCTGGATATCAAATCTCTTAGGTTTTAATGCCTCAGAGGCCAATTCTGCTTCCTCTGCTGAATAAGAAAGTGAAAAACAAAGGAAGGGGGAGGCCACATCCTCCTCCAAATTCCCATCAAACATCAGCTATGAAGCACCTGCTCTGCTCCTTCTCCAAAGGCAGGAAATAGGCAATTTTACCCCTGGCCCCTACCTGGGCAGGAACCTGTAGGATGGAGCTTCAAACCAGGCAAGGTGAGAGCTGGGAAGGTAAAAAGTCACCTTCCTGTTCCACAATTATTTCCCGAGAGCTGAGTGTCAGCGAGGCCCCTGCTCGCTCTGCCTGCTCCGCTGCAGCTCCTTGTGCTCCACAGCACAGAAATCACTCAGAGCCACAATTAAATCCTCCCAGTCCCGCCGGGCCCGGGTCACAGCCTCTTCAGGAGCAAGGGAAGGCACTTGGAGCTCTTCTCTAACAAACTAAATTACACCGGGAAGTCACTGCGAATTATCACTGCTGTTATTATTTATTGCTTCCCGAGCGGATGAGGTGTGCATGACCTGAATGCTGCCAAACCCTCCCTGCACTGAGGGATGGGTTTCTGCAGGCCAGGACTCTCTGTGAGGAGGAATATATTAGAAAACACCAGTTTTATTGCCAGTCCTTTGTTGTTTTTCTCTCCCTCAATGGGTTCTGTGAGCTTTGCATTTATCCTGTGTGGGGAGAGGCAATTAAAGCACAGCCACGGAGAGGTGAGGGCTGATCCATAAAACTCAGCTAAGGAAAGGACAAGATGGATCTCCCTGCTGCTTCCTCGGGCAGGAGGGGAAGGGATGCTCTGGGCTCCTCAGCAGAAAATGCGATCTCTCAGCCAGCCAGGGGAGGGATGTGTGGGTGCACAGCAGGGGTTTGGGCCCAGAAAAAGCATTTCCAGCAGAAAACTCCTCAGAACTGCCCCAGACTGTCCCGGGGTTGAATTCCTTGTGCCCATCTCAGCTTGCAGGAGGCAGCCGGGCTGTTTTCCCATGGAAACTCAGACAAGGAAAACAAACCTTTATCAAATCAGCATCTCCGTCTGCAGACGAGAAACAGCCCAAGCCCCAAAGGTGTGGGGGAGTCATTTGTCAAGTATTTGAACCATTTAAGGCGTGGAGGATTAAGTGGGTCACCAGCACAAGGCTGAGCACTCCCAGCTCTCCATCTTCCCCTCGGATCTCCCTGCTGCTCTCTCAGGTGTTTCCCTGGCACTGCCTCTCCCAGCTCAGAAATGCCCATTATGGCACCTCCAGCTCCGGGAATATCATCCAGAGCTGCTCTCTGAGGGGGCACAGTGGGACACACCCGTTCCTCCGGGTTATTTCTGGGTTTATTTCTTGCCGAGGGAGAGCTGCTTTCCTTTGGTCCTTTGGAGCAGCAGCGTTTTCCTCACTCTGAGACCCTTCCACTGCAGCAGCTCAGTGTCAGCCCTCCCACCCCGTCAGGAGTGAGTGCAAACAGCTCTGCGTCCCCACATCACTGCCTGAGCTTTCCCCCAAGCCCTGCCGGTTTTCCTGCTCCAAAATACAGGAGCTTTTCATCTCCCGGTGCTGCTTGTCAGGTTTTGTGCTGCTGTCGCTGTGGCTGCAGCGCTCCCAGGGCTGTCTGTGATCCCCAGACAAACCTGAGACACAGACACACCTCAGCAGGGGCTGTCCCTGCCCCGAGCTCACCTGAGCCCACCTGAGCACACCTGAGCCCACCTGAAAACACCTGAGCCCACCTGAAAACACCTGAGCACACCTGAGCACACCTGAGCACACCTGAGCACACCTGCAGCTCCTGCTGCCTTCAGGTGTGTTCGCCCAGCACGCCAGGAAAGCAGCTCAGATGTGGCAGGGAAGAGGAGCTTCAGAGCTTGTTTGGCACAAACCCTCTGCTGGTGCCCTCAGAGGCTTTTCGGAGGCCTCCCGTGAGGACATCTGAGGGCTTCTTTGGCAGCTCTGGGGTGGCAGTGGGCTGGTGAGCACTCAGAGCAGAGCTGGCAGCAGTGGCACTGCCCTGATGCTGCAGGAGATGTTTTGGCTCAGCACTCCCAGCTCTGCCTCTGGAAAAGCACCCAGCTCCTCCGATTCCCCTCTCAGTGCCACGCACAGCTCCTTCCTGAGCCTGCAGGAGCCCGGGGTGTCCCGTGTCCCAAGGGGCTGTGACATGGGAAGCAGCTCTGAGCCTGCCTTTCTCCTGCCTGGGAACGCGGGCAGGGCTGGTGTCCCACTCGGCAGCCGGAGAGAAAAGGCACAGAAAGGAGATGGGATTTGCTCCAGGTCACACAGCAGAGCAGTGGCCAGGAACAGGAGCCAGCTCCCACTTCCCTTCCCAGAGCCCTGTGTCCCCCTGTCCCCCCTGTCCCCCCTGCTCCCTTTCATGGCCAGAGCGTGTTTGTTTTCATGGCCCCGCATTCCTCACCCACACGACATCGGATCCTCGCTGCCCTGCTGGGCCAGGTGGGTGGACAGCGAGGAGAAAATTGTCTTTTTCCCCCAAGCTTTTTCCAAGCTTCCCACTCGACTGAGAGAATTCCCCCGGGCTGTTCGTGACCCCGTGTCCCACTCGCCCTCCCTGGTTCAGGGAAAAGGGACCTGCAGAGCGTTTGGAGCCGAGCTGGCAGCCAGGAGATGCAGGGCACTGCCTGAAGGACACAGCGAGAGAAAAGGGACTGAAATGTGCTGATGAGAGGGAGGAGGAGGAGAAGTAGGCCCGTTCCCAGCAGGAGACACATCAGTGTCACAGTAACTCAGCCTGATGGCTGCTGCACAGCTCTGAGCTCCTCTGGCCCAGGTTTGAACTCTGCCAGGAAGGAGCTGCCAGCCTGCCTTGCTGGGCTCCGAGCTGCAGGTTTTATTTGGAAGTTCAGCACCTCCCTGCACCCCCAGGAGGGGATTGGGGTTGGTTTTAACAAAGGCAGGACCAGAGGATTCCAGAGGGCAGAGCCCCAGGAGCCACAGGCTGCAGGCAGGGCAAGGAAATGATGTTTGGAAGCAGAGGGGTAACAGAGCAGATTTGGCCCTTAAACTCTCAGTGTGTGAGTGAATACTCTTCAATTCCAGAATTAGGTCCTTTTAACAATATGAGATATTAGGGGAAAATCCTTCCCTGGGAGGGTGGGGAGGCCCTGGAATGGATTTCCCAGATATTCTGTGAATCCTGGCAGTGCCCAAGGCCGGGCTGGATGGGGTTTGGGGCACCCTGGGACAGTGGGAGCTGTCCCTGCCCATAGCAGGGGTTTGGAACTGGATTAGCTTTAAGGTCCTTTCCAACCCAACCCGTCCTCTGATTCCATGATAAAAGACCCTGCCTGGTTTCCTGTCAATATTTTCATCTCTCCTGCATGGATTGTGCAACTCTGGGGCTGGGTCACCCCCAGAGCCACCACAGCCCTGCAGGGCTGCCAGGCCACAGGCAGGGAGGAAACGCAGCCCAGCCCAGCTCAGGGGCTGTGGCAAGGAGGAATTCTGCTCTGGGGAGCCACGGATCGGCAGGAGAGCTGTGCCACGGCCACCTCTGCACGGGCAGCTCTGCCTGTGGAAATCAGGAATTTCACGATCCAGAGAGCAGTGGCAAGTGGCACAGCCTGTCAGCCAGGAAGCAGAGGCACAAAATGCTTTTATTTCATCCCTGGGAGGGAGCCTTGGCTCGCTGCTCCATGTGCTCACAGGTTTATCTCCACATGAGGGAAGCTGAGCTTCTCCTCCCCGCTGCATCCGTGTCAGATCCTTGTGCTCTGCACAACCCAACAGCTCGGGGGGCCTGCAGGGAAACCTCTCACCCGCAGCACTCCCCGAGGAGAAAGACTCCAAAAAGAGGCAGGAAATGTGCTCAGGAGAGCTGAGGACATTTTCCAACGGGTACTTTGAGTGCACAGCCTGTGGCCCCATCCCTGGAGGGGTTTGGAAGGACTTGCACGTGGCACTTGGGGACATTGGCAGTGCCGGGAGGGCTCGATGATCTTATGGGGTCTCCTCCAGTTTAAATGATCCCATGGTGAAGTCACAACCCAGCAACAGAAACAGGGCAAAGCACTGGAGTGCTGAGGGAAGAGACTGCTGGAATTTTCCTGCTTGGCCGAACAAAGGAAACGATGGAATGAGCAGAATGTGCTCCTGATTGCCCCTAAATTAATGAGTTACAGGTACAGGAACTACGAGATCACCCCGGGCAGGGGGAGGATGTCCTGGAAGCGCTGCTGTCTCCAGCCATGGGTGCCCTGGCAAGGAGCCACCCCAGACAGGCACATCCCACAGGCTCTGGTACCAGAGCATCCCAATCCGAGCAAAAGATCCGGGATTTAGCCCAGCTGAGCTGAACTTTAGCTGTGAGACCGGTGCCACATCACCATGGCAACAGCAAGGGCTGTGCTGGGCAGGGCTGGCCTGCTCTCCATCCCTGCTGGGTTCAACCAGCGCCTTTCCATGGAATCCCAGCATCGCCGAGGGTGGAAAAGCCTCGAAGCCATCGAGTCCAGACTGAGCCCAATCCCCAGCCCAGAGCTCTGAGTGCCAACCCAAGGATGGGGACTCCAAACCTCCCTGGGGATTTTCACCAAACCCAACATTTCCCGGGACAACACGATGGGATGGGGACATGGGAAGAGACATTTGGAGAGACAGGAACACTGAGGGGATCCCACACCCCTGAGAGATTTGGGCTCCTGGTGTAAAGCCTTTGCTTTGGAGGGGCTGAGGGAGGAGGGAGCTGCTGCCACCACACCCCGGCGGTTTTGTTGTGGCAGGAGGAGCAGGAATTGGAGGCAGAGGCTTTGAAGCTCCCTCAGAAGTGCGTGGATTCCCCAGGGATGGGCTCCTGCAGGTGTTCCCTTTGTCCCATCAGCTGCCACGCTCTGGAACCAAATCAAAGCCGGGACGTTTTTACAGAGCTCGCTTTTATATCCTCTCACTGCCTGATCACAACGTGTTCAGCTGGGAATTCAGGCCAAAATTGCCTTTTAACAATAGGAAAGCTCCACATTTTCCTGAGAAAACCTCCAATGCCAGTGCTATCAAACCCAGTAAATTGGATTTGTCTCCTGGATGCAAATGCCAGGCACCCGTCGCAGTTAATTGCAAGTTTTCCTTGCAGGCTCTAAGTGATGGAATCTCGCTACAAAAGATGTTTCTGATGTAGGGTGCTCTGTAAATATTTATGTTCTTTCAGTGGAGGAATGCCTCGCAATCAGACAAACCACACAAAGGCAAATGAACTCATCAAAAGAAACCACAACTGAAATGCAAACATTACCCAAAAAAAAAAGGGAATAAAAGCTCTCTTCTGAGAGAGCTCCGAGCCCAGGTGGTGCTGGGGGTTTTCCTCAAGAGAGGAGCTTTTTTCTAATCTGCAGGTGCTTCCAGATGATGAACAGGATGGGAAATCTGGCCCAGTCCACCTTAAATCTCAGGATTTAATGGCATTTCAGGGTTTTGTCAGGCTTAAAAGCTGCAATTACTGTCCAGGACAAAATCACCACTCACTCTCAGACACTCCAACTTTCACCCCTGTCTTTGGTAAACTTCAAACCTGCTCTGAGCCAAATATTTTGCCTCCTAATCACAGTTTACACCCCTTTTCCCAAACATTTGCTAGCAGCAGGAAGGGAAAGTCTGTGTTTTGTCAGTTAAAGATTTCCTTATTCCAGCCTTGTTTTTCAGCACTATCAGCTAATCCCCAGCACCAAAACAACGCTGGAACTTTGTCAGGAGTTTGCTGCTGATATCCAGAAATATAATTGCATTTATTTATCTCCCACCTCCAAATTTTAATGGGTTTTTTTTTCCCCCTCACAGATAACAACAAGGACACAATGAGACCATAGATAGGCTGTAAATGTAAAGTCCCAGCTTTTCTTCTTTGTTTTGAGCTCCTCTTGGGACAAATCCAAGCAGCACAGTAGGGCCAGGACTGCAGGAATGTCACAGGGAAGCTGATGGGTGAGCCCAAATCCTGTGTCCCTGCAGGAAATTGGGTTCCACCCTCATGGTGCAGATCAGAACTGCCCTTCCCTGCCAGGAGACTTTGGGAATTATGCTTTTCCATGGAAAAATACAAATTGCCTTCATCAAAACACTCTCCTTCCCTCAATTTAGGACCTTTTCCTTACTCAGCATCGTCCTGCAGATCTCAGAGTGCATTCCCTGATGGAGCAGCCCGTGCTGAGGGGAACTGGGGAGTGTCAGACCAGAGCTGTGCCTCAATGGATCACCCCATTCCCAGGGAAACGCTGCCAGGAGCTCTGAAAATGGCTTTGACTCCAAGCTTGGGGCCAAAAGATGACTCCCAAAAGTGCTCTGCAGCGAGGAGGAAGGACAGGGAACTGTTTCAGTTCCTTCAGGAGAAGATTCCAGCAATTCCCACTGTTCCTGTGCAGCCCCGAGATCCACTGGGATTTTTGTCTTCCCCAAAGCACTCTGAGCTTCCCCCAGACTCAACGCAACCCCAAGATTTCCACAGCATCAAGGGCTGGGGGGATTTTGCCCCCATCCCACCTTAACTGTGGCTGCTGGGATGGCAGAGACCTCGGTGCAGCTGCTCGCTGGAACTTTCTGTGTGTTTTTTGTGGTAAATCCCACCAATTTTCTGCTCTGAGCACCCCCACAATAACACAGCAAAGTTCTGGCTCAGGGAGCTGTTTGGAATTGGTTTTACTGCCAGGATGCAGCTTGCTTGTAACAAATCCTGCACTTTTCCAAGTTGGCCTCTGTCGCTTTCTGCTGTGAGAGCAAAACCTTTCATTTTTAATTCCATTCTGGGGTGGTTTTTCGTTGTTTTTTATTGGTTTCTCTGGAAAACAAGACAACTCAGTCAGGGAATGCTCGGATGGAAATGATTCTTGCAGAAAGTCTTGCAGATTTGCAGGAGGTTAAACCAAGGGAAATTGGGAGCCATTATCTCCCAATGGCAGCAAACGTGTTGCCTGAATTAATGGCTGATTTCAGGAATGCACGCAGTAACATCAGAAATGAGGTGCTAAATTACCAGCAATGGCCCCGTTCTTTATTAAACACTTTGGCTAATTAGTCTGGGAACATTTCACAGGCTGGGGCACTGGGAAGAACTGCAGAAGGTCACAGCAGAAGGCAGCAGGCGATGGATTAGTGAGCACCAGGACCCAGCAGCTCTGAAATCCAACTGCCTGAGCTCCCCAGCCCCGTTTTCTCCACCTGCAACCACGTAAAATAAAAGTGAATAATGGTTATTATGGCGAGGAGAGCATGAAAATTGTTCTTTCTGAAGAGGCTTAAGGCTGCCAGTGAAACTGCAGTGAGATTGAGTGAATTCACAGCAAAAGCACATTCCATGAACACCCTGGAGCAGCACAGCACGGTCTGGAAATGCAGGAGTTTGGAATGGAGGAGGAAACCCTGGTCCATCACTGGGAGGGGCAGAGCAGGGACAGCCCAGCCTGGGGACAGCAAACCTCTGAATCCATTCCACCTCTGAATTCCTGCACCCTGCAGTGAGCAGCCCCAGCAGGAGTTGCCTTCTGCACCCATCTGATGCCTCAGGATTTCAGCTTTTCTATTTTCCATGTATTTGTAACCCTGCAGTTCTTTAGAGCAGAACTCTAAACTCCATATCCAGTGTCAGGTGCTGCTCTCCCATTTTGGGCAGACACAACAATTCCTCTCCTGGCCCAGGCCCTGAGAAATGGAAACAAAAGCCCCTGGGAGGCTTCATCTGCCCTAAATGTACCTGAAGGCCCTTCAATAAATAGAAATAAATGGCTTTTTATTCCCTTATTTTGTCGGGCCTCTGTTTTTAGGTAGCCCAAAAAAGCATCACCTGCCCTGCAGGGCTGTGCTTGGAGTCACCAGTTTGGGGTGGGGGATTTACCCTCAGCGGGACGGGGAGCCCACAGTGCAACCCCTTATCTCCAGCAAACCAGGGCCAATAACAAATTCATCCATTTTCACAGAAAAAAACCCATAAATTCCCTGCTGCCAGTGAGGGTTTGGAGCTGTGGATTCACAGCAGAAGGAGAGAACCCTGCAGAGCTCTGGGTGCTGGTGGCAGTGCCATCCTTCGCCTCCATCTGCGGCCCTGCCAGAGCACAAACCCTGCGCTCCTCCCTTCCCGAGCCAGCACCAGAAATTAACGGCATTAAAGCTCATAATGTTGAACATGACGAGGGTGGTGCTGATCTAATTCCCCTGGCACGGGCCCAAGGCAGGTGATTGCCTCGCTTTGCTGCTGGACAGCGCTTGGAGGGCTCTCTGTGGTCACGCTGAGAGCTCCCAGTGCCCTCCCAAACACAAACACCTCTGAGGGCTCCCCCTCCTTTCACAAAAGATCCTTGGTTTCGGGTGACATCTTTGCTCAAGGATCAGGAGCCCAGGGAGGGATGTGGAGGAGCCCCATCTGGGATTGTTTATGTCCAGCTTGCCCTGACAAGGGCTCTTTGTGGTGCTGGGGATGGAGAGGGACAGCAGGGAAAACGATGATTCTATTCATGGGGAAGCGCCAGTTTCAAACTGGGATTTTACTCCAGGAAGGCCAGAAATACAGAATTACTCCTCAGCTAAGAAAGTAGAAACCAGGTCTTGCTGTACAAAAGATTCTTATGCAAATAAACCCCAAACCAACCCTGGAGCTGCATTACAGAAAAAAATATAGGGAGTTGTACCTTTAGCTTAAAATTCACATGAATCAGATATCAAAGTAAAAATCCAGGGACAAATTCCACAAATTATTGCTGAAAATTATTTTTCCCCCCCTCATGAAGTCAGAAAAGAGTGAGAAAAAAACCTCCAACAGTCTGAGGAAACAATTTTGTTTTCTGGCTGATCATAAATGGGATTCTCCCCCAGCTCCAGGAAGGTGCCCAGTGTCAGCTCACCTGACCCTGTGCATCCCTTAAATGAACTGGAAACACAGCACAGAAACATGAAACAGAATCTTCTGCTATTGGATTTGCCTTTTATTTGCTCCATTTGTGCTGTGATTTATATGGAGAGCAGAGTTTGGAAGATTGCATTGTGCCAGCAGTGAGACCACACATCCTTTATGCCAGCATGAATTATTCTGCAGCCTTTTCCACGCTGCTAAATCATAAATGGGGGCAATGGGCAGAAGATGAAGCTGTGATTAAGCAGGATTTTCTTTTTCATGCAGATTTCCCAATTTTGAAATATTTTTTATTATCTCATAGAAAGCATTTGAGGGGAAAAATATCTTTTCTTGTAGAGAGGGTGGAAGGAGCACTGGGGGTGTCACCCCAGCCCAGAGGAACAATTCCTGCCCTGCTCCTGTGGCCACACCAGTTTGGATGGAGATTTGCCAGGGAAGCAAATATTTCTCAATTTAGAGAGGTTTTTCTGCCTCTACCCTTTTGTTTTGTTTTGTTCTGTTCAAATTTCCATTTTCAGTGGCGTGAACAACTTCACAGACAGAGCTTCAACAAGAGTGAGAGGAAGAAGAGCCCCAGAAGGAAAAGGAGCTCATGGAGTTTAAAAATGCAGTTGAAGTGTTCAGCAAGGGTCCTGGAGGGAGATGCACGTTCCACATGCATTTCAAAGGTCCCACAAATAAACAGTTTTGCTCCCTCTGCTGAATATTTTGATCTTGGGAGCAAAAATAGGAAATACCAGCCTGACCCTGGGAGAGGATCATTTCCCTGCAGGGTCAGAAGGCTCTTTTGTAGAGGGATTATTTTGGGAGTGAACCTTGGTCAGACACATCAGACGAAAATTTGAAATCTTGATTCCCTTCAGTGCAACAACTTTGCTGAATGTTTGAGTGTTTATGAAGTGAAAGCTGATCCCCAAGTTAAGCCCAGCACAAATGGCTGGGTTTAATGGCCTGGTGCTCTGGCTGTGTCTGACTCTCAGCCACGCGGGGATGGAGTGCAGTGTGGATATTGATTAGCCCTGGAACTGAGAGTCACTCCCTCTGATACACTGCTGAGTGTTAGGATGCCCAAGGGGCTGGTTTAGGCTTCAAAAAAAATGTGAAACACAAAGCGAGTGTGGGCTGAGGAATGGCAATGACTTTCATTCAAAAAAACATCTTTGCAGCATAGCTTGGCTTTGAGAAGGGAAATGTTTACGTCCCTTCTAATCTGGAACTGGAATAACAAGAAACAAACCTTGAAAAATAAGAGCAAGATCCCACAGTTCCAGAGGCTTTGTAACATTAAATACACTTGAAAGGACAAATCACAGCTTAGTTTTGAATTACTCACATTATTGTAATGGAGCTTTTGGAGAAGGGCATGAGGGAGAGGGGAAGGAATATTCTGTTGTTCTTGCCTTTATTTCCACCCTACTGCTCTCAGGATTGGCTTGTGCTCCATGGTTTGAGCTGAGCTCTGTTTTCAGCTTCCACAGGTTTCCTGCAGGGAAGCACAAGACACATCACTAAATCAAATCCCTAAATGTGTTCAGCTAAGGTGACTTTGTTCTGCCTGTTTTGGCTGTGTCCCGAGCAAGGGCTGTGCTTAAAAATCACTGACTTTGGGTTTGCAAAAAACCATGACTTGGGGAAACCAAGCTTTGTTAAATGAGAAGTACGAAATTATAAAGGAAAGTGCTGAATTCCAGCTGCTGCTGGAGTGCAGGGAGAGCTGCACAGCCCGAGCTGTATTTAGGGGTGATGATGTGTTTGTCTGCAGGAGATTTATCAAGACAATTCCAGGCCCTGGGGACTCCTCTGATTGCCAAACATGCTGTCTGTCCCTGATTGTCCTACCTGACTGGGATCACAATCCCTCCAAAGAGGATCCTGAGTGGTAGTGAGGCTTTTTTGTTGTTTTTTCCCCCTTCCATAACGGGCACAGCCCTTCTCCAAGAGAGGCTGGAGCAGCTGTGCAGATGGCAGACATCTGCCAGAGAAATGCATCATCTTACATCATCTGGCAGCTCTCCTGCCAGCCCAGAGCCGCTGATTTGTCACCCAACAATTCCTCATCAGGGATGAAACTCGTGTGGAGAGAGCTGGAGCCACACGGAAGATGTTCTCCTGAACCCATCTGGGTGGCTTGAGTGGCATTCGTGCCAACCCAAGACCTCCCAACCCTCATCTGTAGATAAAAAACCCACATCTGTTGTTGTTGAATGCTTTGGATGAAGTACCTGTCTGTGGAGCAGCATCTTGTGTTTAGGAGATCATTTCATGTTTTAAATGATATTAATATTTCTAAGTATTTAATATTTTTAGGAGATCATTTAATATCACCTTAATTTGGACTGGAGCCCAAGAGCAGCAATAAAAGCTGACTGAAAATCCAGGAGACAGAGCTCTGAAAATCAAGGACAGGGTTGGAGGGGCAGCAGCTGCACTGGGGGCTCTGGGTGATGCTCACGAGTGAATTTTGGCCACCAGACTGGCAAAGATTAAAATCCAAATGTGGTGCCCAAAGGTTTCATGGCTGAATTTTAACTTCCAGATGTGCCTGGGAAGCTGCTTCAGAACAACCTGGATGTTGTAAATCCCAGAGCCTCCATCCAGGCTTTGGTAACAAAGCAGAGGATGTACTTGGTTCCAGAAAAAAAATGATTTTTGCCTCAACAGCAAGAATTTTCCAGGATCTTTTTCTTTCTGACTGCATTTCAGCACCATCTTAAGACCATTATGTAAAAATAGAAACACTCCTTTGCTCATATTTTTATCCTCTCCACAATATTTTTAGAGAAATGTGAGGCTGACATAACACAGAGAGTGAGATTCCGTTACAAGTTTTACTCTTCCGTGCCTTACATCCAGTCACAACCTAAAAAAAATGTTGGGGAAACATCCAGCTCTGCTCTGGGCTGATTTAAAAATGGAACAGTTCCTTTTTCTCTTGGAATGAGTGCCTACCTGCCTGCAATCAGCAGGATCCCGTTGAGTTTTCTCTCAGCAAGAGGAAAGTTTAAAGTTCTGCTCCAGTGGATTCATCTCTTGGAGCTTTGACTGGCAAGGAGCTCCCTGTGGTAAGGAAAGAGAGGAGCAAAAAGTGGCAAATTATACCTTTTTGGGTGTTTTTTGATAGCTCTTTACTTTTGGGGTGGTTTCTGAGTGAATCCACTGGTCAGTGATGCTTTGGGGCCAATTCTGAGGGATAAATGCAGAGAATGGGGCTCCTCATAAACCCCACGTGTGCTTGAACATCCCTGCCAGGAATATTTATACTTTTTCAAATCAAAGCAGACTGAGGGACAGATTTTTTTCAATTAAAACCATCCTTTATTGCTGACTAACATGAGCCACCCTCTTGTTTCAGTCTCGTCTCTGCTAATTTTGCACACACTGGTTTTACACTTCCATTAATCCGCGTGATGTGATGGCGAGGCTTGGAATTAATAATATTCTAAATAAAAGAACAGCTGTTCTTCTAAAATAGCCAGGTATTAGCCATGCTGATGTCTGTTATTTAGAGGCACTGGGTGATGGAGGTGCTTTAAATACCTTCAATATTTTAAATTAAAACGACAACCGGTGACACCGTGGGAAGAGCAGAAGAGAACAGTCAATTAATCCTCATGTACTCTTTACACCCCTCTTAATTTCTGTGATTCTGCTCAGCTGAGAGCCCTTTTCTCCTCTGAATTGAAGCACCAGAGTTGACTGGGTAGGTTAAGAATATTAAAATGAGACATTTCCTGCATTTACTGGCAGCGTGTAATGGTTTCATCCATGGAAGCGTGCGTGTTAAATTTAACATTTTAGCCTCAAAGATGGAAGATTTCCTTCATTCCCACAAGGGCCAGGTGACTTCCAGGAATGGCAGCAGCTGGGGGACACGTGAGCAGTGAGTCAGAACACGTCCATGAGTGCCCTTTCCCTGGATATTTCCATGACTAAGCTGCCACATCCCGATGTTCACAGCCCTGGCCATGGACCCATCCATCTGTGGGAAGCAGAACTCCAGGAGAAATTCAGGATCAAGGCTGGACTTGGTTCCAGGAATGGACATAAAACCGAGGTTTTGAGTGGCCAAATTCTGAATTTCTGGGCTGTAATTTCACCTCTCCAGTTTGGATGACTTCACCCTCATTGCTCTGCTTTCTGACATCAGCAGGGCACATTAATACCCGTGTGAGCCACGTTGTCTCCACGAGGGAGGGGAGATTCTCTTCCTTTTCTGCTATATTAAGACTTTCAGAAATAATCTGTGACAAAGAGAGGGATGATTCAAGGGACTCTCTCTGCCTTTATTGCCTGCCTGTGAAGAACATCGATTTGAGGTCATTTTGCATGGTGTTGTTATCCATCATCATAAACATCTGCAGAGCATGGAAAAACCCCCTCTGACCAGGGGAATTCTGAGGTGCATTCCCTAATTATGCCCAATTTCCAGAGCCTACAAATAAGGGAGAACTCTGCTTTGTGCCTCAAATCTGGGTCTAATATTTGTGAAATGCCTGCAGAGTTAAAATTCATGTTTCTTATATTTGCATAGCAGAAGCGGAATTAATTTGACAGATTCCAGTGCTGCTGCTTTCAAATGTGGCAGAAAACTTCAAATTTCCTGCTGCCTTTTATGCCAAGTACCCAGTGAAGTCAATAACTGAAACTTGCACTTCAGTTATTGATTGATGGAATTTTTTCCCCTTTCCATTTTACAGATTAACAAAAAGAAATGCACTGGCACGGCCCATAAACCTCTGCTAATGGCCAAAAAAAAAAGGGAAATGTGTCAGGTAATGTACTTGGAGCACCTCGTTCCATCTGGATGTGCCTGGGACTCGTCTCCATTGGATTTTCATCATCAAATCCATGGCTTTGTTTTTAAATTACTGAAATTCTGGTTAGACCTTTGGTGTCTTTGCTCTGTTAAGTATTTTTGAGAGAAAAACCCCTTTTTCTGGAATTCCACAGGTGAAATGATGTCTCCAGATTCTCCTTTTTTTCTGCCCCATCCCTGAGCTGGAGGGGCTTTGGGGGTGATTTTTCTTCTGCTGAATTCCGTGTGAATTCTTCCCTCTTTTCACCCTGGGAGTTAAAACTCCCACATCACGGACTAAAATATTGTTTAATAGGAATAAAGATCTGCTGATTTCTCCAACACCAACAGCTCTCCCCCACAGCACAAACAATCCAGGGTGTTTGTTGTGTGCAAAGCTCTTCCCTCACGTATCCTTCTCTTCCAATTTTTGGGGATGTCATTTTGCAGGCAAAAAGAGCCTCCTTAATTGATTTAATGTTCTCTCCCAGACTATTGTTTGCCACACAGGAATACTCCTGCTTTGCAAGTATTTTACTCTTGTGTTGATTATTTTTTCTTCTTTTTTTTTTTTTTTGTGGAGAAGATGACTGAGATTTCATAAAAACCTCTCAGTTTATAAAAATTCTGTCAATAACAGCCTGTGCACTGCCACAGTTTCACATTCTGGAGATGATCAGCCCAAGATGAGGCCGCCCAGGGCAGCAGGGAAGGTGTTTTTGTATGTGTTATATATTACATCTATATTACACGTAATATATAGCATCTATAAATATTTATAGCATGTAGAAATAGATAGGAAGCATGTATAAATATATATAGCATATATAATATATATTATATATAATATAAATAGAAATATAATATAAATATATGGAAATACATTACATATATAAAGATATATAATGTTATATATGTAACATACATAAATATATATAAAAATATAAATATATCTATAACACAAAATACATGGAGCACGTACATAATATATACTATTTTTACACTATATAATTACACTCCATGGTACAACATGTAATTCCTATATTGCATGCTGCTCTATTAATTACACGCTATAATAATTAACACACCATTAACATTACCGTAATTACTGTCCTATTATTAATAATACACTGTAATTGATACAAGCCATATATCTTTTAATACAGTGTATAATACACAATATATACATATATCACATACACACATATTTCCTTACATATTAAATACAAAATATATATACATGTTTTCTGTAGCATGTAATACATATTTACATTCCTACGAAATACATAATATACACGTATTTTCTATAGCAGGAACACATATATGCTCGTATTTACACACATTAAATACATAATATACACATATTTTCTATAGCAGGAACACATATATGCTCATATTTACACACATTAAATACATAATATACACATATTTTCTGCAGCCCAGAATATATATGTGCACAAATTTGCACGCATATTAAATACATAATATATTTTCTATATTTTCTATAGCATGTAATAGATATATACACATATTTACACTGACTTAATACAGAATATACACATATTTTCTATAGCATAGAATACAAATATTCACATATTTCCATACATACTAAATAACTTACATATGCACATATTTTCTATAGAATAGAATACATAAATACACATTTACACACGTGCTAAACTCATATCACAGGCACATTAGAATAGTCTATATTCTAACACTATAAAAATTAATAATGCCAGAATAATAATTAATAATGTGACAATAATATGAGAATAATTTTAAAAACAACGCAATAACAATTAATAATAATTAGATAATAATGTGATAATAATATGACAATAGTTAAATATCAATAATTAGGTAATATTTAATAATGTGATAATAATATTATAATATTTAATATCAATAACGAGGTAATACTTAATAATGTGATAATAATATGATAATTTTAAAATAATGCGATAATAATTAATAATACGATAATAATATGATAATATTTTAAAAATAATTCGATAATAATTAATAATGCGATAATATGATAATAATATTAAGAATAATGCAATAATAATAATGCGATAGTAAGATAATCATTTTTAAAATAATTCTATAATAATTAATAATGCGATATAAGACAATCACTAATATAAATAACGCGATAATAATTAATAATGCGCTAATAATATGATAATAATATGAATAATGCGGTAATAATTAATAACGCTATAATATATTATAATAATAATGCGTTAATAATATGATAATAACTAACATGAATAATGCGATAATAATTAATAACGCGATAATATATGATAATAATTAATATAAATAACGATATAATAATGAATAACGCGATAATTCTATTATAATAATTAATAATGCGCTAATAATACGATAATAATTAATGACACTAACACTTAATAAGGCGATAACAACTAACAGCGATTATTTACTCCCTTATTTACCCGTTTATTCCATGAGCCAATCCCGTTTCACCCCTCCCCCGCGGGGCGCGGAGCGGCGCGGCACTACTTGCGGCGCGGAGGGATCTGCCGGCGGAGGGATCGGCGGGCAGCGCGCGAGCAGAGCAGAAGACGGCAGACCGAAACAGAATAGGGTCAAGTAATCGGGCGGCGGTG